>OW386285.2:247733915-248333915 GCA_936432065.2 Rutpela maculata
CAAATTCACACGTTCAAACACACGTTAATTCTTGATAAAGCTCTTAAAAATATGAGTGAGGTCTCATTGGATTTAGAATGACGTCTAGAAAAATGCGCAAAAGTTTCAAACCCGCACATAAACCATTGCAAAAGTTATAAACAAATTCAAATTGAAAAAATAACGAGTTTTGTTTTTTGCAAATAACTCGAATACTATTAATATATAAGAAATTAAAAAAAAAAGATTCTTAAAGAGGAAGAAATGTCCAACAAAGAACTCCTGACTCCCGGAACTCTATCTCTATTATTAATAATTTTAATTTGATGTTGAAAATATTGCTCCGCGCGGTGAACGCAAAGCCGTTGTGATGCTCTGAAACCGACCTTGGCAAGTAAAAACAATTTTTTATGTTATTAAATATTAAATTAAAAATTTATTTTTAAAATTATGGTATTATTTAGATACTTAAAGGAACAATATCCCGTTGGATCCCCGTTTTTCATAAAATGAGCCTATTGTGAATTAACAATTTTTTTTAGAGTTTGCGTTTATATTTCAAGTCGGATAATTGTTAAACAAAAGCCACTAAATGTATTATTATTTCGCTTCGTGGACACCTTATGTCAACTATACTTTATGAGATTATGATATTGCGATGTTTTTAATTGTTATAGTCTATTAGTTATTAATTATTCAAGCCAACAAAAAACCTAAAAAATGGAAAAGAGAGGTTGAAATTTTTTTTTTGTTAATTTTAATTATTAATACTGTTTTTATACTCAAAAATACTATAAAATTACATTAACTTTAAATTTTTAGTGCTATTTGTTTAAACAAATTTTATGAACAAATAGATAATTTACGTATGCTTGAAAAATTTTTTTTTGCCATTTTGTTATAAAATATGATTTAAAAAAAATTCCTAAAACAATTTTTTAACTGTTTATAATCAATTATTTCTTTTTTTCATTATTTAAACAAATTATTAAGAAAAAAATTTATTTTTAAAATTTATTATTTGCAATTCTCTCCAAGGTGGTAAATTTTTATTTATTGTTAATTCATTTGTTTATTTAATAAACAATTTGTTATTAACAATCGCCGAATGTGTTTATATTTTTTTTATGGAAAAAAATAACATACAACCGTATACATAAAAAATTTTTATATTTTTTTTATAGAATTTTAAAGTTTAAATATTAATTTTTTTTTTACATGTTTATGTATAAAGTTGTTTTTGTTTTTTTCTCTATCAAAAAAAATATAAACACGTTCAGCGATTGTTAATAACAAATTGTTTATTAATAAATAAACAAATAAATTTTAAGAATCATTTTTTTTTATAATATGTTTAAATAATGAAAAAAGGAAAAAATTGATTATAAACAGTTAAAAAAAAAATTTAAATCACCTAATATTTTATAACAAATAAAATGGCAAAAAATGTTTTTCAAAAATACGTAATTTACCTATTTGTCTATAAAATTTGTTTAAACAAATAGCACTAAAGATTTAAAGTTTATTTAATCTTATAGTATTTTTGAATTTAATAACAGTAATAATAATTAAAATTAATAAAAAAAAATTTCAACCTCTCTTTTTCATTTTTTAGTTTTTTGTTAGATTAAATAATTAATAACTAATAGACCATAACAATTAAAATCATCGCAATGTCATAATCTCATAAAGTATAGTTGACATAAGGTCTCCACGGAGCGAAACAGTTTTAGTGGCTTTTGTTTAACAATTATCCGACTTGAAATATAAACACAAACTCTAAAACAATTTATTAATTAACAATAGGCTCATTTTATGAAAAATCGGCGAAAAAATTTTTTTTCCAAGTTCCTTTAAGTGTCTAAATAATACCATATTTTTTTTTTAATTTCTAAATTAATATTTAATAATATAAAAAAATATTTCTACTTGCTACGGTCGGTTTCAGAGCATTGGAGCCCCATTTTCAACATTAAAGTAAAATTATTAATAATAGAGATAGAGTTCCGGGTGTTAGGAATTTTTTATTGGAAATTTCTTCCTCTTTAAGAATCTTTTTTTTTAATTTCTTAAATATTAATAGTTTTCGAGTTATTTGCAAAAAACGAATCTCGTTATTTTTTCAATCTTAATTTGTTTATAACTTTTGCAATTGTTTATGTGCGGGTTTGAAACTTTTGCACATTTTTCTAGACGTCATTCCGAATTCAATCCGAATTCAATCATATTTTTACGAGCTTTATCAAGAATTAACACGGGTTTGAACTTGTGAACTAGACTGTTTGAGAAGTTTGAAAATAGAACAATGTTAGATAAAACGTTGAAGAATTAATGTAACTGTTCTTTTTCTATTGGAACTACCTACATGATAAAAGTCAAAGTCAATAGAAAGCAAAAATAAATAACTGAATGTAAATATTGTTTGCCAGTTTACTGAAGTTTTTATATAACTGTTAAATATTCTATATGACATTCTGCAGTTTGTTGAAAATAAGTTGATTTTTCTAGATATAATTGCTATATTTGTAATTTTAATCGTCTCCTGATGATGCCAGCTTGGTTGGCAAAGAGCTTCTAGCTAAATTCTGCAGAATTTTTGTTATTGTCAAATCTTATCAAGAGTTACAACAGTTTACATTTGCATTTTTTGCTTAAGATGTCTTAACTGTTGTATTTGCAGATTGGAATTTTGGAATTGGAATTCCTCTAGCTAATTTTAACTTATTGTCCAAATTTAAATACTATCGGACATCGGACTCTTGGTCCTTCAGTTATCGTGCTTACAAAGCACATGGTGTTTTCGTAAATAGTCCAGTAAATGTAAAAAGAACTGTTGGCAATGGTAAAGCTACACCTCTTTGAAGCAAGGCAGTACTTAGTCATAAATCTATCTAAAAAATTAATAGTCCTATTATTATGACGAAAAAAATGTATAAATAGAGCTGAAAAAATATTTTATAATTCGTTAAAATTAATAACCAAAACATTAGAATATGAGAAATACATAATACTGCGTATTACAACAAATTACCTGATCAGTTGGAAACTTAAAATAACATGAAAGTCATTGTTTATAAGAATGTTTTAGAGCAGAAAAAGTAATTCTCAATTACGTAAAAATACATACTTTAGGAAAAAATTGTTTGTAGATGATACAATTATCTTCAATTTTTATTTTCTTAATTATTTGAATAGACGCACGATGTTTTTTACTTTATTATTTTATCAAGAAAAAGTAAGTAAACACGGTGAATCTTTGAAGTCGAAAAGAGCACTAAACAATATGAACGATCTCATTTAATTATATTTATTAAGTTGAAATATTTTTTTCGTATTAAATCAGAAAAAAGTCTTGCGTTCGGTGGGATTTTGACCTAAGAACTTGAGTGTTAAATTTATAGTCTGCACAACATTAATATTTTATTCAATGTTTTTAATACAAATATATGCTTCATCGTATCGTAGCCCGGGGCCAGCCAGACAACCACGGTGAACACCGCCGTGGCGAGTGTGAGGCTGGACGGGGTAGGTCCGGTTTGGCTTGGAGAAAAATAGAAAAGTAGCTCCTGTCTTCTGTAGGCAGGCTTAAAGACTAGGTTAAAATTATAATGTGTCCACATGGACCTAAAATTAATATAAAAATAAACACAATTCTATAAAAACGTTCGTAGGCAAGAGCACTTAATAATTTTGATTATTGATACGGGAAACAACTAAACGAAAAAACCTCTTCGTTGGTAATGGGATGGATGGCAGGGATGGCCATCTTTGGAAAAAACCATATAACTCTTGGTGGACAGTTTCCCTGCCAGATGTAGCCAGGGTAGTGTTCATGGTGGCTCGTTTAAGTTTGAGTTGGTATATTTTGTTTTATCTTTTGGCCTCGACCAATTTTTCACTAAATCGGTCGGGGAAGTGATAGCTGTCAAATTTTTAGTTCCAATGTTTCTCTGGGGAATTTGGTTTTTGAAAAATGTTTAGGTTGGTACCAATGACTTAAATTATTTTTAGGTTATGTAGTACTATTTTTAGATTATGTTACCGGAAGAATTTCCGGCGGGATGCCGGAAGTAGCGGAAATAGTTTTTAAAATTTAATGTCACTGTCACTTTTAAAGTTTTATTGGAAAAAACTCACCGAAAGCGTTCCGGTGGGGTTGCTTACACTTGTAGGGCTTGTAAGCGGTTCAGGATGGCCTCTCACACCATCCGTGGGCTTTATAAACGTCGAAAAAACTTGTAATCTCTCGATGCACTTGACACGTCAAAAATACTCAGCATACAGTCTGCACGCTTTAACACACTAGCAGAGAACTTATACCACAAATGGACCCGTAGTATTTTTTGGGAATTTTCCTTTGAGTCCATTTAATAAAATTTGACATTTTTCTGAAAATTTGACATTTTTCTGAAAAGTTATATTTTTCCGAAAATTTGACATTTTTCTGAAGTGACATTTTTTCGAAAATTTGACATTTTTCTGAAGTGACATTACTCCGAAAATTTGACAATTTTCAAACATTTGACATTTTTCTGAAAGGTGACATTTCTTCGAAAATTGACGTTTTTTTCGAAAATTTGACATTTTTCTGAAAAGTGACATTTTTCCGAAAATTTGACATTTTCCTGAATTTTTGACATTTTTCTGAAAAGTGACATTTCTCTGAAAATTTGACATTTTTTCGAAAATTTGACATTTTTCTGAAGTGACATTACTCCAAAAATTTGACAATTTTCAAACATTTGGCATTTTTCTGAAAGATGACATTTCTTCGAAAATTTGACGTTTTTTCGAAAATTTGACATTTTTCTGAAAAGTGACATTTTTCTGAAAATTTGACATTTCTAAAAGTGACATTTCCCTGAAAATTTAATATTTTTTCGAAAATTTGACGTTTTTTTGAAAGGTGACATTTTTCTGAAAGGTGACATTTCTTCGAAAATTTGACGTTTTTTCGAAAATTTGACATTTTTCTGAAGTGACATTACTCCAAAAATTTGAAAATTTTCAAACATTTGGCATTTTTCTGAAAGATGACATTTCTTCGAAAATTTGACGTTTTTTCGAAAATTTGACATTTTTCTGAAAAGTGACATTTTTCTGAAAATTTGACATTTCTAAAAGTGACATTTCCCTGAAAATTTAATATTTTTTCGAAAATTTGACGTTTTTTTGAAAGGTGACATTTTTCTGAAAGGTGACATTTCTTCGAAAATTTGACGTTTTTTTGAAAATTTGACATTTTCCTGAATTTTTGACATTTTTCTGAAAAGTGACATTTCTCTGAAAATTTGACATTTTTCTAAAGTGACATTACTCCGAAAATTTGACAATTTTCAAACATTTGGCATTTTTCTGAAACGTGACATTTCTTCGAAAATTTGACGTTTTTTCGAAAATGACATTTTTTTGAAAATTTGACATATTTCTGAAAAGTGACATTTCCCTGAAAATTTAATATTTTTTCGAAAATTTGACATTTTTCTGAAAAGTGACATTTCTCCGAAAATTTGACGTTTTCCTGAAAATTTGACATTTTCTTAAAAATCTGACATTTTTCTGAAAAGTGACATTTCTCCGAAAATTTTATATTTCTTGGAAATTAAAAAAAAAAAAAAATTCGTGACTCGTCTTGTAGAAATATTTTCTTCAGTTCGCCTGTTATAAGAATTTTATGCTTTTACGACGTCATCAGAACGTAGGTGTATTTTTAATTCACTCGTATTCCATCCATCTACAATATTTCCACCTACGTTTCAAACTTTAATTGGATGTTTCCAGTTAAGTCGATATCTGCACCAGTTTCTAAGAATTTTTCTTATTTGTGACTTCATGTGACGTAGGTGTATTATTAATTCACTCGTAATCCGTCCGTCTACAATATTTATACCTACGTTTCAAATTTCAGTTCGATATCTTCAACCGTTCCCGAGTTATCAGCCGAAATCACTGAACACTTCTGTCATTATTAGAATATCACCCTGTACATTGCACTGCTTTGAGAACAAAACAAGTGAAATTTTTGTTTTTTAATTTTTTACACGGAAACCAAATCGAAAAAGTGCAAGTGTGATATATCGTTGAAATCGGAATTTTTACTGCTTTTCAATGGTTCAATTACAAATTGCAAGTAATCATAAAATAAACAACTTGTTGTGCCAAAACGGCACTAAACGTAATCCGATCTCAACCAAAACCTTTTCAGATCTTTTGGAGCACTAAAGAAACCCTCATGCAAAGTTTCATCCAAATCCGTTTAGTAGCTTCGCCGCTATCGTGCTAACATACATACACACACACACACACACACACACACATACACGCACGGTAATGCACTGTGGAGGACCGTCCTGGTACCCAATAGTGGAAGATTTGCTGGTTTTATAAATTTCGGATTGCTTTTAGTTCACTTGTATTGTTACTGTTTTTAATTTTTCTTTACACTCCTTTGTTTAGGAGTTATACAGAAAAAAAAATATACTCCACAGTTAATTGACAATCTACCGTGAGTGTTAATCATCGACAGTTAATGTGGCATATGAAAATGTATTAAGGCTCCTCCACACTTTATGTTGAATTACACTCCGTCAGAATGATAGTGCAGTTCACACCAACAAAAGCATCTTTCTATGATCTTTGCCTGATAATAAAATATTTACGGATTATTCAGTGTGTCTCCGGATGAGGTATCGCACTCTTATTTTTGATTTGCCGGGAAAAAGGCGTTCTTTATAAAAAGTTTTGCTTGTCTTAGGAAGTCATAAACAGTTGTGAAATTTAAGATAAATTATACAGGGTAGTCTAAAAATTAGAAAACATTAAATCGACTTGAACCTTTTTTTTAGATTTTTATTGAAAATTTTATTTAACAGTGTTTTTCAATTATGAAGAAAAACTTAAGTATGAGTATAGTTGCAAAATAAGGAAATAGCAATTTAAAAAGAAAATAACATTTTATTGAACTAAGTTGAAAACTATTCCACAAGTAGTGTAGACCTCCTACTAGTACATATTTTTCTAATCTTTTTCTAAATTCTTCAGACAGAATGAGTACACATCTTCCTTTATGGTTGCAACAGCATCCACAATTTCTTCTTTGATTAATCTACGTCGTTTTCGAAATCTTTTGCATATACTTTTGCTTTAAATACTCCCATAAGAAGTAATCCAACGGGGTTAGATTTGGCGAACGGGCAGGCCATGCTGTTTGCCCATGGCTGCCAATACACCTGTCGTGGAAGTGATTGTCTAACTAGAATTGAAGAATTACTGGGCATCCATCTTGCTGTAAATTTATTTTTCTTCTATATTATAAATTTTCATTGTCCAGTTCGAACGAAACAAAATTATTGAAAATTTTTAAATAAGTACCGCTTATTCTGTGATACATTTTGTCGCACCAAACAATTTAAACTTTTGACTATTAGTGGTAATTCGGAAATTTTCCTGAGTCCAGTACCTACAATTCTGAGACGAGACTACCCCATTAGTAGTAAAAGTAGATTCGTCCGTGAATAAAATGTTTCGATGAAAAATTTTCTCACCCATAGTTAAACGAAGAGCATAATCTCCAATTTGAAGTTTGTGAAGAACGTGAATGAATAAAATTTTTTGCCGACTAAAATCCTCTCAATGTGAGATTTGCTACTACCTAAAATTGATCATTTAACGACCATCTTGGGTGTTCTTGTACAGAGTCTAACTAAATCTATAACAGTAGCAGCGTTATCTTCATTTAATTGTTCTTTGGTTCTTTTGATATGTTTTACATCCCCAGTGGAATCAATTTTATAAGTTAATTTACGTACTGCCATACTGCTTTGCAAGTCACTTTAATATCTGAACACTTCTCATTTTAAACTTCTATTGCCTATTTATAAGAAACATTTCCGATTCCACAGCATTTGACCAAGTAAATTCGTTGTTCCAGAGTTAGCATATCCCACCCCAACAAACATCCCTCGATATCAATCCTTTCCTCCCTTAAAGAATCCTGCACCGGGAAAACAAACAAGCTGGTAAACTCTATACATTCATTAACACCATCTACAAAAAACATACAGTTTTATCAAATGACAAAGTATTTTAAGCAGATTTTTGTGATTTAATTTCCCTGTATGAATATTCATATCACCGTAACATCCTGTTCTCCTGTTACTTCAAAGCAAATCCCATATCAAATTATAACTTTATAAATTTTTAAAGAATAAGTTTTTCTTGGAAAATCAGTACCTATCGCTTCTAACCACGTGCACATTATAGTGGAAGTAGATACGTCTTTCTTTTACTAATTCTCTGTTTTCTTTCTTGCTCTCGTTTATCTCAGAACCCATATATAAAACTACATGCCGAACCTGTATATAACTTATACAAGGATGGCCCACATAAGACAGTTCTGTACTTTTTCTCGGAATCTGTAAGAGCTACGACTAAAAGTTTTATACAAAAGTTGTTTGATATCAAGCAAATTTTTATTTTATGATATCTTTGTTTATACAGGAGGTGAATATATTACTTTTTCTTGTGAGATCAACTTTGTTATTTTAAGTGAAACACCCAGTATATACAAAAACATAGCTCTTACAGTTTCCGAGAAAAATAAAGACAGAATCATCTTACTTAGGTCAACCTCTGTACCTTCTACAAAAAGCTTCCGCAAAATTTTAAATTTATAAAATGTATCGCACCGTTTTCTAGTAAAAGGCAAGAAACGAGCCTGATAACTGACTTTTTCAAAAAAGGTGATAAAAAGTTCTCACCTTCAAAAAATTCTATCTCGGTATTTATTGTACAAAGAAACTAAAAATAAAATTATATAAAAAAAATATTTTTAAGAAAAAACTTTTTTTGCAAAAACTACTGAAAAATAAAAATAATTTTTTTTAAATTCATACACCTGGAAACCAAAAGCTTTGGGGATGGTCATATAGCGCTATTGCATAGTTACTTTGCTCAATTCACCGCCCCCAAAGCTTTTGGTTTCCAGGTGCATGAATTTTAAAAAAATTATTTTTACTTTTTAGTAGTTTTTGCAAATAAAAGCTTTTTCTTAAAAATATTTTTTTTATATAATTTTATTTTTTACTTTTTAGTCTTCTTATTTTACAGACAGACCGATAAAACCTTTCATTTGCCTCCGCCATCCACCCCTTCCCTCTCCCGTCTTATCACCTCTCCAACACTACTTCCCACCCCTTTCCCACCTCTTCCCTTCTATCTCAAAATAATATGTTGAGAAACGCCTGTTTGGCTCAGGAGGGCAGGTACCTTGCCTCCCTGTAAGATTAATTTTAAGCTCTAAATTGCAATTATTGCCACCGAACTGCAGGTGCGTACCGCCAGTTATCAAGCAAAACCTTTTTATTATTGTATTGCACTTTACTCCCTTTATCCTGAATATGGTGATCATTTCTTTCAGATAAATAGGTATATTATTACTATCATAAAAACGTGGCACTCGCTAATATTCTCGTACCCATGCCTTCTTATCGTTTTTCTAATACCTGTACCCACAAACTAACCATAAAATTTCCTTCCCTATACACAACAATTTGTACATAGATATTTATATTATTTCTCACTTTGAACTGTACTTTATAATATAACTATGAATTGAAAATTGACAAAACTTTAATGCATCTGCCCATTTGAACCGTAACTAATTTAAGATAATATAATACAAACATTTATTTATTAGGGGCACTTGTTCATTTTATAGACTAGAGAATGGGATGACTGAAAACAACCTATTTAGCAACGCTGAAGGTCCATATACTTTATAACTTTCACCCAAACTGAAGGGTATCTATGATAGTTTTCTAATAAATAAAATCAAGTAGAATGGTGTGGTAATCAACCCTAATTTAACCCTTTGTTATAATTAAAGTAATTGTACAAATTCAACTAAATATACTAACGTTGAAATACAACGTTACCATATGTAATAATTCATACAAAATAAATAAGGTAATAAATGATATTTTTAAATCATAGTACCTATTAAACTATTTCATAATCTAATATTTAGAATCAAAAGATTGTAAATCAAATGACATTTACATTTTATGAAACTGATATTTTACGCGCTTGTTGTTTTGAAATACACATTTTTGTGATTTTAACATTTTTTAAGGGAAAGTACAGTACCTAGAGGTAAAAAATATGTAAAATCTCGGAATAATCTCACAAGTAATGATAATTTTTCTTTATGGATTATTATTGTAGTAAAAGGTGTCATCTTCAGTTTCTATATGGTCCGGACACTTGCTCTTACCTTCAAGGGGTGAAAATCACCTCTAAAATTTAGATATTTAATATTTGCTGATTTGTTTTTGAAACGTGAAGTTTTTGGGATCGCTAATTACGAATCATTACGAAGTCAAAATTAAAAAATTAGGCAAGTGTTTTAAATAGACAAAAAAAATGCGTATCTAGGTTATGTTATATGTTAACAAAAAACAGTATTTTTGAGAAAAGAAATGTAATTGCATAATTACAATAACAAAATGGCCGCATTTTGTTTAAAAAAATGTGAAAACGCATGTTGTTTCTTTATTTTTCATGATACAGAAACAAACGAAAAATTATTTTAAAGACCGATAAATTATCTTTAATTCTGTTTCTTAGAAATTTTGATGGGCGTGTGTGATATTTTCTAAGATATTCAACATTTGAACTAAATACTTTTTCCTATAAATGTTCAAATGCCATCTTTATACTTAAATATGTACGAAACTATCCTACTTTATTTTCAATGTATAGGCTTTATTTTTGATCTCTACATTTTTTTCGCTAAAACTAATATTTATTGAGATATTTGCAAACAATAAAAACATTTATGTTTTATCGAAAATCCCTATATAATTTAACCTGCAATTTTTTTCTAAAGCAAGCGTTGTAGACGGACGAAACACTTTGAGTATCTGGATCATATCATACGTTAACGAAAAACAGTATGGGGGAAAATATTTTTTTTAATTACTGATTACTTACATTAACAAAATGGCGACAATTTTATTTAAAAAATGTGAAGAAGCACATTGTCTTTGTCATAACTTCTATGTTATAGAGTTAATAAAAAATCATTTGATTAATAGTCTTTCATTTTGGTGGTTAGCATTTTTGACGTAAGTGCCCTAGTCTCTGAGATTTAAACCAAATACCTCATCGCTCAATTTAGTAGCTTTCTTATTTGTCTCTAGCACGTTTTCGCTCAATGTGTTACTTCAAGTTATTTGACGAAAATCGTTTTTAAATACCCTTTCAAGTTAAAATCCCAATTTTCAAGTCGTTACAACTTAAATACTATTAATTTGGTTGAGTGGCAGAATAGCCTACGGCTAAACTCCGTCAGGACATTAAAATAAATAAGGCGATAAAAAAATTATATAAAAAGTTGCATATAGAACATGTTCTTCTCCAAATTTGATTATCTTTCAGCTCCAATGTTTTTGTTTTTTTTTTTTTTTTAGGTGCCACACCCTGAAAAGGGTAGTATCCACCCCCTATAAATTAGCAAACACCCTCATAATATAGAAACTTTTACTTGATGCATTTATTATTAAGTTGCCAAAAATGAACGAAATCTAATTCATATGACATTATTCCGAAGTTAAAACCTGCAGTTACTGTACTATATTATTAAATATTATTTTTGTATATGCTTTAAAATTAGTCAAACTATCAATAATAGACGTCAGTTACCATCGGTAATGCACAGAAAGTCATTCCGACAAATTTTAGGTTTGTCAAATTATGGTAATGTCATGATATTTGAGAATTAATAATTTGTGTATTTTAAATTATACTGTCTTACAAAGACACCTGTGTTGTTGAAAAAATCATGCGTGTATGATGAGAAAAAAGTACCTTCTCCAATTTCGCATAGCTTATAGCAATTTCTATGCTCATGCGGAGAACCTACTTTCCACTATTAACACACAATTATACATAACTACACTATAGGTATAGGTACTATTTCATAAAATAAAAATATCAACTTATTTATAATCACTTCATTCCAAATTTCCAAATATTATAATATGAAACAGTGTAGTACGTTATTCATGAAATATCTGTTACCTACTAGCTGAATAACCCGGCCTTTCTCGGAATTCGAAAGCAATATCTTTCAACCCCTGTATCTCACCTCTGGTTAACAGTTTTTTTCCGTCGTTTTGAGAGTAAAATTCAACGGTCTAGCTCATCGGAAAGTTAGTTTTCATTTTCAGACAAACGTGCATTAAGCTTTAAATGTCATAGATTACCTACCTTATTTTACAGCTACAAACTGTTATAATACGAGAAATGTTTAAAAAATTATATTGTCAAATTCTGAAAATAGTCAGAGGAGTATTATTTGATCTAGTTCTTTGAAATATTAATTTATTTTTCTTAAATGACAAAAAATATATTTAAAAAGTTTAAAATTTAATATAAAAATCGGAATCTACGTAAAAAATTATTTAGCTTTAAAAAAACGTATAAATACTCCATTTAAACCTCACGCTACTTCAGAATATATAGTACGAAATATATTTTACGTATTGCATGTATTATCAATTATCATTCTCGGTCATGTTGGAGGCCAAAATAACTATTTTATTTTTATTTAAAAGTGCATAAGGGCAACAGTGTATCTTAGTAAATAATTGACAGAGGATTTTTTTTATTGTTCCTCTTTCGATATATTATTAGTATATATGAAAATTGTATGTAATAGTGAACGATTTATATATGATTCTTTTTATAAAAAAAATATATAAGGCCGAAAAAACGGTTAATAGTGGTTAAAATGACTTTTGGTATCTTAAGTATATAAAAATGATACAGTTTGAAAAATCTTGCATCTATTCCTTTATTGCAACTCAATTTTTAATTTTGTTATTGTTTTTTGGGCGTTCTAATGAATAAATTGAATTGAAACTTGTTATGGAAGAGTAGGCCTATTAGGCATACACTATCAAGTTTTGTCACAATCTAACATTTTCTTTTTTTACAGACTTTCTTTTGTACGAAGAAAAGAAATAATGTACATATACATTATTTAGGTCTTACTCAAGCTAACTTTCATACTCATAACAAAATATCTAATTTCTTTATATTGAGGGAATATGCAAATATAATGGTGTATTGGGTAAACAAATTCTTTCAAATACAAATTATTGTTAAATTTATTAAAACAACTGCCTATTCTTGCTAATACTAGAAGAAACTGAACTATATAATAGATTTCACAGAATTATGTAGGAGAAAAATACGGAAATTAGAAAAAAATTAAAAACTTACTAAAACAACTTGCACACTGAATAATCAAAAACGAGACCCCAAAATGTTAGCTATGAATCATTTTATACAATTAAATTTCATTTAGTAGCAATTATTAGCATTGTTTTGATGTATTCTACAATCATTTGTATTTTAAAGTGTTTCTACATTTTTTTCTTTACCTAATATACTATTATAATTGTGTGTTCAGAAGTTAAGCATCAATATAAATATTTAAAAAACCTAGGTAATTTCTCATTAGTATGGAAGTTACCTTCAGTAATACCTAAATAATGTCTATACAGGGTGATATGTAAGTCGATAAAACCCTTTTAGGAACTTACAGAATAAGTCATTTAGAATATATTTCGCCAGACTTATCTTGGTACAAAGTCTTACGGTTTTCGAACTATTCGCCAGTTTGAATTTTTTTGAATAAATGTCGTAGATCCATTTTTATAAGCTAATGAGAGCTGCTATGTCTGTTCTTTCAGTTTATTCTCTTGCTCTAATATGTATTTTTTCTGGTCAATACGTTAACGATTATCTAAAGATGAAGTAAAGATTAATAGAAAACTACGCTATTCACAGGGTGTATTTTTGGAAAACGGGGCAAACCTGTAAAAGTCAGGGAATTTGATTTTGGTCAGAGAAATCAGGGAAAAGTCAGGGAATTTATAAATTTATAAAAAAGTCAGGGAAAATTTATTAAAACAACTTATCCCTTTCGTTCACCTTGTCCTAGAAATAGTACATTGGATTACATTTACTTTTAATTTTTTTAATTAGAACAGGTTTTTGTATACCGTGCGTGTAATTTCCCATTAGGCATGTACATTCACGTAGCGCGAGAAATATGACAACACCGGCAACTGTAAATTCGTCCATCGGTGGAGCATTCCAGCTCCGTTATTTCATTTCAGCCAGCTGGCACACGCGATGTTGCAATTCTACTCCCCATGCCTAGCCCGCGACTACACACACGGTATTATACATTATTCTTCATTGTCGGAAAAGTTTGAGGCCATTTAGATATAGATAGAAAAATGTAGGAAAGCAAACATACGATGGGGTCTGTAGAAATTTTATACCATGTGAGAGTGCAGCAAAACAAATATTTTTATAATACTTGCAATTAACGAATTGTTGTGATTTTTCTGTATTAGTGAACAAGGACCTATTGTGCAGTGTGAGATTTTTTGTTTGAACTTGTGGGCACATTTTAGACTTTTATTTATAAATAAAATAGTGTACTAGAATTAGAACAGCTTGACACAACACCACAAAATTGTCAGGTAAACTTAATCTCACTTTTCAAAAAAAAAAAAAATCACAAACACACGTCACAGCTAAGTTACGATATTTCACAATTGATGCGACTGGCAAGAAGTATCTAACCAACCAGAAACTATACTCTATATTCTCTATCTTGATGAATCAGAAGTGGAATGTCTCTCCGATGAATATGATGATGGTTGCAAAATTGACTCTTTTGGCTACCCCATTGGTATTTTTTTCAAAATTTATAGCTAAATGTGTTATCATTTAGGGAACCAACAATTAGGAGATAGTGATCCAGAGTATTTGCCAGAAAATGCTGATGAAATTGAAAATACGCAATACGCACTTAGTGAAGAATTGTTTCCTGAAATTCATACCAAATAATAATATTATATTTATTATTATTATTGATGTAAATTAAAAAATAAACATTTTTTTCACAAAAAAATATGTTTTATTGTTTCAGAATTGTTAGCTACATATTTTGTGTGGATTATCCATTGAGTCACGATGTCCTACTTCTAGGACATTTTTTTCAAAAATGGGTGGGGAAAAATTTTTAAAGAAAGTATTAAAAATTATATTAAACAACTTATGTGCAAAACTGAAAAGTCGTGACTGAAAGTTGTTCCCATCTTGCGCCACCTCGCTCGTTAAAAAATGTTTTCCATTTCACCACCCGCTCAATTTTCATTTTTCGAACAGAAAATTTTTCTGGAATTTTTATTGAAAAGTCTTGGTATACCTGGAAAAGTCAGGGAATTTCAAAATTGTGAATTTGTATACACCCTGTATTCAGATACTTAAAAAAATTTAAATGGCATTATTAATCTTTACTTTAACTTTAGATAATCGTTAACGTATTGAACATAAAAAAATTATATTAGAGCAAGAGAAAAAACCGCTGCCCAAGGAATCACTACTTCCACATCCAGATTTTCTATCCAAGTCACTCACAACGAAAAAATTTTGTATGTGGAAATAATTGTTTATGGAACTTTAACAATATAATATTTGAAACTCTCCACAAAAACCCATAAAATGATACCCCACATCGGCAGTGGGGAAGGGGTGGTGATAGAGGGTGGTTGGTAGTGGGGGTGGATGAAGTAAAAAAATATTTTAAGGCTTCTGGTTCTTGTACACACACTAAATCACAATTTTTTTCATCTCCTTTAATAATGGGCTGGGGGTGGTAATGGGGGTGGCTAATGCCAATTTTTTTTTTTGAAACCTTAGCTTCTCTTGTATATACTAAATACCAATTTTATGGACTATTACCTGCTTGATTTATCTATTTACCCCAAATTTACACCAATTTACCCCCCAACCCTTAGGAACGGAACAAGACGAAAATATAATCTAATTCTAGATCTCGTTAAAGTACATATGTGTACCAAATTTCAAGTCAATATCTCAAACGGTTCCAGAGTAAACGGGCGCACAAAAAAAAGCTACAGACCGACAGACAGACAGACAGAATTGTTTTTTCGCTCAAACTTAAAATCTCGACGTTTCATGACATTCTAAGCCTATTTGAACAATAAAAATTTTTAAATTTTTTTTTGTCGTTACTATACTTCCACTGGATGTGGAAGTAAAATTCGGATCTACACGATTTTTCGAAAAAAATCCCAATTGGCGATTAGTTCGGAAACCTTGAGTTTGTACTAAGGTAAGCGAGGCTAAATATGTTAATAAAGTACTTATCGACCTACCCTGTATATTGTCTAAATGAAGATAATTTTACTTCCACGTCCAGTGGAAGTATAGTAACGACAAAAAAATTTTAAAAAATTTTTATTGTCCAAATAGGCTTAAAATGTCATGAAACGTCGAGATTTTAAGTTTGAGCGAAAAAAAAATTTCTGTCTGTCTGTCGGTCTGTCTGTCTGTCGGTCTGTCTGTCTGTAACTTTTTTTTGTGCGCACGTTTACTCTGAAACCGTTTAAGATATTGACTTGAAATTTGGTACACATATGTACTTTAACGAGATCTAGAACTAGATTATATTTTCATCTTGTTCCGTCGAAGGGTTGGGGGGTAAATTGGGGTAAATTTGGGGTAAATGGGTAAATTAAGCAGGTAGGAGTCCATGAAATTGGTATTTAGTATATACAAGAGAAGCTGAGGTCTCAAAAAAATTTTTGGCATTAGCCACCTCTATTACCACCCACCCCCACCTCCTTATTAAAGGGGATGAAAAAAAAATGTGATTTAGTGCATGTACAGGAATCAGAAACCTCAAAATATTTTTTTACTTCATCCACCCCCCACTACCACCCCCCTATCACCACCCCCACCCCACTACCGATGTGGGGTATCGTTTTATGGGTTTTTGGGAAAGAGGATTTCAAATATTATATTATTAAAGTTCCATAAACAATTATTTTCACATACAAAGTTTTTTCGTTGTGAGTGACTCGGATAGAGAATCTGGATGTGGAAGTAGTGATTCCTTAGGCAGGGGTTTTTTTTTTTACCATTGTAAAATACATGTAAAAACCTAAAAACCTGCATTTTGAAAAAATATATATTCTACGAATCTATGCAATTAAACAATAATAAACGATTAAAATTTCGAAATCTTTTTTTTATTTTTAGTCGTTTAAATAAATATTTTATGCTAAAATTTGGCACAAAGGTTTAGTTCAATAATGGGCATATTTCCACAAACTTTTGTTAAAATGGATGCATTATTACCTTATATTTCTTAAATTGTCAAAAAAGGCAATTTTTGGTGGTTTTTATTTTCTTACAAATTAACAAATTATCAGAAAGTTTTTTCATAGCCTTTTGCTATTTTTATTTCTGCGATACGATTATTAGAACCGTATATCTCCTTGTTATCATAAGGAAAAGAGCAGAAAATTTCAGTGTTGAAAAATAAATTGTTAAAATTTTACAAGAAGCAATGCACCACCGATTTAATCGAAAACTTTCCATGGCACTTGTTATTATATCTACAACAAATTAAAATAATAAAATTGCTGCAGCCAGAGAATTTCTTATTCACCTACTTTGTTGCTTAATTTTACTCCACTATATATGATTTAAAATGTGAAAAATTTATGACTGTACATTATAGCAAATTGAGAAACTATTAGTCACACATTTAAAATAACTACGAAAGCCAATGCTGTAGACTCTAGAGCCTGGTCAATTTCCAGATGTTTGTTAGGTATGTACCTACCTTTCTAACAATTCCCGCCAAATCCGTACAATGGTCAGCAGTCACTTGTTTAGGAAACTACTAGCAATGGTAAAATCTACAATTTAAATCTTTAGAGATGGTCCGCAATTTTTGATTATTTATTAATTGGTTGTTCAATTTTTTTTTATCTGATTTGGGAATATTTAGTACGTCTCATTTTTTTATTATGTATTTACGTGTTCGATAATAAAGAATACTTCGCAAGGATATCTTTAAAAAAATTTGCTGAAGCTAGTTTTAGAGTTTAATAAATCAATGATATTCAACCTAAAATTGCTTACTTTAAATAAAAAATATACAGGGTGGTCACCCCAAAAATGGGAAGGAGAACGATAATATTTCACATGTAGTTATCACAATTGCCAAGTAAGAACAATAATATCTTGCACATAGTTAACACAACTAGAGGCTAGAGTTTTGACATTAATTGTCATATTAACTGTTTTCAATTATGTTTTCAATTATGTCCTTAGTTACCTAAACTAAAATCGTATATTAATAGAAAATCATTTATTAATAGGGGTTAATAATGAACGATTTTTTATATATTATAAATAGGTAGGTATAATTTATTAATTATTTGGAAACACGCGATAATAATTGTTTATGTAACTAGGCACTAAAGTTAAACTTTTATTAAAATTATTTAAATTTCAAATCTCAATAATTTTTTGTAATGTAATTATGTCACAAGCAATGGACAATTTATGTTGACGTTTAGCTGTCACCTCCTCCAACTACAAGAAATCGTACAATGTTTGATTACTTTAGTGACTATCTCTTAACACTTCAATGACAATTTTGAGGTTTTTTCCGATTTCAAAAAAATCTATTTTTTGTACGATCGAGCTTATTTGTTTATTTACAATATCTGTTGCCAAGACGTCAGGTTATATTTATTGATTGCTAAGTCGGTAAGTAATTTGCTTACCGGTAAGTAAAATTAATATAATATATATTACCGTTATTTCACAAAAATAAGTACAAAAAAATAAGGTCATTTCTATGTATTTAAAAAAAATAATATTATTTTCTGCACGATTGTTTTTAATTACACTTCAATTAAAATAATTTAATTTCTAGTAAATAAACGAAATGGCAAAATACAAATATCTTATTTGTCAAGTTGTACTTGCCACGAAATATAAACGTGACTTTTGACTTTTTGTTTATTTAATAGAAATTAAACTATTTTAATTGAAGTGCAATTTAATACGATTTTACACAAACAGTATAAGCATCGCGAACCTTATACCGACCGGTCTCCGGCGGTAAACGTCCGTTACCGTTCTGATGATACTTAACCATACTATTATTTCCACACTACGGAATAACATATATCTACCATATATTAGGTAAGTAACTAGATTACTTGACAAAAATAAAGTCGGATCTTTCATATGAAGTTTTTTAAAATTAGCTTTTCCTGAATAATTACGCCCTTCTGTAAAGCATGCATTAAAATAATGTTTGAAATTATTTTTTTCAGACTCATTATAGTGCAAGCTTTTATCAATAGTTTTTACTCAATATGATATTTATGCAAAAGTCTTTTCATCCTACGTGGCATCCCTTAAATGTATCAAATAAACCACCCTTTACGACTTTTCAACAGTTCTTAATGGTTGAAACTTAGCTTATAACTTCATCAGAAAATTTTAAAACTTTTTGCTTCTTGCTTAAAAAAAATAAAATACCCTGATATGCATAAAAATAAGCCGTTTTCTTCCATATGTATTTAATACGCTTGTCTCAAAATTATTCAGATTAAAAGTAATGTAAACTAAATGAACGGAAATAACAAAGAAGACGGGAAATATTTAACAAATATAAAGTAGAGGAGATTTGGACTCGCCCCTTTAAAAGGGGCCTTTTAGCTTTCCAGGGAGGGCTAATTTTGGAAAAGTTAATACTAGAAACTTTCCTTAATTTTGCCAAGGAATCTACTTAGAAATATCCTCAACATTTTAGTTAATACCCTGTATAGGTGTACTTAAAATCAGAAATTAATTATATTTATAATTACGATTTTTGCTGCTGAACGCACGGAAAAGAAAGACAGTCTATATGATCTTAGTGAAGTAAAAAAGTAAAATGTATCAATAGATTTTTTGTTAAATAACAAGTTTTTTTGTCGTCTTACAGCAGATATAAATATTATTTAGTTAAGAGTCCGGTTCTAAGCCAGCCATTAGATAAACACAATTAACATAAAACATTTAATTATCATAGCCAAAAATTATCATTGCCACAGCAAAAATATTACAGATACAAACACATTAGTTGGCTGCATAATATTTACCAAGCAGATGTACAGTGTTGCCAAGACTCAGGGATTCGTATAATGCATCGAATAAAATAGGGCATTGCAAAATGCGTCAAATATATTCACTGTATATATCGCTTATACACCGACAACTGTAGCGCCATCTGAACATCAATTCGTTGAACTACATCGCGTATGTTTTGAGAGAAAGGAGGTGCAATTTGATGCCCGGGCGAAATTTTGCCAATTGGCGGGATTTGTTGAGAATAACATAGTCTAGGTTTTATACACGCTTATTTTTACGAAGCCCGAAGGCGGGCTTCGTATGTGTGTTGCGGGCTTCGAGTAAGCGGCAGAATATGCTGTTTTGGGCTTCGTATTGAGGCTTCATATGTCTATATATATATATATATATATATATATATATATATATATATATATATATATATATATATATATATATATATATAAAAAATAATGAAGGATAGTCACGTCCGACTAGTTAAAGAACAATCTAAATTTAGTAGGGCTTCGGACAAGTGGGCGATGAAGTAAAACTCTTATTTACTATGCCGAGCTTTCGAAAATGTTTTTTTTTTTTTTTTTTTTTTTTAAATAAACATTTTCGAAAGCTCGGCATAGTAAATAAGAGTTTTACTTCATCGCCCACTTGTCCGAAGCCCTACTAAATTTAGATTGTTCTTTAACTAGTCGGACGTGACTATCCTTCATTATTTTTTACAGGAATGGGGTTTTACCAAGTTATTAGTGAACAATTCGGTAACGAAACTATGGTAAAATTAAAAAATTTGGCGAATTTACACATCAAATTGGCAGCTTCTAAAAACAGAAAAATTTTCCTCTTACAATGCAGAAAGAAAGGAGTAATACCCTCTCATATTATCAACAACACTAGAAATGTAGAAACACTCATCGATGTACACAGTGGACGGACGGGACAACAAGTGAACAATTTTAATAAAAGGTTAAAGGACAAAATACTAAATTTAGAGATCAAAATCACTCATGGTAATCTCAAAGCGTTGGAAAGGTCCCTTGAACAAATTCACATTGATTTACAAAATATTTTACCAAATGATATGTTACAAGAATTTATTAGAAGACAAACAATCAAATATAACAAAGAATTTCATAGCATTAAAAAAAATTAATATTAATAAATTAAAAAATCTTGAACAAGTAACGTTTAATATAAAAGTAAAAGAAAATTGGCTTAAGAATCTTTCCAACGTTGAGATCCCTGATGACATCAAAATTTTCTTATCTTTGGGTTTCAAATTCTGTATACCTCCTAATTTTCAAGACATTTCAGCAACAAAAATATTATCAGATATAGAATTTTTAATTTCAAATTTTGACATTAACAAGAAAAACTTATTTAGATCACAAGTCACTAACATCTTAACAAATTTTCTTCATAAACCACATAAACAAAATTCATTTTTTAATAATATTTTCAATAAAAGTAAAAGGTTCCTTAAAGAACATGCAGAGTTGATAATTACTAGGTCAGACAAAGGTAATGTTACCGTTATTATGAATAAAAGTGATTATATAGAAAAGTCGCTAGATATACTCAACGATGCAAGTTCTTATAGTAAACTAGAAAGA
The DNA here is from genome assembly GCA_936432065.2 of Rutpela maculata. Lineage (NCBI taxonomy): Eukaryota > Metazoa > Arthropoda > Insecta > Coleoptera > Cerambycidae > Rutpela > Rutpela maculata. The sequence continues at coordinate 247,755,554 of OW386285.2, forward strand.
GACCCTACCTCTACCTTTCAACAAAAAGCTAACAATTTTATTTCTGAACTCAGTGATGAGGAAATGATAAGTGAACACGAGGCTAAAAAATTAAAATTTTATAATGCAGTACCAGCAAAATTCTATGGGTTACCTAAAATTCATAAACCAACATTAACTGTCAGACCTATTATATCTAGCATCGATACACCAAACAGTAATATAGCTCAATTCATTACAAATATTCTTACTTGGTCATACAATAACGACAATGAATACTTTATTAAAGACTCGTTTGCTTTTTCTGAATTCATAAATGAAAAACAATTACCAGATAACCATGTTATAATAAGTTTAGACGTAGTCTCATTATTCAGCAATATTCCGATCGAGTTAGTTAACAATAGCATAGAAAAAAGATGGAATACGATTAGCACTTATTGTAATATGCCTTATGAAAAATTTATAGAAGCCATTAAATTGATCTTTGATACAACGTACTTTACTTTCGATAATAATTTCTATAAACAAATACTAGGTACCCCAATGGGAGCTACCGTGTCACCAATAATTGCTCAGTATGTCATGGATGACTTGTTAGATACATGTATTCCACAACTCAGTTTTGCAGTACCTTTCTTGAAAAAATACGTAGATGATATCATTTGTTCAGTACCAGCAACAGGTATAGATGAAATTCTAAATATTTTCAACAGCTATGATACGCATTTACAATTTACATTAGAAAAGGAAACGAATATGAGAGTACCTTTTCTCGATACACAACTTATACGAAGACCTGATAACACAGTGATACTAGATTGGTATATTAAACCAACTAGTTCAGGCAGGTACCTAAACTATAACTCTCATCACACCGAAAGAATGAAAATCAATCTCGTACTAGCTATGAAAAATAGAATACAAAAAATATCACATTCGTCTTTACGCAATACTAACATTGATAGACTCTACCGTATCTTACTAGATAACTCATATCCTCCACATCTTTTAAAAAAATGGCTTTACAATACAAGAAATAATGACAATCAGAATAACGTTGGTGCAACGGAAGCCACCAATAACAATGATAATATAATCCCAATAACATATGGGTCCATTCCGTTTATAAAAGATCTGTCTCCAAGATTAATTAATGTCTTCAAAAACGAACAAAACATAAAAATTGCACAAAAAAACATCAAACATATCGGTAAACTGTACACAAAGCTTAAAGATAAAGACGATCCAATTAAAAAATCAAACGTGATATATAGTATTCCTTGTCATAATTGTGAAAAAAAAGTACATTGGCCAAACATCAAGATCACTCAATACACGAATGACTTTACACAAAAGCGATTGCAGAACGGGAAAACGCACTTGTGCTCTTTCAGAACACTCAATAGACACTGGACATCATATGAATTTTAATAACTATAAAATCTTGCACACCGAAACTAACTTAACAAAAAGACTTTTTCTTGAAATGGTAGAGATCAATAATGATGAACAAAATATGAACAAAAGGACAGATATTAGTGGTTTAAGTACAATTTATTCGTATATATTAAAGTTGGATAAAGAAAAACTCAGCATAAATGATAACAATAGTAGTTCTACGGAACCATGAGACCCAATATTATATTAAAAAAGTGTTTTTGATCAACAATTGAATAACAAAAATTTTTTAACAAAAAAAAATTCAAACTGAAATCATAACTTTAACTCCCCTAGCAATTCTTAATGAGTAATTAATTTAATAAGTGATTGGTATATAACAAGAAGTGTAAGTGGACAATGATCAGTGTGACAAATTAAAATAATAATTAAACCTAATATTAATTAAAACTGTTTAACTTCAACATATTTCCACAAAACCGTGGATGGAAACCATCATGTAAACGTAGTAAAATTTAATGAAAGTTCTTTGACAGTTAGATACAAGATGGCGCCATCATAGGTTCCTGTGGTGTTTTTTTGCTATACATCACATGGCTGTTTCTGAAAACATGAAGCAGAATGATGTCAGTGTTAATCTTTTAATTATTTAGCAATCAATTAACAATGAAACCAATAGATTACATAAACATCATAAGCAATTGTTGCTCATTTCTAATAGTACGATAGTGAAAATGTCTGTACAGAAGTTCACCAATTTTAAATTATAACCTCAACTTACTAGTAAGTTAACAATTATAATATTATAATTAAATTTTACTAATTTTCATTATCTAATTGTAGCCTTGAAAAAGAAAATAAACATTTTCGAAAGCTCGGCATAGTAAATAAGAGTTTTACTTCATCGCCCACTTGTCCGAAGCCCTACTAAATTTAGATTGTTCTATATATATATATATATATATATATATATATATATATATATATATATATATATATATATATAAAACTGAGCACGCTCAGGGATCGAACCTCGGACCTTCGAATTTATGGGCTGACGCTTTCACCCACCATGTAGTTAGCGTGTCACTTATAAAATAATCCAGCTATCATAATTTAACGTACTGAGTAAAATTCTTATGTACCTTTTGTACCTGTTTTCTGCAAAAGGGCCCCACTTTCAAACCAGCAAATACGCATACGTTCTTAACTAGATATTACACTATTTGTTGTCAAAATATTAGCTTTGCTAAAATGACGTAGGTCTGGCGGCTCTGGGATCTCACTCTGCATATTAACCTAAAATAATTCAAAAAGACGTGAATGTCAAATTATACAAATGTCAAAGAAAGTCATCGAATGGTAAAAGAAATTACAAATAATGAAAATAATGGTTATACATAGTAACTAATATGTTGCAAATATATAAATAAAATCATAGGTTAGGAAAATAGCAAATATTAAATCTTCATTTACTAGTTATGGGTAACTAAATCTAGTGTCGAAAAGTTAAACATAGATACTGAACGTGAACATAATAAGTAATAAATGATACAACATAAGGAATGAGCCACATATAAGATAAGTCAACAAAACAAAATTATCGTCAAGATCTTTAAGTTTATTTATTAGCGGCAGACCTTTTCAGTGAATAATACATACGTGGATAAACTATTAGAGACACGAAAGGTGGAAGCTAGAGCGACTCCTATCAATTGAACAAAACAAAGTAAGATCTTACAATATCTAATAAATTTCAATTTAAAAAAAAAGTTTCGAGCATTCATAATATTAATTAATAATGGTTTTAAATTAATAATTTTATAAAATTGCCTACTACTTATTTCAATATATTGTTATCTGTTTAAATTTTTCTATATTTCTTTATTTTTAAAAAACCCATATTTTAATTGAAACTGCTCCTTAGATGAGAGTCACTGTTATGCAGGCTATGCAGGTTATATCATGCTCTACAATTAGGTATACCGAAAGGTATTGGCGCCCCGGGTAATTATATCAATAAAGGTAGGTTATAATTTGAATAGATACCTAATCTAAATAAATATCTTTATTAAAACAATATTTTCAAATTACATATTATTCAAATAATATAATCATAAACATTAAAAGGCAGTATCATAACAATATATATATTTATTTTGCCAGTCATTCCTAATAGAAATCACCCCAGCGCAACGATGCTAAGAAACATTCCCAAGGTAGAGGCTAGTAACACATGATGTCACATCCTTGCAGGCACGCCCGCCTGTGTGTGTAATGCAGGCCCGTAGTTTTTTATTGAAAGACATAATGTATTACTATTGATCAGTCTGCATTATAACTCCTATATCCAAAATTCTTCCGTCAAGGTGAGGCGAGGCGGACCGAGATAATTTTGAATAATTAATATGTTCGCATAACTGATATAAATTTTAGCCGGTTGCTTGGTAACGTATTAAACATACCTTCTTTATGCTTGTAATTAGTTTAATTAAAGGCCTCCCTTCAGTATATGCTTAGAGATACCAACGGTTTAGTGCTTATTGATGTATATTCTTTCCAATTTATCATGAATTAATTAGATGTTCAACGACGTGGGGTTTTCCAGCGGTTGTCTCTCGGCCTATATCTTACTAATATGCGTGAGAAGGAAGGCTTAAATACTAGTTAGAAATACATGAGACGACAACTGGTAAAAAAATATATTACATCGATTTACAGCCATGTTTATTAACTTGGGCGTCTAGTGTTTACCAAATCTTTGGCACCCTCTTGGCGACAGACAATGAATGTACTTCACTTCCCATAATAACTAACGAACCAAATTCTTTTTAAAGCTATGTTTATGTGTACGTCCAGACAATTTGCAGAATTTGTTGAACCGGCAGAATTTAAGAAGTACGCTGTTGCCAGCCCAGCACACTCGGTTATAAATTTGCATTCAATTTCAGATTTAGATAACATGGCAATGTACTTTTATTGCAGTAACACTGGAAGTACAAAATAAACAATGTTCAAGCTACATTCTATCGGAAACTTTGTCTCGTTAAACTGATTTTAATATGCTTTTTCTTTTCATCGATTTTATGACCAAAACAACTACAGCTATGTTTTATTAAATACGATGAGGCTTATTTAAATATAATTAAGAAAAATTTAATTTTATAATGTTCTAGAGAGCGAAAATGTTTATTAAGTTTTTAGGCCACTGGAATTGGCAATGCCATTAAACATTAATTAGTCGAGTAGTTTTTTCAATATAATATTATGGTAATTTGATTCAAATGAATGTCCAGCAAAATTCCGAAGTCCAACCCTTGTGTTTGCCTCCCTCACTCCTTTTTGGAGGTAAAAAATCAGTTTTCCTTAAATATTTATTTTTTTACCAATTTTATAGAAGAATTATAAGTGGCAAAACTTGTTCTACATTAAATCCCTCACCGAATAGTACGTACTGTCGTGAGCAAAAAAAAATAGGACAACTATTTTTTTCTAATGTAAATCTGTCTCTATTTGCACACTTGCAATGCATTTTGACAAATAACTGACAATATCACAAAAGTCAAAGTTAGATGTACACAACTAGATTTTAGCAAAAATACGTTATAGGACTTTTCCCATTTTATTTGCGCACGACAATACCACTGAACACTAGACTCATCAGAATGTCGAATTGTGCTAATTGTAATAAGAAAATTGCATCCGACCACCTCAAAGCATCTTGTTTTAATTGTTCCAGACCATTACACTACGAATGTTTTACTAGTGACGAAGCCAAACTTCTGTTTAGATCCGTCGCAACGAAAGTCTGTACGTTTATGCTGCAATAAATACGTTTCATCTTATAGCAAGTTGGATACATTGACTACTTTAGTCCTTGGTATAAATGATAAATTGGAAAGTTTCAGTCAAACTCGAAGTTCAGCTTTAAATCAAGTAGTAGATATTCCGAAGACTACTTACAAGAGGATATGGCTATGCTATATTTAAAAAGCATAATAATGTGATTGTTGTGGATGCACTGAATTTGCTTACATATTTTTTATAAAATATTATTTTGGGTATTCAGCAGATACTTTCAAAGAAATCATTCGTTCTTTCCATATACTATTGATTCAAGTTTGATTACGCTAGTATATGAACAAGAAATCTCCCTTACGAGACATCTTATCAACTTTTTAACGGAATTTTTGTCTAAATCCCGTTGCAGCTCCCTTTAAACATTATGTTTTATTAATTGTTCTCTGCTTTGCGATCAGTTTTAAATATTTTGTGAGATTTGGATTTATGAAGTGAAATACTATAGTGTACGGACACCTTTAACTTTATATCTGGTATGTAAATGATAATTAAGACAACTAGCGCCTTAATGAGGAATTTTGATACTACGTGTTTGACGATAAAATCGAGGGGAAAATCTATCATCTTTGATCCAGCGTTAGTACAGATCGGTCGGTTTTCAGATCCTGATGGTTTGATATAACATGGCGAGGTATGGTCTTGAGCATTTATTTCTTGTTTTATCTAGTTAATCCCTTTATTTCTCAATTATTTTATTTAGGTAATTTAATTGAGTATGTATTTTAAGCTTGTGGGTATTTTTTTGAATAGTTTATTAAACCGTGTGTTTTGTTTAAAAGGTTAAAGCCTATTTTTGTATCAATAATTAATTGATTTAGCGGTTAATTAATTATTATTATCGGCCCATTTGGCAATCTATCTTTATGTTTTGGATTATTTAACAATGGTTAAATAATTATTATCGGCCCATTTGGCATTATCTTATATCTCTGATTGTGTAACGTAAGGGTTAAACAATCATAGATTGACCCATGGAGGTCACTATATTCTCTTTTGTGGTTCCTAGACATTTTTCTTGCTGTTTGATGCATTTTCTGGGTGAACTACATCCTGGTGTGTGAAGCACTAGAGAATATACTGTGCATAAGCACATGATGTTGGTTCAGGAAGGGTGGAATTTTCTCATTTTATGGCACCTAAGCTGGAACCAGGCTCAAAGCTAAATCTATTTAAAATATATTTATCTCATGATTTAATTGTCACAATAATGCACAAGTAACCATCACTTCACATGTTATAAATTCTTGTCTGATTTCTTAGAGTAAAGTCTGAGAAAATATCGTAATTTTTTTTTAACAAACCACCAGTAATTTCCTATCTTCTTGGACATTTTTGTCTTACAAAAATCAAGTAAACTTTTGTCTTTTTGCTTATTTTTCACCTTAAAGTAACATAAAAAATATCTTATATTTTTGGCACTATTTTTAAAGTGGATTACCTTTTTTTTTATATTAAGTAAATTTTCTTGGCTTTAACTTAAAAGGATTTATTGTAAATTTTTCCTGTTTTTCTTTATGAGATTATGCTAATCACATAATATTTAATATTTAGTAAAGCCTAACGTTGTCTACTTTTTGATGGATATTTTTCTTACCGATTTTCGTGTAAAGTTCATGTTCAAAATTGTTTTACGCGAAAATATTAATTTTTTTGCAATTAATATTGACCATACAAAAAATATGGTTTATCTAATTTAATATTATCTAGTAATTTTGCAGAGTATTTTTTATCGCAGTTTTGGTCAATTTTTATTTAACTTAATATCTTGTTATCTTGTTTTTCATCTCGTAACTTACAATTTCTATGTAGAGTAGTGTAGTTACTTAATTAGTTTATTCGGAATTTTGTATCTGAGTATATTGTACTTATTATAGAAATTTTATCGTAATTTCCATTTTTTTCTATCTTGCCCGACTGGTTTTAATTATTTATATCTTCCCATTTTATTTAAAACCATTGGACAAAGAGAAGAGGAGTGGCAGAGTACAAATCCATGTTAATCAGTTGTAAGGACTTTTGGTGGCCTGGACAACATCGTTGAGAGTGGACCGAGCTACTGAGATTCCAGCTCACAACATACGTCCCTCACAGTCCGAGCTTTTGGCAGCGTCCAGCCCCATTAGCAGACTTCCAACAAGTTACGTAAGAATTTGTACTTGCATTACGATATTGGTCAGAAGAAAAGTTGTAAAAAACCAATTCAAAATCTCGTATTAATTTATTTATTCTGAATATCTAATAATCTGAATCTAATAATTCAGAAGTTAACTAGAGGATTCGGATCAGTGATCTGAAAAAAAGGATTCGAATCCTGCGATTAGAACCACTTTTTATACCAAAAGCATCCGAACTTGGTATCTGTGATTCGAATCATTTTCGATGATTTGGATCCGTAATTCGAATCCATTTTGAGAGGATTCGACCCAGCTCTGCTATATTTGCACTACACTATATGAAAATGGAGTTCACAGAGCTTTAGTAATATAATATTTGAAATCGTTGAACCCCAAGAAACACATAAAACCATACGCCACACTGTAGTAGGGGTGATGGAGGGTGGAAAGAAAATGAGGCCTTTGGTTTTTGTACACAGACTAAAATCACAATGTTATTTTTTTAACTCTTTTAATAATAGGATGGGTTGGTAATAGGGGAGGTAGAGAAAAAAAAATTGCAGCCTTTGGTTCTTGTACACACACTAAAGCACAATTTTATTTTTCTTTAACCCTTTTAATAATTGGGGGTAGTAGAGGTGGGTGATGCCAAAAAAATTTTTAAGGCCTTTGGCTCATGTACACACATTAAATCACTATTTTATTTTTTCATCCTCTTTAACGATGGGTGGAAATGGAAAGGGGGTGGCTGATACCAATAAAAAATGTGTGATTTTTTGTTCTTATACACACACTAAATCACAATTCCATTTTGTAACCTACTTTAATATTGTGGTGGTGGTCATAATAGGGGCCATAGTAGGGGGTGGCTGATGTTAAAATAATTTTGACACCTTGGCTCCTCGTACATACATAAAATCTCAGTGTTGTGGACTCTTAATTCCTTGCTTTACCTATTTACTTCCGCAACCCTTCAACAAAATAAGATTTAATATCAGATCTGGATTTCAAGTCAATATCATAAACCGTTCTAGAGTAATCGTGTGTACAAAAACAAGTTGCAGAGAGGCAGACCGACTGATTATTTTTTGCTCAAACTAAAATCTCGACATTTCATGTATGACATTTTAAGCCTATTTAAGAATTTTTTTTACCATTACTGTGCTTCCACTCCACCCACGATTTGGAAGTAAAACAAGGTTCTCGATTAAAAATTTTTTTATCAAACTAGAATCCTGTTTATCATTAAACTTTTTATGAATATTTTAATCATCTTTCCGTCCAGCAAAATAAAATGATAAATTTTCATTCATAAAACACATTTGATTAAACGCAGCTATTAATTTGCTAGGGTAGATAGGTATTCAATTGGAATGTTTTGATAATAGTAGTAGACTATTGGATATACTTTCCGCCATAATAATTTCAATCAATCATAAGCATATTAAAAAAAAACGAAGTAATCTCTATTTGATTGAAAACGTGGGAAAATACCTTTTAAAAAAATTCAATTAAACAGAACTCGTTTTTTATTGTAGCGTAGTTTTACATGTACATGTATTTATACAGCAATTTAAATGGAAATTTTGTACTTCCTGTATTTTTGTGATAATTCTATATGTTGGAAATTGAATCGGTCAAAACAAACGTAAATAAATTCAACGTTGCAAAATCAATAATTAAATTTTTCATTAATAAGTGGATTAAAGTTTCCCTTTTTATGGGAATTTGTTATGGCATTTAGTATGCAGTATGCTTCGAAAGTAGACATGGAGAAATTATTTATAGATTAGGTCAAAACATGATGATATAACCTAACTTAGCTATATATCAAGTTGCATCCCATAGAAGATATATCTCTTTAATAATATTTAAAATTTCGAAAACATTAATTGCTGTAGTCTTTATAGATTTCTCTAAGATATGATCAATTCAATTCAAAACTACTTTATTATACATTAAACACTTAACGGGGCTTTTCTCGCACCCATGCCCAGAGCTGGTCAGACATCCACGACGTACAATTGAAGGATTGAATCAACTAAGTACGATGACCAGGCTCCGTTCACTTGAGGCGAATTAGAATAGTGTAAGTAGTAACAAATAACAATTTTAGTTTGAAAATATTGTTATAGGATATTCTAAGAATTTATCTCTAACACTACTTATAAACGTAAATGGTCTGGAAGTTCTCTATAGAACTGATTTAAACCCCTTATAAGAGTACAGAGGCCAAGGTAGAGAAATGCCTACATGCCTCTTTTACAAGCTGCTAATAAAGCTTTCAAGTTTTAATGAATTATCTAAATTATATATTATCTCATACTAATGAATGTTTCACCAACAATGTTGGTTTCACAGAATTTAAAATATCCAAGTGGATGTAGCTGAAAGAAGCGAATTTTTTTAAAGTTATTAGTCGGGCCCCATGGTTACTAAAATGCTATTCATTGTTGTCGGAGTCACCGCTCAACTGTCTAGGGCCACTTTTATACAAAATACCTGCCGTGCCTGATTTTTATAATTTCTCTTTTAAATATCTGCGGTTCTATTGCTTCTATCAGAGCGTGTAAAGTCTCAAAATATTTGTTTCTGAAAGGGCAACAGAACTAGAGGAGTTGGAAAGTTCAAAAGTTTAACATAACCTCAAAAAACATGAATTAACGAGTTATTTTCCAACTTTCTTCTATTCTTCTAAGATACATATTATCAGTACTAGAGTGCACCTAAAGTTTCAAATCAGTATATGCCAAGGAGCAGACAATACGTAATCCGAAAGATACTAAGAGCATGTAACTTTGACAGATTGTCATTTTGGTTCTAGATGAGACATCAACGATTTTTTAAGTTTCGCTTCTTTATCTTGTTTCAAATATAGTCTAATCATTTAGTAGCTTTTACCTTGAAAGTTTTGGAAAAGTTCTGATTTTTGGTTTTTTTATGTTTTTTCGAGTGCTGATTGCTAATTTCTACTTTGCCACTTCGAAAAATTTCGGGAAATGGTAAATAAATCAGAAAAAGAAAAAAGCCACTTTTTGTTTTTGTTTTTTTTTCTGAAAACCGTTTTTAATGTTCTGATTTTTGGTTTCTCTGTTTTTCGAGGTGTTGATTACGAATTTGTATTTTGCCAACTCGACAGTTTTCGGAAAATTTAAATAAATTGCAAAAAACACAAAAAGTTCATTTTTTTTTGATTTGGCATAAAAACTTATTTTTCGAGAAAAAATAGTACCTGCAAAAATAAAATTCAGAGAGTAAGTAGAGAACATTACTAATTTTCTTAAATGTGTAGGAATGTAATATGCCAGAGAAATAAATACTTGTAATAATTAAACAGATGGGGCTAGAGGATACTAGAAAGAATTCCTCGTAAAGGAGGCTTCCTATACTAGGTGTATTGGCATGATCAGACTTGAATCATCAATACATAGAAAGAGTGGTTATTTTATTGTTTTTCATGCTGAATGCTAGAAAGAAGTCGACAAGTTGTTTCGTAGGGGGAACTCTTGTTGATCTTCTATTTTGGTCAGACTTGTACCAATGGTATATGAAAGAGACGAATGTTTTCTTTGAAAGTTATCTGCTGAATACCCAAAATAATAATTTTTAACAATGATGTAGCAGAAATACTAGGTATTTATTTTTTTAAATTAAACAGATCATTAAAATCGTCTTATCCGCTTTATCGCGGAAGGTCCGGGCTGTCCGGTGTCCGTGTTCTCTTCATCCAAAGAATTTCGTTCTCCTAGGAAAGACGTAAACAAATGTAATACTGGGTCAACCTGACTGTATCAAAGCTAAGGTATAAAACCATGGCAATTGGAATATTAAAGTAGGTATGTATAGTTGTGTCCGCAAATTAAATGTAACAATAAAAATACCTTCTGATTGTTTTGCCTGAAGTTCTAGGCACTGTTCTTGAATTTCTTGGATGTCAGAATCGTACACCAAGGTATAAATCAATTGGAAGTAGGATATTGAAGAATTCAAAGTTGCGTTCGTAAAAGTAGTATGCAAAATACCTTCTGATTGTTCTGTTTCAAGATCTTAGTCTTCAATAACTTCGATGTTGGGTCCATACACATATTCCCCTGTCCTCTTCCACATCGCGGCTTTCTCCAAGTTATCGCAGTTTCCTTCACAGTTCAAACAAATTTGCGAACAATATAAAACAATTCCCTCGGTAGCCTTTCTTACATGCATTAAATGTGATTTAATATAGCTTCTGGAGCGAGGAGTTCTTGGATGTTTTCCATCCCCGTTCTTCTCAACTTTTTCCATGACCGAGCCATTGTTAAACCTGGTGGAACACCCGTGGCGAATGCTGTTGCGCCGCAGCTTCAGTAGGGGGTAGTGAGGTAATGTTAGCTGTGGTCTTGTATTCAGACGTTATGTAGTGCCTGTACCTCAATTTGTCCAATGAAGCTACCTTTTTACCACCGAACTCGTACAATGCAATAAGGAAACGTTTACTCGCATCGGCAACAGCAACAGCCTCTTGATTAGCCTCAAGACTTTTAAATACCCGAATAGCATTACTTAAATCAGGATTCTTTTGCAGAGTATGAACAACCTTCATCTTATATCTGATTTAACATCCACTCATGGCGTGTAAAGACAACATGTGTTCGGCTACAATTTTGTCAACTGATATAGGCTTTGTGCGACTTTTTTCTTTTCCTGGCTTCATGAAGTGAACATTGGGAGTACAGGAAGTACAAATGCTGGTCAAGATGACTAAAAGATCTATATCTTCACCGACGACTATGACGGATTCATGTGTCGGTGCCAAAGTAAGAGCTGTATTGATAATTAATCTTCCTTTGCTTGTTTGCAGACCATATTTCCTTATGTGAATTTCGTCACCAGCCGACACGACATGCATATCAAACGGCTTTTATTCTTCGAGCTGGCAAGGAATTTCTCCTGAGATACAGTGGGTGTCATTGTTTGATTAAAAACTAGTTCGATAGAATTTTTTTGCGTGTTCTCCTCGAACGCTCCATATATTTAATACTTTTGTCAGCCACATTTTCAGAGTATCTATCAAAAACTATTACCGCACTTGACTTGTATTTATTACGAGCAAATGCAACATTCCTGTCACAAATATCTTCAAAGGACTGCCCGCCGCGCTACACCACTCGCCGAGGGGGAGTAAAATGTAGGAAATTTTGCCTATAGATTTTATTCATAGTACTTTTATCAAAAAGTACATAGTTTTCAAGAAAAAACAATAAGATGAATTTTTCTTTTTTTTGCTTTCTTTTGATATTTCCCGAAATTTTTTGAGATGGTAAAGTGAAAATTCGTAATCAGTACTCCGAAAAACATGAAAGAACAAAAAATTAGAACTTCCCCAAAACTTTCCAGGTAGAACCGATATCGACCACTAAATGGAGATTATTTTTCTGAAAAAGTATATGTTTTTATGTAATAATTTTTTAAAATTCGAGCTGCTGTAAAAACAACAAATTTAAATAAAAGATTTGAGAAATTTTATGATCTACAATACAGGTAAAAGCCAATTACTACATAGGAGTGAGGAGGGCAGACATAATTGCAAAAATGTGGGAAGCTCCATTCTGAAGGCTTGTAAATCATAAAATATTAATAATATGGAAAAATAGTTTAAATAGAAGTTGTCGCTTCTTTCATTTTTTACAATATTGGTATACCTAATTTTAGGGTAGAACTAACAGGAAAGGAGATAATTGAGAAAAACATATTTTGACTGTCATTTTTTTACAAGATATTTATGTGGAAGACATCAATTATTGATTGGAGCAAGGCCTTCTATAGTATAAGAAAAGAAAATCTCTTGTAGGAATTATTCGTAGGTCAAATGACAGATTGACTGTACTAAATACATAAAATATGTGTACATTTTTTTGTGACTTGAAACATGTAACGGTTAAAAATATTTTGTTGTAGGTTATGGATGAATATTTATGCCTCGTTACGTTATATGCTTGCAAATATTATTAAATATTCAATAATACATTATTTCAATTAAAATAATATTGAAGCTGTTTAAAAAATAAGAGAAACTGGTACTTTTCCAGAAAAATCCATTTTGTGGTGACTAGTTTTAGACGATTTTCGTCTCATTTGACGAAACTTTTTAAAAAAATTATCTATATCTCATCTAGAACCCAAATGACAGTCTGTCAAAGGAACATGCTCTTAGATCCTTTAAGGTTGCGTATTTTCTGCTCCTTGACATATTATATCGATTTGGTGAATTTTACTACCAAAATTCATCAAAATCGGTCTACTAGAACTCGAGTAATAGAAGAAAGTTGAAAAATGTCTCGTTAACGCAGGTTTGTTCGTTTTTTTTTTGAATTTTTCAATGCTTCTAGCTTTGTTGGTCTTTAGCATTATCTAAAACAATAATGCTTCGAGTTTTAAGCCCGGCAAAAGTCTCTTTGTTAGCCTCTTTTCAAAATTTTCAGAGTTCATGATGTCATGGTAATCTGCTGACGTATTCTAAACTCACATCTTCAGCAAAGCCATAAATAGATCCTACATGTACAACTATAAATCTTTTACCTTCTGTAGCTGTACGACGCCTTTTCGATTTACTGGAATCATCTTGACAAGAACGTTTTAATCCTCCTCTGCTAAAGGTCCAAGTTTCGTCTAAGAAGAACTACATCTTTGGGATCATTTCTTTTCAAATTTTTACGCATTTGCGTAAAAGCTCTAGCCGTTTTAGATAAATTTGTCGTCTTTCACAAAGTACTTTTCTATTGTCATCTTTTTTAAATATAAAGGAAAAGCCTAATTTTTTAATCACTATATAAACTGGTACGGCCAATATCAACTATTGCTCTAGATTTTAGCCCTTCTAAAAGGATAGCCAAGAAAATGTGTTTAAGATCAGCCATATCGTAAATAACATTTTTTATTTCATATTTTGCAGTATCGTGAAACTTCGTTTTGGACTTTTTACGATTCCGTTTAACCGAAGCTTGAAGTTCCACATTTTCTTTGTCGTTTTTAGCTATTCTTCTTACAGTCTCTTCATCGATTTTTAAAGCCTTACCTACTCGCCTTTGAACAGCTTTTATTGACAATAAAGGTCCACCATTTCCATTTTCCTTTTGAAAGTATTCCAACAAATTCAAAACTAATTGCTGTGATTGCGGATTTAAAAATTCACCAGGTTTCATGTTTACTATTTTAACAATAAAACAAGACTAAAATGCCCTCTTAGGGACTAATTGAAATAAGTGCACTATACCTGCTATACCCGACTTCCGAGAAAATCGACCCGCCTCTGGAATCGGCAGCCGCATTCGACGACGACACGCGTTACGCAAATTGGTTTGCTGTCAATCAATAGAAATGCCGCACGTCAGTCATATCTTGACCACAAAAATTAAAACTTACATTACCGATTAGGCTACAAACAATATTTCAATAAAGAAAAGGAAGGATAGAGCTCCGGACAATATACCTTACACTATACGACCGGAATTCTATCAGCGAACAGACTATATATTATACGTTCTAGTATTTGCTGGGGTGTTTATATACCCATTGTAGGGTATTGCTCTCGAATGTCTTATCAGTGCTGGCAAAGCCGATCTCCCCGCGCAAGTCGAACGAATTTAACCCACGCGGCTCTTACGACACTAAATGAGCTTCTGCTCAACTCCCACCGCTCGTCATCATGCATCTGTTTATTAGTAAGTTGCATTGAACGAAGGGAAGAGGTAATACACTTATCGGTATTATGTCATTATAAGATGCAGGATTTTTATTTTAGCTATAGAACGTACGACAGCCTTTTTCCAACATTTCGGTAAAACACCACCAGACAGAGAGATGTTTATTACGTCATAATTGAGAAGTTAACATATTAGCATTCGTATGGAGATGTCATTTGTACTTATATAATTAGATTTTATAGAGTTGTCAATTTTTTCATTATCCGCATCAGCTAGCACATTTTCTAATTTAAACTTTGGCTTATCAATATAAATTATAATGTTAATAATTATTAATAAATAATTAAGTACATAATATTATCGATATTATTTACAGTAAATGAAAAACTATTACTACAATACGTTCTTATATTCACTACTATTCAAAGTGAACAGAAATAGGTCTCATTCTTTAAAAACTGCAATATTAGTTGTTGACGATGTAGCATCGAATTGAATTCGCAATACAATACTTTGTATTGCGAAATGTATGATCAAGAAATTGTTTGTCTTTATACAATAGATGGATATAACAACGGTAGCAGGAAAGCAGTTATATTGTGTCAACCGCTCATTTCTCCCGGAAGAATTTATCAGTTTTAGAATTTATGAGAAAAATTTCAAATATATTTCTCGTCTCAGACACAATTAATAGAAATAATTAAATTAAGAGTTAAATGTTTTTCTGAAAAATTTGAGGCAGTTGCAATATAGTGCACATTACTAAAGAAGTAATAATGTAGAGGAGTGGTACATATAATATGCAATTTTGTCGTATTCCTCGTAGTTTCCTAATTATACTAGTATGATGCACGTTTTGAATGATATTACCATTATACAACGCAATGTGCTTGCAACAAATGCTGGTTGAAGATAACTCTAATTTCTTGCATACACTTAACATTCAGTATGAATTATATTATTAAGTGTATGAAAAAAGTTGACAAGATGTTTCATAGAGGGAACTTCTTGTTAATATGCTAACGTAATTAGACTATTAGACTTGAATCAATAGTATATGAAAAGAACGAATGGTTTCTTTGAAAGTTATCTGCCAAATATCCAAAATATTGTTTTCTAATAATGATGTAAGTAGAAGTACAAGATATTTCTTTTTAAATGCATTCTCTAACAGTTTCAATAGTTATTTTTTTTGATGCCACTACCTGAAAAGGGGAGAAAATGGATACTGAAGCATATTCACTTACATATAACATCGCTATGGTTACAAAATAATAACAAAATTATTAACAAATTTATATTTTGAATTTCAATATGAAATCTTTTGAAACCATATTTTTATATTTATTTTATAGCATATATTGCTATAATTGGTGACCCCGACTTTCAACACACAACCTTCGAAAAGGAAGAATAATTTATACGAAAACTTAATCAGAACTTCAACCTTCTGTCAAACTTTTATATTCGATAAATGAAGCTAACAGAATGGCAAAATTTCTGAACCATAGGTGCCCCTTGAAGAGACAAAAAGGAACATTAGCAATAATATTACAATGATCAATTTTATTTATGGAATTTTCAACGTCAAAGTCATTATTATGTCAAGCTTGGAATTAAGATGTAATATCCAAAACCGACATATCAATATTTTAAGGTATGCTGAGATCCTGCAACTTCAAGTCAATAATTCGTATTTGATGGAAGGAACTTAAAAAAGGCAAGATTTCAACAACATTATGAACACTGGAATCATCGCTTGAACCCCCGCTGCAACTCGACAGCCTGGACAACTCGCCAGATTCCACACCAAAACTCGACACCTGCATAACCCCAAGATTACCCGAAGACAGTGCTTTATTTTCATTTATCTTGTACATGTGAGGGTGAGTACTCTACTTATATAACTCCCTGCACTATTAAGCCATCTTATCAAGGTATCAATGTATCAATAATTTGCTATTTTATCACCTACTTCAATTTCTTCTATGCACTCAATTACCGAAAGACGCTGAATCTCGACGCTCTCAACGTTCGATTGTGAACTTTCATATTCATTTAGCTTAAGTCAAATACTTTATTTTATCAATCGATTTTCAATTACCGAGAGACGCTCAATCTCGGCGCTCTCAACGCTCGATTGTGAACTTTCATTTCACTTAGGATCAGTCATATACATGCTATTTTATCTCAATTTACCAATGACATATAATATGCTTACTCTAAAGAAAATATCATTGCAGATATTTCATCGCTGAAAAAGGGTGATTTTCCCTTATTGAACAACATGCTGTTTTGTCATCTATCTTTTTAACTCATTTTAACCTCCCCACAATAAAATTCTGGGAGGTTATAATTAATCCAAAATCGAAAATTGAGATAACATCAAATCTTTAGGTTTTGAGGTCCCAGGAATCCAAAAAAGTGGTTTTTGAAAAATGTCTGTGTGTGTGTATGTGTGTGTGTGTATGTATGTTAGCACGATAGCGGCGAAACTACTAAACGAATTTGGATGAAACTTTACATGAGGGTTTCTTTAGTGCACCAGAAGATCTGAAAGGTTTTGGTTAAGATCGGATTACGTTTAGTGCCGTTTTGGCACAACAAGTTGTTTATTTTATGATTACTTACAATTTGTAATGAAACCATTGAAAAGCAGTAAAGATTCCGATTTCAACGATATATCACTCTTGCACTCTTTCGATTTGGTTTTCGTGAAAAAAATGAAAAAAAAAAACAAAATTACACGCTTCTTGTGTAAGATATATTTTATAGTCTAACCTAACGTTCGGTAGACTAGTGTGTTAAAGCGTGCAAACTGTATGCTGAGTATTTTTGACGAGTCAAGTGCATCAAGTTTTTTCGACGTTTATAAAGCCCACGGAAGATGTGAGAGGCCTTCTGGAACTGTTCACAAATCACAGGCCCTACAAGTGTAAGCAACCCCACCGGAATGCTTTCGGTGAGTTTTTTCCAATAAAAATTTAAAAGTGACAGTGATATTATATTTTAAAAACTATTTCCGCTACTTCCCTCATCCCGCCGGAAATTTTTCCGGCAACATAATCTAAAAATAGTGGCACATAACCTAAAAACAATTTAAAACTGGTAGCAACCTAAAAAACTTTTTCGAAAACTGTCAAAAACCAAATTCCTGTAGAAAAACGTTGGAACCAAAAATTTAACAGCTGTCACTTCCCCGACCGATTTAGTAAAAAATCGGTCGAGGCCAGAAGATAAAACAAAATATATCAACTCAAACTTAAACGATCCACCATGAATACTACCCCGGCCACAGCTGGCAGGGAAGCTGACCACCAAGAGTTATATGTTTTTTCCCAAAGATGGCCATCCATACCACTCGGGTTTTCTCATTTAATTGTGTTTCCCATATCAATAATAATCAAAATTCTTAAGCCTGCCTACAGAAGACTATCCCACATTTCTATTTTTCTCCAAGCCTGGCTGGCTCCGGGCTAGGATCCGATGAGGCATGTGTTATATTAAAACATTGAATAAAATATTAATGTTGTGCAGACTATAAATTTAACACTCAAGTCACTCAAATCCCACCGAACGCAAGACTTTCTTTTCTGTTTTAATATGAAAAAAATAGTTCAACTTAATAAATATAATTAAACCAGATCGTTCATATTTTTTAGTGCTCTTTTCGGCTTCAAAGATCAATCGGGTGGGGAGGTTCCAGCCACATCCAGTAGCTACCGATTTTTTTTAATATTGATACTTTGGTAAGTTTGTTTCTCTTTTTCAGGGGGGGGGAGTATATGTAGCGTATTCTCTTACATATAACATCGCTATGGTTATAAATTAATAACAAAATTATTAACATAAAATATTAAGATAAAATATATTTTGAATTTCAATACAAAATCTTTTGAAACCATTTTTTATTTATTTTATAGCATATATGCTATAAGATATAGATACCATACACTCTATAAATTAGCAAGTCTCCACATAATATAGAAACGTTAAAAGAATGAAATTACCACGTACCACGTACCACCTTTTTCTTTCATAGTGTAATGCTGTACTATGATGTGTCCTTAATTACTTCCACATCCAGTGGAAGTATAGTAACGACAAAAAAATTTAAAAAAAATTTTATTGTTCAAATAGGCTTAAAATGTCATGAAACGTCGAGATTTTAAATTTGAGCAAAAAAAAAATTTCTGTCTGTCTGTCGGTCTGCCTGTAACTTTTTTTTGTGCGCACGTTTACTCTGGAACCGTTTGAGATATTGACTTGAAATTTGGTACACATATGTACTTTAACTAGATTATATTTTCATCTTGTTCCGTCGAAGAGTTGGGGAGTAAATTGGGGTAAATGGGTAAATCAAGCAGGTAAGAGTCCATAAAATTGGTATTTAGTATATACAAGAAAAGCTAAGGTCTCAAAAAAATTTTTGGCATTAGCCTCCCCCCATTACCAACCACCACCCTATTATTAAAGGGGAAGAAAAGAAATTATGATTTAGTGTATGTACAAGAACCAGAAACCTCAAAACATTTTTTTACTTCATCCACCCCCACTACTACCCCCATACCACAACCCCCACCCCACTACCAATGTGGGGTATCGTTTTATGGGTTTTTGTGGTAGAGGATTTCAAATACTATATTATTAAAGTTCCATAAACAATTATTTCCACATACAAAGTTTTTTCGTTGTGACTTGGATAGAGAATTGGATGTGGAAGTAGTGATTCCTTGGGCAGCGGTTTTATATAATAAGCTGCTTTGAGAATCCAGACAAGAATTTCTTGTATATTTAAGATTTGTAACCCTCGAGAAGCTTATCAGAATTTTCTGTTGATTATTCTATACTTAACCAACAAGAACTTTGTATTTAATTTGTAATATAAATATTGTAATCGATCCAGACACTAATTGAATTTTTTGTCTCTCCCATTCTTCTTATGTGAAATGTACCGTTACCAGATGGCACTCATTCAATTCAAATGTCTGCAACTTTGTTGTCGTAAGAATTTTTTGTTCATAAAAGAATAAATGACAAGTTCCATTACTGTTTCATCCAACGTTTTTATGAACTTTTTTTTAGAAGAACGAAAGTAATGCAGACGGCTATCCGAAGCGAAATAATGTGGGACATATAGGGCACTTTCGTAAAGTGTATTTACAATACTTTCTAGATCCAGTACTTTAGCTGGAGTGTTTACAAGACGTAATCGAGCCAGAGCAATTAAGGAGTTGTCTAGATTATCCAATTCAGAAACATGGAAACGAAAATGGGCTTGTTGATGGGACTAACAGATAGTTTGGTTTGCGTGTTTATTCTCATATCACGGTCAAATTTACAAACCATTCCGCATAGATGAGCGAACATTTGCTAAGCAATTAAATTGTTTTTGTGCAGATTAAAATCGATTTAACCTGGCCATAATAAAGAGGAGGGGATATGTTTAGATGTATAATGTATGCAACTGGAACATTAATAAAATTTTCGCACAATCCATAAAAATAAATGTCTTTCTCAATTAAGAAAATTGAGGAAAGTTGTCTCATGATTCTCCGAGATGTCTCCATCCAATTATACAGCGGTCTATTTAATGCACGAAAGAAACGCAGACGAATTTTTGTGCAGAAATAATAGTCCGGACGATCGCCGCAAGAAAACTTACGTCATCGAATACATGACCGAAACCATTTTATAGGAAAATTAAACCTTTAGTAATCCAAAAAAAGTTGATCTGAAGGGGAACAATCTGCAGCGTTTCTGATAGTGAAGGAAAAGAAGGCAAAACTTTTTGACCCCCTTACTTAAGTGACAAGGAATACGAAGTCGATTAGTAAAGCAAATAAAAACTTGTGTACTGAGACTTTACTTTGAAAGGTTCTGCTGTCAGAACAAATTTAGGGCACTTTTACCACAAAGCTTTAGTTAAAGATGTAGCAACAAGCATGGATACCATACTCCCTCAGACTGTTGTTCGCCCATTGTAACGACATCGTTTGACTAGCGGACTACGTCAAAATCATCTTTCAACGATCTTACCAACACAAACTCGGCGATAGTCCGCTAACAAGCAACATCACACAAATAAGAGAACATAATGCACCCCTTCGAAATAAACTCAATTTACTTTACAATGAGCTGCCCATTTTTCGGCAGCACATTTAGCCATCATCACCTTTACCAAAATATCAACTATTTACTCTCTCGTTCCACCTTTTCTGTCCACAATTTTCTTTGTTTCACTTTGTCGTTTTTTGTTTGTCGATTTTGTGTTCCTAAATTACTATCTCGAATACAAAACATTTATGAAAACAATTTAGAAAAATTACAACATTTAGAACCAAAATTGGTTATTTTATGAAAAATTCAGCCGATCCCTTTTTGTAGCGAATTTTTTCAGTGTGTTTTTCCCTTTTCCCATCTCAACAGTCAACAAACTGTACAAGTGTTTTTGTTATTAATTTTTTTCATGTTTCCTCAGTTTCAAGTTTTGTTAAGTCCCCTCTAAGTATCTTATTACTTCACACCCCAATAATCCTGCTGCGGACGGCCCTATTTTGTTTTAATTATTTTAAACCCTACTCGGCTCCGCTGCCCTTCAACCCCTCAATTTTTCACAGCGTCCCGGTACTGTGGTTATTCTGCTCGATCAAAGAACAAGCGTTCGAGTGGATCATGATGTATATTAATGAATAATAAATTTGAATTGTTTTGATACTATACACGGCAAGTTTTGTTAATACAATTTTACTTCTACATCCAGTTGAGATTTTAAGTTTGAGCAAAAAGAAAAAAAATTTCTCTGTCGGTCTGTAACTTTATTTGTGCGCACGATTACTCTGGAACCGTTTAAGATATTGACTTGAAATTTGGTACACATATGTATTTTAACGAGATCTGGAATTAGATTATATTTTGATCTTATTTCGTTGAAGGGTTGGGGGATAAATCGGGGTAAATCCAGGTAAATGAGGGTAAATATTCAAATCAAGCAAGCAAGAGTCCATAAAAATTGGTATTTAGCATATATAAGAGAAGCTAGGGTCTCAAAAAACTTTTTGGCATTAGCCACCCCCATTACCAATTTCTACCTCATTATTAAAGGGGGTGAAAAAAATAAAATCATCATTTAGTGTGTGTATAAGAACCAAAGTCTCATTTTTTTTTACTCCCACTACCACCTTCCTCTACCACCCCCACCCCACTAAAACCCCATAAACAATTATTTTCACATACAAATTTTTTTCGCTGTGAGAGACTTGGACAGAAAATCTGAATGTGGAAGTAGTGATTCCTTGGTCAGCGGCTGTTTAAAACGTAGATTTAAGGAAACCGGAATCATCATATTTATATCTATTCCATACCCTGATTTACTCGTAGTTTAAGAAGGTTTTTCAAAACTTAGACATACTAGTTTCCATATATCAGGTAATAAATTGCAACAACTTTAAGGCAACTCGACAGACAAAATTGAAATAAGC
Organism: Rutpela maculata; assembly: GCA_936432065.2. NCBI lineage: Eukaryota > Metazoa > Arthropoda > Insecta > Coleoptera > Cerambycidae > Rutpela > Rutpela maculata. The sequence goes on from OW386285.2 coordinate 247,778,069, forward strand.
GAGAGGCATCAGCCACCCCCACCCTATTATTAAAGGGGATAAAAAAATAATATTGTGACTTAGTGTGTATACAAGAAACAAAGGCCCGCAATTTTTTTCATTTTTTTTCAATTTTTTGTCATCAGACATCCCCACTGGAAATTTAGATGTGGAAGTAGTGATTTCTTGGGCACCGCTTTTTTGGGTCTTTTTAATACCTATGCATTGAAAAGTGATAAACATTGAATGATGATCTGAAATGCAACCTGTATCAAGGGTACGAAAATCTGTATATGTAATCTAGAAGGTATAAAAATGTTATCAATGAACCGGAGTGTATCTTCAAAATTAAGCGTGATATCAATACTTTTTATTCTTTTTTTTTTGTTGTTTAAAATCACTTCCCAAATATTAAAAAAAAAACACAAAATCATTACGCCATAGAAATCGAAATCTCTTTTTGAAATATATGGTGCGCTTGAGGTTGCAACGTATTTACGGGGTATGCTGCCCCGAATTTTTGTCTGACAATTAAATTACACGGTTAGAAAGGTCTCTAGAATAACATATTCAATTGTCAGACAGGAGCAAATAATAAAAATTTCACTTAAAAGAATACATGTTTGAGGTGTTCCTGCATTCCCTGCTGCCTGAACTTTCTGTCAGACAATTTGTATGGTTATTCATATACCTTAATTCAAGCAAAAAACGAAGTTTCAACCAACTTGCAATAATGAAAATTTCGACCACTATACACCTTGCTGCCCATCGCCAAGTCGAAACGTTCGAGATGACAACTCATTACTTCTATGGCAACCTTTTGATAAACTTTTAGCCTACTTCGAGTAATGTGTAATGAAGCAAATTCCGAGGCCCATTTTTACATACTATAAATATTGTTATTTAATTTTTGTATTGCTTATTTAAACCCAACCGGTTACGAACAATTTATTAGGTAAAACTACATTCCCGCATTAAACCCCCACCTGCACAGCGCCAAGAGACCGTCCGCGCTCACGGTGGCATCAGGCAGTCGATCCAAAGCAGTAGCAGCGTCCAGCGTAAGTGAATATTTCCGTAAATTATTTCAAGTCCAACTTTTCGGACTCGGACTGTCAATATTTCTTAAAATATACCATTTTACGAAACTGTAGTCCGTAAAATCCATTGTAACAAAAATTTCACAAGTGTCGTCTACACCGCTCATTGCCTACGCGCATTCGCTTCTCCCACTACCGGGCGAGAGAAGGGATACGAGCCTACTAGCTATTGAAAGCGACACCGACAGTTAAGTTCCTCACGAGCTTCCGAAGCAGGTAGACGTGCCAGTCCAGAAGCCAGTCGGTGTACCGCCCCGTATTCAACCAGACGCGCTAGGAGCAACTAGAGGATATAAGTAAGAATAATAGTAATAATTATAATAGGTAGCGGTTTGGCTGATACTGTGAACTTTTATTTGTCTTTGTATTTATTTTTCTGGTTGTGTCCTCAAGGTATCCGTAATATTTGCTAGTGCGGGTACCCTGTGGTCATAAAGTAGAGGTTCCTGGAGTCTTCGTAGTATCTGCTAATGCGGAGAAATCGGGCCCTTTAATTCTAATTACTGTCTGGTAACTCTTGTATGCCCAGGGTGCGTGTAATATCTGCGAGTGCACGCAAACTGTGTCCATAGAGAGAGCGTTTTGGAGTCTTCGTAGTATCTGCTAATGCGGAGAAAGCAAGACGCTCACCCAATTTCAGGTCCAGGGTACGAGCTCACATCCAGGTGCCAACAGTCGTGCTAGCGTGGCTGACTCCGGTGTACCCAGGGTATTCGTAATGCGGAGAAATCTGGACGTGGCCATATTATTATTTTTAACTGTTTTCAGGTTAGGAGCTGCAGAACGCCGTCTTGTCTTAACTAATCATACATCTCTTTCCTGGTATTAGCCAAGCCTGACAACTAGAGTAGCCATTTTTCTTATTGTTGCATTAGTTATTGTTCTCTTGCTCCTTCTTGGTATCCGACGACTGTACATAACCTAACCGCTTTTTCGTCACCTGCATCGTAACCCGTCACCTTGTCATTTTCGCGCCGCTAACCATCCTTCACCGCCATACCTCGAGTCCCTGTCATACCGCTGCTTCGCTTTCGCCTGCCATAAGTAACACCGCTGTAACTGCACAGTAACTGCACGATAGTCATATCATAGCCTGGGTACTGTCTGGTATATATTAGTAGATTTAAACTAATTTAGAGTTGATATTGTAGCTTATAGGAAATAAATAGATATTATTTACCGAATTATGCGTTTTACTGTGTGTATGTGAAAGTCTGATATATCCCAATTGACCCACTGGAATTGTCTGTTTTTCTCCACTGTAGCTACTCCAGCCCTACTGCAACAGGCTGTGCTAAGAGGCTAGTGTGGGACCTTTGCCCCACGTAAAAAATTGTAAAGGTGGCGCCCGAGCAACCGAACCGTTGTTAAGGTGTCAAAAGTGACCGCTTTCCTGCCTCACCGGAAAGTATACATCACAAATGAAAGAAAAATGTTCACTAGCTCTTAGACTAGATAAGTAGTTCCAGAAATATACTGCTTTAAAATCTAATTCTTCATAAACTGAGGCACTCGAATCGCTGACGTCCGTCTATCCCTAGCCCCACCTCGCTTAATAATCTTCCGCATTCCGGAATCGCAAGTCAGTGTTAGTATTATCAATAAGGAGACGTAGGATCTTTTACCATGTGCGAATCTGGCTATTTAAAAGCATATTTGTCTAATCTCTACCAGATGTGGATTCAATTGTGGTGATGGAGATTTTAACACAAATCATCAGTATATAAGTACCGAAATGGGAGGAGTAAAAATAAAAACGGTTGTATTTTTAAAATCGTAAATAGTAATGGGCCCATTTAGCACTTTTTTTTATTTGATAATCGGAAAGATCTTATCATTTTAAGACCCTGTGCAAAAAATTAGAATTTTGTGAGACCTATTATAAGTCGTCTAAAAAAATCATAAAAATGGACCCCACCCGCGGTCGAGTATCGGCCGTGACGTCACTTGATAGGAACCCGCTAGCCGAGGCGGCTAGCTGCAGCGCGTTATTATAGTTTCACAATATTACAAATCGTTAACTCAAGCAGTGTGTTTTGAAACTTATGCGTGTTTGTGAAGAATTTCAGTTTATCAACTATTTTCACAGATTTATATTACTATTCTCTGACGTCACGATGTTAGTCGCATCGTGCTCTTTAAAAGTCGTATATTTCGAAAACCACATATCGGATTCATCTGAAATTTTCAATATCGTCTAATTTTAAGTAGTACCTTATCCACAAGAAGTAACAACTTCTAAATGAAATTAATTAAATGAGCCCATTACGATGTCGGTTTTCACTATCAACAAGATATATTATTATTATTTTGTTAATAATATAGAGGGTGTTTTACTTTCAATGACATACAATCTTGTTGTGAGGAAAAGTTACTAGTAATAAACATCTCTAAACCTCTTTATTTTTACACAGTGTTATACCCATCTTTAAAAAAGAAGTACCACTGATTGTGAGTGACTTACTGGCTCATCACTGTGTCTCCTGTACCTTGAATCCTAGTAAGTTAAAATTTGGCATGGTGGTTGTTTTTAGGACCTAGGCAAGCATTTTCTAAAACTCGCCCTCTAAAGATTACCTACGATATTTGCACTATTCATGACACAAATGGTACTTTTAATCTGCATGATGTATCTACGGCATTTAAATACAGACTGTCTGTCTAGGCAAGAGTCTACGTCCCCTGATGCGATAGAGGAGTGATGGACGCCACGCAGCTATTACAAGAAAGAGCCACGCGTTGCTGTTCTTAATCAATTTTGAAGCCTATAGAGACCTTAGAAAACTCTTTTTTTTTCATTTGGCCCTAGAAATAACAGATCTTTCAGAAAATGTAATTAACAAATGCTAAATGAGCCCATCCAGCTAATTCTGTCAAGGCATATGATGAATCCTGCAAGATTAAACTAACAAGCGATGTGGTTCCAAAAAACGAAGCACAGCTTAAATTTTCACCAATGTTACCTCAGCAGATTTTGAAGAGTTCGTAAGGAAATCTTCAAGTATAAAACCAGACAATATTCAGAATTTATTACAGAAATAATTTCCAGCTCTGTTTCCACATTTCGCCTGAGCACTTAACAAAATTTTTAGGATCCAAGGATGCTCTCAATTTATGTGCCAAGGAATGACTAACCTTCTATGAAAAAAGGAGACCAGAAAAATCTGAAAAATTATAGGCCAATTCCCTGCTTGTCTGCGGTCTACAAACTTCTCATATCATTGGCGCATAAGCAAATCTACGAGCACTGTGAAATAAACAGCATAAAGGATCCGGAATAGTGAGAATGCATAACCAGATCGTTGGAATGCAAGGAGCAACTAATTATAGACGCGGCAATCATGAATCAAATTGAAATAAAACGCTGAAACATCAGCATGGACTACATAGACTATAAAAAAGTTTTCAGAGGAGGGGAAATCCATCATGGACACCCAGCGCCTTGGATCTATTACGCTAGGTAGCGCCGGACTCTAACCGAGCTAAAACTCCTCCTGACTAGTGGGCTCCTCCCTACCTTCAGTGTTACCTTATCTACTGGAACCGCTCTCGCTTAATGTCAGAATATCAGGTCAATCTTAGGTAGGTGTTAAAAATGATGTGGCTTCGCAGAGATGGCTTCCCCTTATTTCCCTACTTCGTTGAAACGATTAGAGGTTCAAGTTTCTTTCGTCCACTTCCTAAATTTTAATATTATCATGTCCTTCAAAAGTTGCCAGTTTTCCCCTAATTCTAGCATTCTCAACATCATGTCATCGCGTGTAACTGGGCCGCCTAGCTTATCTGTGCCTCATGACTGACTAATAAAAGTGGTAGAAGTAAACAAAATTAGACCTACCATCATTCGGCTTCTAACGCATGCAATGAAGACTTGAGTCACTCAGACAACAAGATTAGAAGGGCAATATAGCAAGGAGATTTCGATGTATGACTTCGTTTAAAAGAAATGACAATATAAAGGCAAGAAATTTATGATACTACTTAGATTTTTCATTGTTCGAACCGAGATAATGAATATTTAGATTTTTCTCCCGCAAGAGCCAACGTGTTTTTTGATTCTCGAAAATTTTTTAAAATCAATTTCCTACAAAACTTGTTATGTATTTTATATTAAAAAATGTCGCGTATGTCCTCTTCTACATGATAATTAGTCCAGTGTTGGACGGTTTTTCGCTCAGAATTCTTTCGGACAAAACCGATTGACATGAAATTTGGACAGTAATTATGGAATAGCATAAGGAATAAAAGTTATATAGTGCCGATTTGTGCTTTTACCCTGGGGGTGGATGCCACCCCTTCTCGAGGGTGGAAATTATTACATTATGACATTACAACCACAGAAATCGATAGGGGAATAAATTCTAAGTAAAAAATGTTCCATAAAGTTTTGTCGATGAGTCAATACTTTTTGAGTTAATAGTGATTGAAAATGTTGATTTTTCATCTAAAAAATGCATGTTCTAGAACAATTTTCCGCGAATAACTCGAAAACCTTACGTTTTATCAAAGAAATTATTATAAGCAAAAAACTTATCAGCGTTTCTCGAGCAGATGCGCTATGATCCTTTATTAAGGCTACCACTAAAAACAGTGCTGTGAGATTATCATCCCTTGTGCCGACAGTTGATGCTCTGAATGAGCACATTAAGAGGTTTTATTTACAAACCCAGATGTGGCTTGGGAACAAAAATATTCATCCAACTAATTGGGGATGGATTAATCATGAAGGATTTTTACTACCAATCAAAATGCTGGATATGCCTGCACCGAAAGAACTCCTCAAAATGATATTTTGTAATTGCAAAAAAGGATGCGGCGGAGCTTGTAGCTGCCGAAAACTTGGACTTTTTCGTAACGCACCATGCGGAACATGCTCCGGTGACAACTGTCAAAATTGTCCTCCAATTACAGACCAAGAGGAGGAGGTCAATAGTGATGATAGTTCTTCTGATGATCCATAGATTTTCAGTAATAAAACATGCTATTATAATGTGAATAAAATTTTTATTTTTCCCCTTTAAACTCATTAATTAAATTCAGTTTTCAATTTTAAGTAAATATGGTAGTTAATTTTATCACGAGGGCGGTTTGTAAAGGATGAAACGTTGCAATAAATCATGAATTGTATTATAAACATTGACGGGATTTTAATTCATTATAAATGCACCATTAAAACATTTCAAGCTGTTGAAAACTACTTTTTTAAACAATTTCGCCATAAGAGGTGGTTTTAAAGGGTTGAAATGTTGTAAGACATCATAAATTATATTACAGGACATGAAATAATGTTTATTCTACATATTTAAACATTATTTCAATCTATGTTTTTAATTTTTTTTCTCAGAAGTTTTCACCCCCAAAAAACAAAAAGCACACATCAGGAACATACAACTTTTGATCGATTTTGATGAAAATTTGTATTAATTACAAATTTTCATCAAAATCGATGTTGTCCGAAAGAATTCAGAGGTAATACCCTATTTTTACCGCCAAACACTGGACACAATGTGAAAATTTAGATTTTTGATCGTTCGTTCTAATTTTGACTTGCTTTTGAATTTAGATTCATTATAATATGAAATTCCAATTAAGGCAGCTTTCATCTTATGCCACCGCGTACCCCACAAAATATTTACCACATAGCACTCTATACACTTAACATGTTTTATAATATTTCTGATTTCGTTCAACGCCCAATAACGTCAAGTTCCTCGCACCATCAATTTCACAACAAATTATCTTACTAAATTTTATTACGCAAGCTCGCCTCTTTTAGATGTAGGTTTTCTGCATACGGTAATCTTTAAAATCAGTTAAAGCCATATTTCCGCTTGGAATGGTTTATTTAAGATGCATACACAATATAAATATAACAAGGCCCTTGTCTCAGGACGACAACATATGGGTGGCAAGGGACGACACGTACGTCCCCCTTGGAAAACTTTATTATCCGTAGATATACTCGACGTCAAATATTGCTCACCCTTTTCTTTACCTTGACATATTCTTTGTTTTTTTATTGGAAATCAGCATAACGATAACAACATTCAAGTCGAGAAAATTGAACTATTTTGTTAAAGGTACTTTCGTGATTTTAGGCGTTATTTCGTTAACAAAAATATACAGGTGGGTGCATGAATAATGTTATAAATTAGTTTTCCATGCTGGAAATAATAGGATTATTTTCATTAACCAATTAATACGGTTTTAGTACTAAAAGTACTAAAGTAGTAAAGATATTATTGACCCTCTATTGGATAAAAAAATATATAATTAAATAGAGAAAACGTTATACTTATCGACGATTTATTGAGCTTTTTATGCACTAGAAGAAAGCGATATATTAACGTTGATGCCAGGCACTTCAGCATGTTAAGAGTTCCGCCAATGACTAAAACTAGCTAATGAGAAGAGTTGCAACAGCGTAGATTAAATCTGTTTCTTTTCAGCATTTTATTTGTCCATTTTTCTTCTCTTCTGCCTTACATTGATATCGACTCAATATTTTAAAGTACCACTACTGTATAATTTTTGCACATTCTGTACGACGATACTCATTGTATTTTAATAAATAAAATTAGTTTTAGACATTCTTAACTGTTTGATGCCTACTTAATCCACAAAATACTCATCAGTAAAAAAAACCGCTGCCCAAGGAATCACTACTTCCACATCCAGATTCTCTATCCAAGTCACTCACAACTAAAAAACTTTGTATGTGGAAATAATTGCTTATGGAACTTTAATAATATAATATTTGAAATCCTCTACCCCAAAAACCCATAAAACAATACCCCACATCGGTAGTCGATGAAGTAAAAAAATATTTTAAGGTTTCTGGTTCTTGTACATACACTAAATCACATTTTTTTTCATCCCCTTTAATAAGGGGGTGGGGGTGGCAATGGGGGTGGCTAATGCCAAAAATTTTTTTGAGACCTTAGCTTCTCTTGTATATGTCTATCCCAATTTTATGGACTCTTACCTGCTTGATTTACCCATTTACCCCCCAACCCTTCGTCGGAACAACATGAAAATATAATCTAGTTCCAGATCTCATTAAAGTACATACGTGTACCAAATTTCAAGTCAATATCTTAAACGGTTCCAGAGTAAACGTGCGCACAAAAAAAAGTTACAGACAGACAGACCGACAGACAGACAGACAGACAGAAATTTTGTTTTCGCTCAAACTTAAAATCTCGACGTTTCATGACATTTTAAGCCTATTTGAACAATAAAAATTTTTAAAAATTTTTTTGTCGTTACTATACTTCCACTGGGTGTGGAAGTAATAAACAAAAAGTAACGATATCCAACCTATTTAAGTCTCGAACCCGCGACCCCTGCATTTCGAATTTAAACCATTAACCTAACCTAAAATCAATTTATTGAAGTATTTTGAATTTATATGTCAAGTATTACGGTGTATTTCATTTAGTTCAGTGTACAGTCAGTTATCATTCCACGGGTGTTTTAATAAGCATAGTATAAAAAAGCCCGCCAGATGGAGAGTCATGAATTTCACTCTTTATGAATTAAAATGAGTCTATTCTGTGCATTTTCTTTTCCACTGCAGCGCATTTCTCTATCTTTGAAGTCTAAAATGTAACCATTAGACCAACATTTGTCACATTTACAGGCGTTAATGTCTATAATATAATGTGTCAAAACAACATAAATTTGTATATGGTCATTTATTATTTTGTGGTCTAACGTCTATATAGTAAACAGTTTTAAATTGCTAGATTTACTAGAAGATTTGATTTCCGTGGACAAAGTATTGTACGCGCCTAAGCTATCGCTATAAGCTGATTTTTTTAAGACTAATATTTTTATAGGCTCTTTGCTGTAGTTTTCAGCAGACCTTACTGAATAATTGTGCAGTTTCGATCTTTTAACTACTCCACTGAAATCCAACACAATTGATTTAATACATTCGAAATAGGTGTGTATCTATCACAATTTAATATTACACACATTATTATGTAATGCTTGTAACCTTTTAATATCTGATATGCTACATGCATGATATTAACAATGAAAAACATTAACTAAAATGTGGGTAATTACAGTATTATATATACTTAATTAATTTTGATCATTGTGTTAAATCTGCAGATATTCTTTGGAAAAAGGAGATCTTTTTGCCAATTTTTTGGGATGTGATTCCGTTCGACACCTGAACATTATTTAGGTCGCTGAAGTTAACCATTTTTTTACATTGAGGATAATATCTAGTAAATAAATCTTTTCATACTTGCTTAACACAAACATGTGCAAGCTTACAGAACATGCAATAAAAACTAATGCTAAATAAGCCAATGAACCAACACAATACACAATATATGGTATGCGGTCACGCCGAATTACTTTCACACGTAACTCAAAAATTTTTCAGTATACTACCCTTATGTAAATTTTCCAATAATGGTATGGTTAGGTTCATAATGTAATATTAAGATACATTTGAGCAAAGCCGTTATGGCTGTTTTTGAAAAAAATTATTTTCGATTTTTTCGCATCAGCAAACTACTGTAAACAGTAAACAGTAAACAATTTTGAAGAAGCTGCCTGGCGCAGATAAGTCCCACCAGTTATTTTTAAAACCATACGTCACTCAGACATGATTGGAATAATAAATAATCGCCTACACCAGTGGCGTGCACGTAACAACAGTTAAAATTTCAGTTCAGTACAGTGAACGGTACGCTACTGACTAAAACAGATATGCAATTTGTACGCATGAGTTTGGAAGGAGACGTCTGCGCTTAACCTCTCACGTATGCTGCAATTTGTAATTCTATATGTTTATGAGAGGTACGGCTAAAAGTCGTCTTTCGTGCAGCTTTATCATAGTTGATGATTACAGTACCTTTATTTGGATTTTCCCGGGAAAGCCACTAACAATATATTATTAGGTTTGCAATTAACGTACGCAATTTGACCAAAATCATTGCATTTTGACAAAATCAAGATTTTCGATTTTTTCACATCAGTAAACTACCCTAGATTTTAGAAATGGAAAAATGCATAAGTAGGTGAAAGATAGACTAGAAATATTTGTAGATTCTAAACAAATGTTGAAGCCTTTGGTTCTTGTACATACACTAAATTACAATTTAATATTTTAGCCCCTTTTATAATAGGACTGTGTTGGTAGATGCCAAAAAAAATTTGGGGCCTTTGGTTCCCGTACATACACACTAACACACAATTTTTTTTTTTCACATCTTTTAATAATAGGGCGGGGGTGCTTGATTGACAAGAAAAATAGGTCCTTGGTTGTTGTACACACACTAACTCACAACTATTTTTTTCATTCCCTTCAATATTAGGGTGGGGGTGGTGATGGGGTGATAGTAGGTGTGGCTGATACCAAAAAAAATTTGAGCCTGACTTCTCGTACATACACTAAATCCCAATTTTATGAAACCTTGAACGGAATAAGATAAAATTATAATCTAGTTCCAGATCTCGCTGTAGCATACAAGCATACCAAATTTCAAGGCGGTATCTTAAAACATTCCAGAGTAATCGTGCGCTTTAAAATAGTTAGTCAGACCGACAGACTGACAGAAATGTTTTTTCCGAAACTTAGAATCAGACATTTCATGACATTTTAAGCCTATTTGAGCAAACAAGGAATTCAAAATTTTCTACCAAGATGTGGAAATAAATATCAGAGATGGGTAAAGGAAACTTTCCGAAACGAAATTTTAATAAAAAAGAAAGTTTTCAATAAAATATTTTAGCTAGCTGGTGGCAGAAATTTTATATGATCTTATTGTGTGACTGAAGTTGAAAAGTGTAAAGATGCCATAACAAAAAAAACCGAAAAACCATTCCAGTCATTACGGAGTTGCTGATGTTTCAATTAACAGTTAATTGAAAATGCAATAAAAAAAGCTACTGGGAGCAGCTGGAACCTCCACACACGGTGGATAAAAATTAGCCGTGTTTGGATATTACCTTGGAAATCAGAGCACTGAGCAAACAGATAAATTACGCGTGACTTTGGAGCCATTTATTTCATGAACAAATATCGAACGAACTGAAGTGGACTACAAGCAATCTGTTAAAACATAACCCCTCATGTTTATCAATTGCCGGATATTATAAGGGCATTAACAGATAACGTTTCGAAGATATTGTAGAAATTGAATAGCGAATAAAAATAATAATACCGAATTTAGCCGAAATGACACTCTAACCTCAAAAAGTCAATAACATTATGGACAGTTCAAGAAGACTACGCATGCGGCAAATTAAAATCTTCCTGCTCGATCAAAAACGTCCGAGCAAATCGAGCTTCGTCCGAGTCCTTTATTTTGTAATATTCGAACGTTTCAGTTCAGTTAACTCGGTTAGCTCTATTTGCATTAAAAGAACGATTGTGACGCGTCCCTTCAATCAGACGTAATATCCGAACACGGCTGTAAACAATTATTACCTTTAAAAAACCAACTAAAATAAGTTTTGACATTGTCAAAAATATTTGGGTTGGTAAACTTTACGAATGTTGATTTTTAGGTTATGACATATATAAACGTGAAATAAAAATAAAATGCCATCCTTTTGTGCGATAAGGTGCGATTGTGAGATAAGGTTTATTTTGAATATAAAAAAAGCTTGGGAGAAAGGTAAAAAGATCACTTCCTGGCAGAGTCTATTTAATACGCATAATGTAACATGGTTACCACCACAGAAGAAGAAACAATCAGAATATAAAGTCGGCAAAAATCCTTTGATCTCGTTGTTGTAAATTTCCGCCATACTTTTGTTGGGAGAGTTCAGGACAGTACTTAATATCTTTTACCCCTTTTAGGAACGGCCCGGTAGAGAGTCAGAAAACCTATGAAACATTAGAGGAAGACAAATAATATTTGTTTTAGATTTTCAATATTTCTTAACTAGTTAGGCGGCATCATGATATAAACTGTATCACGAGGCGAGATCACGCTATTTGTCGCAGACGATCCAGTTACAGAAGAAATCCGTGATTCGGGCCTGGCACAATTTTTTACAATTCCGTCCGAGATTGACAGTGCGCGATGTAGATGCGCGAACTTTTCCCCCCAATGAGAGATTGTATTCTGATTGTTTCTTCTTCTGTGGTTACCACCGAAATCTAGCGCTTAGTTATTTAAATGTAAACTTGCCTTGCCCATAACAATGAATACATTTGAGTCTGTCTTTCTTGCACAAACTTCTTGCACAAATCCAGCCTCATAATATTTATATGCTTGTAAAGATTTGTATGCCTTTAACTGCTGGCCTGGGTAGAAGCTTTGAATCAACACTAAGTAATTTGCCATATCAATTACGGATACACAAGGTAGAATATACAAATCTCCAGAAAGGTCTCCAGTCTCCACTCCAAGGGTGTATGGCTCAATATTGTCTATTATTTTGATTTTCTCATCATAGCGACACTTTACAAGGGTTGAATTATGTTCACTACATTACGAAAACGCACACAGTTTCTCAAGAAAAACTAGAAAAAATATATAAAACTACGCAAATTGCGTTTGGTTGTCCCTCAAGCAACTTGTCAAAACCACACGACCTAAAATGGTCTATTGTTGATTAATAAAAATAGACTGCTAATTACAGGTTAGATTTCCAACCTACAAAAAGAGTCCTATTTTATTAGAATAAAGTATTTAGAACTTCATAAACATTACACTGTACTAGATTTTAATTGAAAGTACGGGAACCAGGCAGAAATTATAATAATAGCTACGTAATATTCTTAAATCTTAAGAAATATATATTTTTCAGGTTAGCTGTGACGTCACGTACCATTACCTATAAATAAACATTCACAAAGGTTACCAGTCCAAATATTTTTGACAGATGGCGAAATACATTTTCCCCTAACAATAATACCAATAATATTTTTTGGATGCTGTCATGTGTGCACATACAACGAATTCTTTTTCAACGGAAACGAAATCGAAAGGGTGCAAGTGTGATATATCGTTGAAATTGGAATTTTTACTGCTTTTCAATGGTTCGATTACAAATTGTAAGTAATCATAAAATAAATAACTTGTTGTGCCAAAACTGCACTAAACGTAATCCGAACTCAACCAAAACCTTTTCAGATCTTCTGAAGCACTAAAGAAATCCTCATAAAAAGTTTCATCCAAATCCGTTTAGTAGCTTCGCCGCTATCGTGCTAACACACACACACACACACACACACACACACACACACACACACAGACATTCTTCAAAAACCACTTTTTTGGGTTCCTGAGACCTCAAAACGTAAAGATTTGATGTTATCTCAATTTTCGATTTTGGACTAAATGTAGTAACCTCCCACAATTTTATTGTGGGGAGGTTAAAACGCTCCTATATGATTTTATTGTGTCCGCCCCTTGTTATAAACGTTCCTTGTCAATATGACATTGATATAAATGCAGTCTGCTGAAATCTATGCGTTTTTTACAATTTAATTTTTTTAATTAATTTATGATATACTAAAAATTAAGTGATTCTTCACCGTCAATAAAATCACTTAACCTTTATATCAAAAGTTTCACAAAGTAATAAAAAACAATCAAACAAACTCCTGTGTAAAGGGGGTGAATTTTCAAAAATGGGATAAAAAACAACGCTTCTATCTTATTTTATTGCATCAGCCACTTTGCAGAAAGCTTTGTTTGTTTATAAAAGAAAACATAAAAAAATAGTTGCTGAAATCTGCTATGCTGATTTTTGATTGACTGGCTGGTTTCATAATAATTGGAAAGTGAAAAAGAATTTTTTTCAAAAATAATTAGATAGATACAGCGGTGAGAAAATGGAGTTTAACGAATTTCTTTTTTCAAAAAATCGTCAAACTCCATTTTTGTTTGTAAATTAGCTATAAACAAATTATATTGTATTATTTTAAACGTTTTTCCACAACACAGTGAGATTATATAGGTAAACTGTTTAAACTTTAGTGATTTTTCTTGTTATATATACATTTTCTTACGGCCACGGTGGAGTAAATTTCAAATTTCATTCTATGTTTTTTGTAGTAGATGTTTCCTACAGCAGATATAGACCGTCCCTCGTGTTTATTTGTTTCTATTGTAATGGTAGAAAAGGACGTCCCTCTCTTCCTCTTTTGTGTTTTCGATTTGCTAATAATTACTTACATTTTCAAGTATTTTGAATGTTTCTATGGAATTGTGTAGGTATTAAATGTGTGTAAGGATTCTGCAAGGGACATAAAATTTTATAATTTGAAATTTCATTAAAAAATGTTGGATTATATAAAAGTAATTATAAAAGAGCAACTACTGAATCTTGAGATATTCCATGTTTTACAGCCAATTCTTCTGAATACCCGTCATTAAATTTAATTACTTTTGTTGCCTATTTTCGAGGAATGATGTAAGCTACTATCCCTACAATTTAATATTTTCTTAGTTTCAAGACAAATATCACATACATAATACATCTTTATTATAAATAATATAAAATATGTTATGTTGTAAACATATTTTATATAATAAACTGTCTGACGCTATATCTCTTTAAACATTAGACTTACAATAAAAATATATATATATATATATATATATATATATATATATATACAAAAAATGTAGGAAATTTTGTCCTTTTCAACTTCGTTTTCAACATTTTTCTCGTAGGACCGAGCGTTGTCGAATTATTTTGAAAAACCAGTTTTTTGCACATTTAACTCAAGATGGCGGTTCGCGCCTCCCCCGCCTCCAAAGTCGAAAACTTATGTTTTTTATCAGGGCCTGGACTTAAACACAAAATCATTACTACTCCGCCTTTTGCAGGGCAAAATCCTTGACTGATTGGACTATTTTCTTACTTTGACATTTTTTGGAGTAAATTGGGAATATTTCTGAAAATCAGCAACGTACACGTCAGCCAACCTTTTTCCCTACTTATGGATATAAAAACTAATAAATTAAAACCAATGCGAAATACAATGAAATGACGCTTTTTTGGCAAATTAACAATTAGTTTTATAAAAAAGTCAGAGTCATGAATTTCAGTCAGCCATTTTTTATTTATATTTTTGATACATGAACAATTTTATAGCAATGGCTCAAACAATGAAATAATAAAGCAGCGTTTTTTCGCAAATCTGAAATTCATTTATTTAAAAAATCAGCAGCACCAAGCTCAGTTGCTGCTCTAATAGATCAGTTATATCAATACCTTCATTCCATATTATTGTTAACTACAATGAAATCATATACCCATATTGCCACCAGCTTGAATATTTGAAATTTTCCAACATTCCGAAAAAGTTTTCTTCGGGAACTTTCGTAATATTCAAATGTTTTATTGAAAACTTTTATTTTTATCAAAATTTCGTTCTGGAAATTTTCATATGGAAAGTTTCCTTTACCCATACAGGGTGGTCACCCTAAAAAAAAAAATAATAAAAAAATGTGACTGAGGACGATAACATTCCGCATCCAGTTAACACAACCGACATGGAAGAAAAAGATGAAAAATATACAGGTAGATCACCCCAAATAAAATAGTGAAAATAATGTGACGGAAGGTAGTAATATTTCGCATGTAGTTGCTATAACAGCCAAGGAAAAATATTTTTAAAAACACACAGGGAGGTCACGTTGAAGAAATTAATGAAAAAATGTGACGAATGATAATATTTCACATGTGGTTAACACAACTATCAGGGAAGAAAAATATGAAAGATATACAGTGTCACCCTAATATTACAAGGTTGCATGTTACTATTTACACATTTTGAGTTAAACGTAATACGCCTCTGTTACTTTTTTTAAACATATTTAAAGCACATACAACTTTGTAATTTTCTTAATATTTTATTTAATATGGGTGGTACCATCTAGATTTTGCTTGCAAAACGAAGATTTGGTAACATACAATCTCGTTATATTATTAAGTCTCAAAGTGCAAAAACATGACATACAACGTTGTAATATCAGGGTGACGACAGATAGATCATCCTAAATAAAATAGTGAAAAAAAATATAATGGAAGGTAATGATAAGGTATTTTGCATACCGCAACTGTCAAGGAAATATATTTAAAAAATATACGGGGTGGTCACCTTAAAGCAATTAATGAAAATATTTAACGGGGGTGTATTTCGCATTTCGTATTTCGGGGGTATTTCGCATGTATTTAACACAACTCTTGGGGAAAAAAATATGAAAAATTTTCACGGTGGCCACTATAATAATATTTGGACTGTAGTTGACATACTTACCGAGGATGAAATCTGATATGCTTTTAGTGAAAAGTATACACGGTGGTTGCTATAAAATATAACTAGGTAATTAGGAAACGGCAAAGGAAAATATTATTTGAAATTTAGTTATTACTATTGCCAGGAAGAAAACCTGATATACTTTTAATAAAAAAAAAATACTCAGATTAGTCATCCTACAGAAAGGTCAATGAATAAATCGAAGGTGCTAAATAGAGAGGGAAGTTTTCCGTATATACTTTTACAGATTTTTTAGTAGCTGGTAGTGATATAGAATTAAAGTTCATTAACAACTAGAAATAGAGTCCTTGGAGTATTACAATAGATGCTGTAAGGTACTAGCCTACATACTGATACCATCACCATGGATAATATATAACAAAACACATTATTACAAAAAATTTATATTTTCAAATTTGAATACAAATATTTCTTTAAAAAGTTTATCTTTATTAATATAGCAACTATATCGCTATATATTGGTGACCCCGAACGTCTTCACGCATTGTATACCTCCTGAGAGTTAAAGACAGTTGTCAAAAATTAATTATGAGGACTGAAGTTTAATAACTTTTGACAGTGTTGTTAAATAGTTATGCCGAAAGTAATCTCCCATGGACATTCTAGACAGCTTTTCCAGTCGCGACAAGAGTATGGGGCCGAACCAAACTGCTCGTGCTGCTAACCGCTGATGACGGACGACGTCCATAACGAAGACAGCCAGCTAAAGGTCGGCCGTTCCATAGAGATCTTCGCTAGACACGGATTCCTCAGTCACTCCATGAAGATAGTACCGAGATACGAATCATACTAGATTTTCAGAAGACTTGTTATTACTTACTCAATTATGTACATGTATAGGTAAGTACTCTGCTATATGACTCCCTGCAATGTAAAACCAGCTTATCAAGCGTATCAATTTATTAATTATTCACTATTTTAATTGTCCCGCCAGCTTTTCTTTAGCCAAAGCTGCTATAGCTGGTGCGACATCTTTTTAGAGAAGCTCAATCCAATTATGATTGCAAACTCATTTCCTATTTTAATTGTCTCGCCAGCTTTTCTTTAGCCAAAGCTGCTATAGCTGGTGCGACATCTTTGAGAAAAGCTCAATCCAATTATGATTGCAAACTCATTCACTAATTTTAATTGTCCCGCCAGCTTTTCTTTAGCCAAAGCTGCTATAGCTGGTGCGGCATCTTTGAAAGATGCTCAATCCAAATATGATTGCAAACTTTCATTCACTTAGCACAAGCTTGCTATTTTATTTCAATTTATCAATGACATATAACATACATTAAGGATAATGTTATTACAAAAATAAATGTCTTTGTTTTACGTTATTATGTCACCTATCAATCAAATATGACTTTTCTTTTTACTTATGTCATTTCTAACTTTTATTTTAAATCTGATACCTTGGTAAGTTGGTTTCTTCGTTGTAGGGGGGAGTAATGTAGGGTACTAGCCTACATACTGATACCATCACCATGGATAATATATAACAAAACACATTATTACAAAAAATTTATATTTTCAAATTTGAATACAGATATTTCTTTAAAAAGTTTATCTTTATTAATATAGCAACTATATCGCTATAGATGCCTTCTTCACTCACAATTAGTTGTATAATCTCATCCGTATATTATATTAGTGTATTATGCAACGACCATTTAACACGTTGACTGCCATGAGTATTCAACTGAATACACATTAGGTGGGTCCAAGGCGCTACGTGTATGTATTAGAATACACAAGCTAGTTTATACATATAGGACAAAAAATACTCGTGATCTGGAGGACCCAACTACTGAATTTGGTGCGACAGTCAGCGTCTTAATGAAGCTATTAAGATACGAACGTGAGAATTATAATGCTTGCAAGTGTCTTAATTGCCATTAAATGTGAGTTGCATACACTATTTTTACTACAACCAGTTATAATGCAATAGAAAATTAACACTTTATTTCTGAAATTGCTAGGTAAACATGACATGACAAATGACTTGTCAAAATTGATAACTTTTATATCTGTCAGATGTTCAAGGCAATAGTTGATATTGACAGAATATTGCTGTTTGTCGCGTTTCTATTGGTTGTAAACTTATATCTTAATGTAAAATCTGTATCTTAATGAATCTCATTAAAGTACAGATAGGGAATGTCTAATAAATAAATTAAAGGGGAGTAGAAAAAATATATTCCACCATGGCAATATCTCCCTAACAAGTTCTCAGCGTTCCCTAATTATGTTGAACTGTTAAACTGGTCTGTAAAAGTACGACACAAAAATGCGTTGAACCAAAATGGCGACCAACTGAAATCGTTTAGTTAATGTTGACGCATCGTATTTATACACCAAGATAAGGATGCTATTGTATAGTCAAATTCTGCTCGACTATCTTTATTATTTCATGTAAATTGTAGTCACGGTTGTACCGGAGCAATATTCACAGAGATCTCCTGATCTAACTTTTATTACATTGTCTGCATATTTAGAGAAAATCTTTCGACAAATAAAATGGAGGCATGTACGTTATGCACATTGCACAATTTCACAGGTATGTAAAACTGAACCTTACCAGTGTATAACCGAGCGAAATTATTTATTCCATAAGAATGAAATTTCATTTGTTGGTAAGTTTGTATAACTATTCCGTTTGCCAATGTTAAATGTAAATACATTTAATATGAAATAAATATTATATTATATTTTGGCTAAGCATTAAGAGTTCATAATGTACATTTCGGTACTATTTTTTTCCGATACCCTTAATATACTCGATAAATTTCAAAATTATGATTCTCTTGCGAATCGCTCTCATCTGATAAGTGATTAAAATATAACAATGACAATGATGCAATTGTCTTATTTACAGTCAACAAAATCTTGATTTTCTGCATATTTCCCGCCGCCAAAAATTTACATTACAAAAGAGAAATAGAAGATTTCCCTTGAGATAAACTATAGATTATAACATGTTGGTAGTAGTTTTATCAACAGAAAGGCCATATAGTCGGTTAAGATGGGTGAATTTACCCCCAGCATGGATTGTGCTTACTTTTTTTGCTTGAATAGTTATTAACATCACTTACAATTTTGCCAAATTTCAGCCCTTAATATTATACCGTTTTTCAGTTAAAAAAAATAGAAAATTTTCGAAAATAATTTTTATCTATTGAACTTCATAACCGATTCAAATAAAATTTGAACCAATTATAGATACTACCAGAACATAAATGTGGATTAAGTTGGAACCGGATTTGACAACGGGGACATTAAAAAGAAATCATGAATTTTTCTGGATTTTTTTTGTAGCATGCTGGGCTAGTATTTTATAATACCTAATTTTTCGAAATCGATAACATTTATAAGGAGTAGCGGTGTTGTCAAAGATCAAAGACAAAATCCGCTTAAAGCGGGGAATTTATAAATTATCAAACGCAATAACGTTGAGCGATGGGAAAATGTAGAGAAAATGGTGGAATTCTGGCAACACCCTAGGTTGTTTCGGTTAGTTATTAGTTGTGTGGTGTCTGGTTGGTATTATCCGTTTATCATGCGTTTCAAGAGTATAAAATCTACCGACTAGCAATGGTAAAGCCCGACAATTACAATTCCATCATTTTAAATGTCTTTTGACGTACAAACTGTACATTCTTTACTCGAAGTATTGGAGAATAATGCACGGAGAAAACAGTTTCAGTCAAATAATCAATACTGAATTTCAAAAAATAGGTATCTCCACTAGAAGAAAACGATTTTTCTATAGCACTAAAATGCTAGTTTTGTTGATGGACTTAAACTACATCAGGCGATACTATGGCAATGTTACAGCAACTGTAATAGAAAAATTCATTTTCGCACATATACATACACATGCTGTCTTATATATTTGTGAAATTCTAAAGTAGTATTAAATGGTAACATATGTATCGGAATATTTGAGGTTAAAAACTTTATTTCTCTAACTCGATATTCTGTTGATGTTAATATTTATTTAAAAAAAATTAAGGGCTTCTAAATATTAAAGAATTTGACTTTTGTCAGTTCAGAATTTTTTTAAAATTGATGAATTTTGGTGAATAATAATTTCTTCTGATGATGCCGATTTAAAAAAAAAGAGATTAAAGAATACTATCCCAAGATGGTACAAAAAAATATGATGATTTTAGTATCAGCCCATCATAATTTAAGAAAATAAATAACGAAATAAAGAAAGGACATTTTATTTTTTTAAGGACTTTCTACTGATAATATCGATTTCAAAAAATTAGAGATCATAAATCATACCAGTGCGGTAGCTCAATCGGTTAAGTCGTATTGAGTGGCGAATATGCTGATCGACTGCCTACCGCGCTCTGGGTTCGACCCCCAGCCCCGGTATTGACAACACCGGTGGGTGTGGATGTGTGTCTGCGTTTTTCCAAATGTGTAACCCCCTTCCGCACAGCGTTGGCTATGGATTTGGGGGTTGTCTACTATCTGTGGTGTATTTATATTTATGTTTATTATAAAGTATAAAATTAAATTTAAAAAGTAACATCTCATTCTCTTTCAGATTCACTATCGCTCTCTCCCGATGCATCGAATATTTCTTCTAAGTCTTCTTCCTCTACTGCTTCATTTATGATATCATTATCGCCCTCACTTTCGATTTGATTTGGAATCATCTCTTCAGTAAGCGATTGAGGCAGTATTTTATCTGCTGAACACAAAAGAGGTTCTCCATGTTCTTGCCATCCATAATCATTCCAAGGCTTTGGAATATTGTGAATACCTTCGTCGTCTAATCACCAAATATGCGTTTGGTAAACACTCCTTTTAATATACTCGATAAGACAAACTCTTAATGGAGGAATAGAAGTGTCAATTGATAAAGACAAAACTTTGTCACCGCATTTCTGTCAAATAGTAGTTAGGCGAAGCTCGTCCTCGCATTTCTTTGATCCATGTATGGCACAAGTAAACTCCTCTAATGATGCAACTAATTTATCATCAATATTCCAGCTGCTCCCCAACTCTTCAAATGTTTAGATAAATTTGGTATATTTGGGAGAAAGTAACACTTTTAGGGATTTTGTCTTTCCTTTTCCCTTAAAGGCGCTGACTGAGTCGCATCCAGTAAATGAATGAAGGCCAAGTAATGCCGAATATTTTTGAGGTCCGTACTCTTCTGCTAATGCGGATATGATAATAAGCCTTCTTTTATTGCCAAATCCGGTATCAAAGAGTTATTTACATTTAATTTTATTGGAATGAGAGCAGAATCCAAAAGATGCCACTATCAACACTTTTAACCCTAATCTGTTCATAACCCATTGTTTCAGCGTATTTGTAATACATCACAATGCGTGAGTCAGTTTCTTCTTGATTAGATTTTAGTTCCGGTATGGATCTTTCCTTTTTTGACCCGCTTATATCAAAACCGTCCCCTTCTTTAATTAAAATAAACTTTCTGACCCTTGGATTTTTGGTAAAAGTTGGTTCAGTTGTCCAAACATCATAAAGCAGATTTATCAGCTGTTGTTTATTCTCGTCACTTGTTAAAATATGTTTCCAGTCTTTGGGTTTTTTTGTTTTAGGTCCAACAACAATAAACTTATCAGAAATGATGCGTCGTTTTCGCTCTAAAGGTTTTACCGACAAATCATTGTACATATCTGTACTAAAAATAGCATCACCTACGTTTGCAGTCACATCAAAGATTTTCATACATATATTTTGAAAAGTTGGTGGAATCTCCTTCAAAATATAGAAAATAGCATAGCGACAAAACATAAAACTTACTTATACCTAACACTTAGACGTATGTAGCTAATCACATTGATTTATTTACATATATAATGCTATTTAGGAGCATTATGGATGAAGACATAAGCAGCGAAGCGGTAAAATAACACGGGGTGACTTAAAGTTCCCAGAACTAATATTTGTAACTACACCATACTGAAAATTTGATCCCAGATTGGATAGCGCATAATTTGCAGCCATTTATCTCGAAAACGGAAAGTCCTATCCAAATATTGTATAGGAACAAAATTGTGCCGAAAGTTTTTCTCCATCTTTTTTAGTTTTTGTGTTAAATGACAAAAACAACATTTGCACCAGTTTTTCTTAACATATGGCCGCCATTTTGATAGTACAGTCAGTTTTTATTTTAAGGACATGTCTAGACTTGTTCCTTAGGCTTTAATTTTTATGAAAAATATTGTCCCCAAGGATCGGGGGGGGGGGATGCACGTACAGCTAGGGAGGGCTCCCCGACTAATAGAAGACTTCGATGGAAGAGAACACTAAATTTTTCTAAATATGTTTGTAAACAATTTGTCTTATTAATAATAAAAATTCTCTGTTATAATCTGAGTAGCCCATTACTATTATGCAAATAAGGCAATAAACGATGATAAACGATTTTGCATATTTTTCGTAACTGGATTTCCATTTTTTTTTAATTTCGAAAATATTGTAAGTGACCAATTTGAGCTTCATCTGTTTATTATATTGTCGGCTTATTTATTTCGATTAACAAAATTTAAAAAATGCTAAATGGTCTCAATTGGGCAAATAGAACAAGAAGCAGAGAAGTAGAATTCGGGAGTAACTTATCATAATAAAATATGTCTCAGCAATTTTACCATTCACTTCTTTTAATTCATTGTGATCTTCTACAAGTAAATTTAATTTCAGTTCGATATTAAGGATTTCTATTTACTTCTAAAATTTACAATAGGATCCCGGCACTTCTATTTGTATCTAATGATTGTTTCAGAATTACCAGCTGTACTTCACGATATCGAAACTCGTTTCTGGTAGCGAGATAACTTTTTTCGAAGGAATTAATGGCCCGATGTGAAAATTTATCAAATATCTTTTACTTGGAGAGCATCCAACCTCCTGAATTTACCACATACCTGATGCAACAAATGAGGTCACGTAGCCCAAATAATCATCAGCTGAGTAAGATAGTGCATAATTCATAAGAAGATGTACACGTATGAGTCTTTTGTATGTTTTTTTTTCATGTGCAACTCATATATAATAGTTTTATATTTTTTTTATTGCCTTTGATTATGTAAACTATATATTGGAACGATCCTTTTACTTATTTGATTGAATTATTAACCTAAATGATCCTTTATACCATACTGACAAACAATTTTCATAGAAGATTAAAGTAAACACCTTGCCTTAGTTGGTAGAATTTCTTAGTAATATTTATTCACGGCATTATTTGTTTTAGAGGTATTACTATTTTATTATCTCATTTAATGAATCTTTAATCATTATATAATAACAGGGGAAATTTTTTTTTAACAAAAACAAAAAAGATCATGTCATATAAAATAGAGCATAATATACGTGACAGTACGTAGTACATATTCACAAAGTAACAGCCCTAAATAAATACTAATATTTGCAAATTATATGCCCATTCCATTTAACTATATCTTGAATCTGAAATTGAGTTAGAACCCTTCACTAATGCAGTTGATGAATTTTATGAAATTTATCACAGCGCCGATAACACCCTAAAAAATGTATTGACCAGAGTTAAATTCATGGTCCTCAATTAAGCAGTTTTTGACATAAAGTTTTGGAGACAATAGGTCGATAGAATAGATATTCTCGATGACTCCAATGAAAAATGAGACACCGTTAGATTTCACCAGACGAATGCAAATCGTTCACAGCAAACTATGTTTTAAACTAAAGTCGTTACCAACTACAGTAACCGAGAGAGATAAAAAATTATATTCAGCAACATGAGTCACAAAGGTTAAAAAGTTCTTCAGAAACTTAACCATTAGCAATTGCGATTTCATTATATCACGAAATACAAGTAGGTACATTAGGAACAGCCATTAACCTATCATAGAAAATGATAACTTTACGCAGTAGTAAAATTAGACCTAAAATCTGTCAAGAAATATTGCAAATGAATGTAAATAAATCTGTAAATATGACATGTCTGTACATTGACAATATTTGCAAAAAACTGATCTGAGGGGGGGGGGTGTAAGATGAGTAATAGAATACGTTAAGATAGTTTTTTGAATTCGTCACTGCTAATGTACTAATTTAAGTGGGGTTTTAACAGGTAAAGGGCATAGCAGGATAAGCATGTGTTAGGTGCCCCCGCACCAATCGGGTCGAAATTTTTAGCACAAGTTGATAGTAGTGTTAGATGAAATTTCCCAAAATATTATTTTTGGAAAACCATTTTTACGGGAGTTATGGGGGTAAAAAGAAAAATAAAAAAAAATTTTTTTCT
Source organism: Rutpela maculata (assembly GCA_936432065.2). Lineage (NCBI taxonomy): Eukaryota > Metazoa > Arthropoda > Insecta > Coleoptera > Cerambycidae > Rutpela > Rutpela maculata. Next base: position 247,802,676 of record OW386285.2, read on the forward strand.
CGAGAACGGATAAACCGATTTTCATGAAAAAAATATATGTTATGGCTTTTGATGGTGCAAATGTGGGAAAAAATTATTGAACCCATTTGTCGAAAAAAAGTGGTGAAAAAATTTTTTCAAAATAAAAAAAAATTTTTTTTTAGGGGATGTTCCAGAGGCACACCCACCATTTTCTTCCAAATAAATGCCTATATGCCCCTTTAAAACATATCCAATTTTCAAAGCGGTCGGAAGGGTACAACATACTCAAAATTGATAATCATTGGCAGACTGCGGGCGGCGCGTAGTCTATGTAATGAAGCACGACTTTTTTGTAAATATTTCGTGCAAAGATGAGATTACCTTCTCGAGGGTGCTGAACACGATGCAAGTGGTGGGAGAAGTTTTTGACCGCCGCTACCCCCTGCAACTTTTTTGAAAAATTTTTTTAAAATAAAATTTTTTTTATGAGATGTTCTTGAAGAATGAAGACTAAGAAAAGTCTCATCAATATAGAGTAACCTGATTCGTGAGAGGCAGGAGGACTCACGCAAAAAAGTCAACCCGAATTATGAGAGGCAAGGGGACTCATAATAACCAAGCACCTCGACTAATGAGGGGCAAGGGAACTTACAATAAACAAACAACTATTTAGAGGCAAGGAGACTCACGATAAATAAACACCCCGACTCATGAGAGGCAAGAGGACTCACAATAAACAGGCACCTTCACTAGTGAAAGGCACTGTAACCTCCTCGTAGTGGACTTTGAAAACTAGTTCTTTCGTAGGCTGACTGCGGACGTCATCCTTGCAAAATCTTCAGATTTTCAAACTAGATTTTGTTTGACCCCACAGTTGACGTCAGAGAATTTTTGCACCACACTTCTTGAAGTTTGATACTGATTTAAATGGTAGGGTTGTAATGGCCGCCAGTGACCGTTGTAGTAAGATGTAGTAATGAACCACTAGTCTATGTAATAAAGGCAGAAATAGTGTAAATATTTCTTGCAAAGACGAAATTATCTTCCTCCGTCCGTTTTCGAGGGTGTTGAACACGATGCAAGTGGTGGGAGAAGTTTTTGACCGCCGAAAACCTCCTTATGGATCTCTTTGTTTTCTATACGGGTCTGGAGAGTCATTTATCAACGGGTTATACTTGAAATAACATGGAAGATGATTATAGAGTAAGTTGAGTCCAGACAGCAGGTCTAGGGGGTTAATTAAACCCTTCCGAGGAGTGGAAAATCATTTTTTATCAAATAATTCGGGTTCAAACGCGTTTCCCCCGTTTTTGGGCTGATCATGGGAAAAATATTCATTTTTAGCTTCAACCCCTCTTCATCTCTCAAACGGTGAGTGAGAGGTGATTTCTGCCCGTTTGAGGGGGTTGGAGCTAAAAATAAATATTTTTCCTGTGATCAGCGACCCCAAAAAAGAGGTATACGTATTTGAACCGAATCATCTGAAAAAAAAAAACTACACCTCTCGAGAGGGTTTAATCAACCCCCTAGGCCTGCTGTCTGGACTCTACTTGCTCTATAACCCCCTTCCATATTATTTCAAGTATAACCCGTTGATAAATCACTCCCCAAATCCGTTTATATATGAAAACATAAAGGGATCCAAGAGGGATGGCCGTTTCAGGGGGCTGCGGCGGTCAAAAACTTCTCCCACCACCTGCATCGTGTTCAGTACCCTCGAAAACGAAGGGGGGGAGGTAATCTCGTCTTTGCACGAAATATTTACAAAAAAGTCGTCTTATAATGCTTCATTACATAGACTACACGCCGCCCGCAGTCTGCCAATGATTATCAATTTTGAGTATGTTGTACCCTTCCGATCGCTTTGCAAATTGGATATGTTTTAAAGGGGCATATAAGCATTTATTTGGAAGAAAATGGTGGGTGTGCCTCTGGAACATCCCATAAAAAAAAAATTTTTTTTAATTTGAAAAAATTTTTTCACCACTTTTTTCTGACGAATGGGTCCAATAATTTTTTCCCACATTTGCACCATCAAAAGCCATAACATATATTTTTTTCATGAAAATCGGTTTACCCGTTCTCGAGAAAAAATTTTTTTTTCATTTTTCTTTTTACCCCCATAACTCCCGTAAAAATGATTTTCCAAAAATAATATTTTGGGAAATTTCATCTAACACTACTATCAACTTGTGCTAAAAATTTTGACCCGATTGGTGCGGGGGCACCTAACACATGCTTATCCTGCTATGCCCTTTATCTAAGCTTGGAGTAACATTTAGTTTTTATTTCATCGAAATCGGCCTACTCTAAGTTTTATGAAAATCGGTTTAATAAAATCGGAGATACAGCTTGATCTCTACAATAAGCGTATTTGCACGGCATAAACTTTCATGAATAAACTTCTGTAATATTCCACAAAATTCGAGAGTATTCTGGATATTCACCCAAGGCGTGAGCGTAACAGACCTCTGGACGCATAGTATGCGAACAAATGAAAATTCATTTTTGTCGTCATAAAAATATATGCATCTTAATGCCCTTCCGAAAGACATACTGAGTAAAATCACAACCAAAAATTGGTCACCAACTGCCGGTCTATGATTGATTCACAAATAGTGCCGCAGCTATGATTGAGAGTTATTTTAATCAGAGAAAACAAAACGTAAAAACCGCTGCCAAGGAATCACTACGTCCACATCCAGATTTTCTATCCAAGTCACTCACAACGAAAAAATTTTGTATGTGGAAATAATTGTTTATGGAACTTTAATAATATAATATTTGAAATCCTCTACCCCAAAAACCCATAAAACGATACCCTACATCGGTAGTGGGGTGGGGGTGGTGATGGAGGGGTGGTAGTGGGGGTGGCTGAAGTAAAAAATATTTTGAGCTTTCTGGTTCTTGTACATACACTAAATCACAATTTTTTTCATCCCCTTTAATAATGGGGTGGAGGTGGTAATGGGGGTGGCTAATGCCAAATTTTTTTTTAGACCTTAGCTTCTCTTGTATATACTAAATACCAATTTTATTGACCCTTACCTGCTTGATTTACCTATTTACCCCAAATTTACCCCAATTTACCCCCTTGTTCCTTCGACGGAACAAGATGAAAATATTGTAATATGTTGCAACCCCTTAAGATTTAAGGTTATGTTGGTTGCACTGAAAAGTAGGCACAAAATTCAGTAGTTCGGATGTCCGAATGTGGAAAGAACTTACTAAAAGGTCTAGAGTGATGACATATCTGTTCTGGAACTGTCTAGAGTATGGTGACGTCATCAGAGAAGCTTCTAGATCTGTCATCTTTAGGTATATAAGGCATGGAGTAAACCAAAAGGAGAGAAGTACAGTACTAATTGTCAGTTGAAATAGTCAGAGAGTAAACACAGTGATAAAGTTCAGTTTAGACAGCAAGAGTAGTAAGATCAGAAGAGAGTAAAGTGATCAAGTAGTACACAGTTAAGTAAATTATTGTTGTAATTAAGTAAGTTAATAAATTAGTGTTTAGTGTTACCCTAGTTGTTATAATTTCCGAATCCACGATACAGGGTGTTTACAAAAAGGGTGTAAGCACGTTACAATATAATCTAGTTCTAGATCTCGTTCTGCGTTCACTTTAACCTGAACACTACATGACTTTAAATTCTCCATTTATGTGTAGTTTAGAGGGTCTTACACCCGCCAATGTTATTAATTGCTTGAATTACGCACCGAGAATCGGTCGCAGTTTAACTATATGATGACAGCACCTTTAGTATGTTTTTACTCAACCACCAGGTGGGTAAACCCACCTTTAATTGTGTTTACAATTTACAGATTCTTTCCGGATGCCATCACCTTCTTCCATTCACTCAACCACAGCCTGCAATCAGAGTTCTTCTATTATATCGTTGATTGAAGAGTCTATAAGATACGCAACTATACGGCCAAAACCGTTCCTCGCTCATCACGCTTCCCCCACACGTCCCTATCCACATATTGTTCGTTGACTTGTGGTGCCACCGCGCGGTGTTATTTTGCGCGAACCGCGAATAGAAATACTGGACGTTGATTTCCAGCGAACGAGGGTACATAATATAGGGTACGTAATATATTTATTAAGTTATAATTCTCCACGCAGGTTGTAGACCGGCGCAATCAGTGCCGGCGTCAGGGCATTTGGCACCTGTAGCAAACAGTTATTGCTTGCCGCCCTGATAAAAAACATTTACAAGTTACTACTGTTAGGACAAATTTATTAATAAAAACTTACAAACAAAAATCTCAGATAAATAATTCTTTCACTAGTTTCACTTAAAATTCAAAAACAAGAGAAACCTTTAACTATCAATTATTGTCGCATTTCATCTTTTAAGTCGCCACGTTGTGCGCTGTAACAATCGTGTTTTGTTCGAAATTGCAATTGTTCCTTGTCCTCGAGACCCATTTGGGGTTCAAAAAATGTTTTTTTGAGATTTTTGTTCAATTTTGAATTTCTGAAATTTATAAAAATGTGATAAATTAAAAATATTTTATTTTGCTATTCGGTTCAGCTTCATGGAATAGTATTTATGAGTACGTTTAAGACCTCCCAATTTTTTAAAATAATTAGAAAAAAGAGTATGCAAATGTCGAGGATGGTGTTTTTGATCTTTCAGCGCTTGCGTAGCGAGAACGGTAATAAATACGAAAATGCACCGCACTTTTTTTTGTACAACATGGAATTTTCTACAAACAAGTCCGCGAGGGCATATTCTTATCTACTATAGTTTTCGAGCTACAGGTGCTCACGTGTAAACATAAAAATGACTGTTTTTTACGCTACTCTGCAAGTGGCACTGGCGACTTAATTAACAAACAAAAAATTAAGAAAACGGCGATGCTAATAGTCAAATTTAAATTACACAAAACATAATGAGTAACTTCTGTTTAAAACTGTTTTTTATTCGATGCATAATATTAATAATGGAGTTACAAGTATTAAAAAAATGTTGTAATAAAATAAAAAAATAGTTAAATATTCTTTGTGTTATTGAAATGTATGTACAATTGTACAGAAAAAAAATTAATAAAAATATGCGGCAAGTTCCAGTTATATAGAAATCGATGAAAATGAAAAATTACACTTTTCGGCCGTAATATTAATTGTTTATATGTGATAAATAAAAACAAAATGATATGTCAATAATAGATACATTTTTTTAGTAAAGAAAATTACTTCCTACAAGGTGGAAAAGTTCAAATGTACGATTTTTTTAATGTTTTTTGCATTAAAAAACGCATATTTAAGAAAAATGAAGGACCCCATCGTGCAGAGCGATCAGAAATTCATAAATAAAAAAATCGACCACAAATTCTCATTGGACAAATAATATTTAACTGCTTTAACGGGCTGCTTGGAGAACATAATAGATAAAAATATGCTCTCAGGGACTTTTTTGTACAAAATTCGATGCTTTATAAAAAGTGCATTGTGTACCATTTGTGCGATACTTTATCGCCTCGAAAACTATGCTCTCGAAAAAGTAGTACCTACTTGTAATAAAAAAAATAATTAACCAGTCTTTCCGCAGATATTCAAATTAAGTTAATTACTTCCACATCCAGTGGAAGTATAGTAACGACAAAAAAGTTTTAAAAAATTTTTATTGTTCAAATAGGCTTAGAATGTCGTGAAACGTCGAGATTTTAAGTTTGAGCGAAAAAAAAATTGTCTGTCGGTCTGTAACTTTTTTTTGTGCGCACGTTTACTCTGGAACCGTTTGAGATATTGACTTGAAATTTGGTACACGTATGTACTTTAACGAGATCTGGAACTGGATTATATTTTGATCTAGTTCTGTCGAAGGGTTGGGGGTAAATTGGGGTAAATTTGGGGTAAATAGGTCAATCAAGCAGTTAAGAGTCCATAAAATTGGTATTTAGTATATACAAGAGAAGCTAAGGTCTCAAAAAAATGTTTGGCATTAGCCACCCCCATTACCACCCTAACCCCCTTATTAAAGGGATGAAAAAAAAATGTGATTTAGTGTTTGTACAGGAACCAGAAACCTCAAAATATTTTTTTACTTCATCCACCCCCCACTATCACCCCCCTATTCCCACCCCCCACCCCACTACCGATGTGGGGTATCGTTTTATGGGTTTTTGAGGTAGAGGATTTCAAATATTATATTATTAAAGTTTCATAAACAATTATTTTCACATACAAAGTTTTTTCGTTGTGAGTGACTTGGATAGAGAATCTGGATGTGGAAGTAGTGATTCCTTGGGCAGCGGTTTTTTTTATTATGTTTACTAATTATTACTCTTTTTCCCAATAAAATCGCTTTTTCGTTTTAATTATTAAAAAAAGCAACTACAGAGAAAAGCCTATAAACAAATAAATAACTTTAAATGAACCCATCACTGCAGTAGCAGTATATTTGGGAGATGATAAAAAATATTTTTGTACAAATTGGTTATTACAGTTCAGCAGAATTAAAGAAGGGAATGGTGTAAACCCGAAAAATATTGCAACATGTAATATTTTTGCGGCAGTAGTAAAGGAAAATGTCATCTAAAACATATTCAAAATTTACTAGGGTGAAGACGGTTAAGAAAGGTGCAAAATGGATAATTTTGTGATATCTTAAAAATAACAGTTTCATCATAAAATGTCAATATGCCTTTTACTTCCACATCCAGTGGAAGTACAACAACGACAAAAAATGGCATTTAGTAAATACAAGAGAAGTCAAGGTCTCAAAAAATTTAACCATGGGGGGGGGGAAATAAAATTGTGAGTTAGTGTGTGTACAAGAACCAAAGGCTTCAAACATTTTTTTTTACTTCATCCACCCCCACCCCCACTACCGATGTGGTATATCGCTTTATGAGTTTTTGGGGTAGGCGATTTCAAATATTATATAATTAAAGTTCTATAAACAATTATTCCCACATAGTAGAGTGAAAATATAGTATCAAAATATTTTTCGTTTTGAGCGACTTGGATAGAACATCAGGATGTGGAAGTAGTGATTCCTTGGGCAGCGGTTTTAACATTTTAAAATGAAAACCGCAGCCCAAGGAATCACTACTTCCACATCCAGATTTCCTATCCAAGCCTCTCAAAACGAAAACACTATATTTGCACTCCACCATGTGGAAATAATTGTTTATGAAATTTTCTAAATGAAAACCAAAAAACGATATGCCACATCGATGGTGGGGGTTGGGGTGGTGGTAGGAGGTGATACGCGGGTGGATGAAGTGGAAAATTTTTTGAGGCCTTTGGTTCCTGTACACACTAAATCACAATTTTTTTTTCACCCCCTTTAATAATCGCGTGGGGGGTGATAATGGGGGTAGTTAATGCCAAAAATTTTTATAAGAATTTAACTTCTTTTATATAATAATAAACTAAATACCAAATTTTATGGACTCTTACTTGCTTAATTTACCTATTTACCCCCATTTATCCCAATTTACCACTCAACCCTTTAACAGAATAAGAACAAAATATAACCTAATTCCAGATCTCCTTAAAATACATATGTGTACCAATTTTCAAGTCAATATCTTAAACGGTTCCAGAGTAATCGTGCACCCAAAACGTCAGAGACCGACGCGATAGAAATTATTTTTTGCTTCAACTTAAAATCTCGACATGTCATAACATTCTAAGCCTATTTAAATAAATGTTTTCAAAATTACTACACTTATACTGGAATGGCATGACAAAAATATAAACAATTATAATGTGCCGTAGAGTACACGGTGGAAGTAATCTACTTCAAGCACTTTCTTTGAGGAAACGCATCTATACTGCTCGAGGTAACCCACTGCGCATCTGTTTTACTCGAGGAAGCCCACTGCGTGTCCGTATAGGTAACCTACTGCGCATCAACAGTACCTACTCAAGGAAAGCATATGCGCATCCATTATACTCGAGGAAACCTACTACGCATCCATACCACCCGAGATAACCAACTTCGCATCCAAACTACTCGAGGTAACCCACTGCGCATCCATGTTACTCGAGGAAACCCAATGCGCATCCATACTACTTGAGGTAACCTACTGCGCATCTATTTCACACGTGAAAACCCACTGCGCATCCATACTACTCAAGGTAATCCATTGCGCATCCATTTTATTCGAGGAAATCTACTGCGCATCCATATTACTTGGAGTAACGTACTGCGCATCTATAGTACTCGAGGAAAGCCACCGCGCATCCATAGTACTCGAGGAAATCCACTGCGCATCTATATACTACTCGAGATAACCCACTTATTAAAGAATAAAGAAAATAATAGAAACACCGAACAGGTTGCATGGTATTTTAATTGAAAATCGTAGAAGCTAGATACACACGCAAGGACGCGTTGCTATATCCTCATCTATCCTTGAACCATTGGTATCAATTTAGCAACATGTTTATAAACCTTAAAATTCCACATCCACGTTTTCTATCCAAGTCTCTCACAAAGAAGAAAAAAATTGCACTCCACTATGTGAAAATTATTTATGAAACGTTAATAACATAATATTTGAAATCGCCTACTCCAAAAACCTATAAAACGATATGTCACATCGGTAGTGAGGGGTGGTTGAAGGGGGTGGTAGAGGGGGCAAATGAAGTAAAAAATATGTTGACGCTTTTCCACCCCCCTTTAATAGTGAGGTGGGGGTGGTAATGGGAGTAATTTTTTGAGCCCTTATCTTTTCTTATATATACTAAATACCAATTTTATGGACTCTTACATGCTTGATTTACTTATTTACCCCCCTTTATCCCAATTTACCCTTCAACGGAATAAAATGAAAATATAATCTAGTTCCAGTTCTCGTTAAAATACATACGTGTATCAAATTTCAAGTCAATATCTTTAACGGTTCCAGAATAAACATGCGCACAAAAAAGTTACGGGCAAACAGAAATTTTTTTTGCTCAAATTTAAAATCTCGACGTCTCATGACATTCTAAGCCTATTTGAACAATGACAGTTTTTTTAAATTTTTTTGCCGTTACTACCACTGGATGTGATTGATGTGAAAGTAATAAAATTCACTTTATCACGTTGTGCGCATTTGTGATGCACATGGTACATGGAACTTTTACTTAATTTTCTTTGTTATGTATTATTTAATATTATATCAAAATGGTTTATTTTACTGGGAAAAAAAATGTTTTATGTTGCCAGCAGCTCATTGGGTTTTTATATTTAATTGTTATGAAAATAAACAGACAGGCAGGCAGGCAGAATTTTTTTTTTCGCTCAAACTTAAAATCTCGATGTTTCGTGATATTCTAAGCCTATTTGAACAATAAAAATTTTAAAAAATTTTTTTGTTACTATACTTCCACTGGATGTGAAAAATTATACTATGTTTGGTTTCTCAAATATTTGCGATAAATCGAAAATAAACGCATACTCCCCTCTCATTCTCCAAAATCCCATCATTAACAATAAAAATGTCGCGTCGGCCCCTTGTCAACAATGTATCGACTAGACTGATAATAAGGTGGCAAAGAAATATAAAGATAAATCACGTCTACAGAGAATTATCGTATACCATATTACGCCTTTCTTTCTCGATGTATTACATATTAAACACATTGTCCGAATATTAAATTTATTGCATCTTACCGAAGACGAAGATACATTTTCAATTTCACTGAATTGGGAAAGATTTTTAAGATTTTACAAACTAATATAGGTTTGTTTGCAGGCTATATGAAATTTCACTTTGACTTTTCCACTTAAAATATTTTCCTCTTGTTGCAAAATCTTTTCGACACAAATGTCTCGCCTTTTTACCGTGGCATATATAATTGTTTTTACTCCTTGCAATCTAGGATTTTGTCTCACTAATTTGTTATTATCTTTCAAAGTTTGTCCACAGAATAAACATTCCATTGTTAAGCACTAAATAATATGTAATAACTCAATAAAAATAACTAATACTCATTTGCATTCACATTATATAAAGAAAAGTTTGTTTCTAACTGGCATAATATAATATAAGATTACTTGTATTAAATAGTCCACACTTGCCGGACATCTAGGCCTCTAGGATCGAAAAACTCAGCTTTAAATAACAAAATTTCGAAAACTATAAGTCGTAGAGACCTGATTTTTGTTTTAAAAACTTCCTTGAGGTGTAGACTTTATTTCATACGCAGATGGTATGTCAAAATTCCTTAAAATAAAAAAGTTTTTCGCTTACTGAAAAAAGCGCTGCAAGGGAAGTAAATGTTCAAGTTTTACCTCGTTTTACAGAAAAATTAGATTTTCCATAAAAACAAAATTTAAGCAGTTACCTTCGCCCACATTTCCTCCATCAATTAAAAAAAAATACGTATAATTATCTCAATTGGTTCCGGAGATATCACGAGGGATGTGTGAAAATGTAAGAAAAATTAATTTTGACAGATTTATAACATTTTTCGTCATAAAAATAGTTTGACCTCCCAAAAAATATTGTAATTGGACATTACAGATGGCCAAGGACCTAATCTATCATGCTGTGAAGGTCCCATGTGGTTGTACCTTCAAAAATTTTTTTTCAAGAAGGAAGCTACTTTTTTTCCTCGTTTTACGGTGCACTAATATAACAAATGACACGAACCATGCGAGTGCTATCAGCCGACTGAGGGACTGAGATTGACGAGATTGCTAGACCCCAAATGTCGGTGGCGCCTAACTATACCACAGACCCTGCCCGCACTACGATATTAAGTACACGGCTGCATCTCTATAAGGACTCTTCACTCAACGATTATATGTATACAGAAAATATTTAATTATACACCGGGCGACATCTGTTGTTTCACTTGTTAGGTACTTCGCGAGGTGTGTGAAGCCGTGTAGACACCGGCAATGTAACAAGTTTCAACGTCATTAATATTGACCCAATATTTTCGACTAATACCAACGTTATTAGGGTTATGGGGAGTTTAAATGATTATATGTTAAGCCAAATTCATGTTTATTGGGTAATTATCCCTTTTGATTGAACGGTTGGCAATAATGCGCGCAAAACTGCCAGAGAGGGCAGCACTGTGTTAAACCGGCACTTGTTTAGATCGTTGGTCAACTTTCGTCAATGCCTGTCGTCTTGTCGCAAAAGACGTGTTAAACTTCATCCTGAGATAAATAGCTGTGAAGTTTACCCCTGAAGCTTTTCCCTTGAGGCTTTTGCCCTGAAGTTTTCCCGTGGGATTTTTCCACTGGAACTTGTTACTTGGGATCGTTATCCCAGAATTTTGGATCGTGAAGTTTAAATATGGAGTTTTAACCCCGAAGTTACCCCAGAGCTTTAACCTGGAGGGATTTGTTGGTTAGCAGCACTCGCAGGAGGTCAGTAACCAGCATAAAATAGTCGTCTGAGAGGTAGCTGACATCATTTCATGGAGTTCTGTAGTCACGTAGCGTCAAGAAAATGGGAGACGAGTGAAATGGAAGGAAGTGGTTTGGCTGTCGGATGTGGTGAGAGTATATTATCCTTGGGTATATCATCACTGTGATTATTGTAATATCAACACTCAAATTTTACCAATACTTGTATGTTTAATTTTAGCCTTCAGCACCATTTTACTATTTTTTTCTAGCCTTCAGCTTTTTACATCTAGTCACTTTTCACAATCGACGAATTTTATAAAGTGCCTTCAGCACATGTACCAAATGTAAGTTACTGTAAAAAAATAGCTGTTTTTTATGTTCTACCTGTTCATGCAATATTAAATTATTACCAGTTAGGTCTGGCTACGATTACGTTAAAGAGTTTATTGTACACTTACTATCTTGTTTGTCATTTACACTAATATACATTTTATATTGTAGAATATTTTGTTTGATTGTGACAGTGAATTTAAGGCAACGTATGTATTGTTGAGAACATTGAATAGCCACGGTCAGTACATCGAGTAATGATAAGTACCACATAGTTAGCTTGTAGTTTGGCTATTGGCGCCCTGAGTAATCTTATGCTGTTATTAGTAATAGTTTCGAACCACGACCCAGCCTCCAATAAATTCACGAGAACCGGGTAGAGCTACTTAACCTCACTAGGGGGATAAGTAAACGGAGCAGTTTACCAAATTTAAAGTCAATATCTCAAACGGTTCCAGAGTAAACGTGCTCACAAAAAAAGTTACATACCGACAGACAGACAGAAATGTTTTTTCGCTCAAACTTAAAATCTCATGACATTTTAAGCCTATTTGAACAATAAAAATTTAAAAAAATTTTTTGTCGTTACTATACTTCCATTGGATGTGGAAGTAAATTAGTAAATAATATATCCGAACCATTAAGTATCTTTAGCGGCGTCCCTTATTATTTACTATATATACCACAAAAATTTCATCGTTCCTAAACAATTGCCAATCTCACTAATATGCAAATGATGTCCAATTAATTTTTCTTTCAGATTTGACGATGCCGACAATGCAAATAATATAATAAATGATGATTTAAAAATTTTACATAAACTTTCTACTGATCACCGTCTTCAAATAAATCGAAAATAATGTTTCTTGGAAGTAAGCCGCAAAAAGAAAGCATGAATATGACCCATAATTTAGGACTGTATATTGATTCTGATTTAAGGTTTTCACAGCATACAACTAACTCTATTAGAAAATCTTATTCTAATTTAAAATTGTTGTATAGATGTTCCGCTATATTAGATAAAAAAAACAAAGGGAATGCTGTGAAACTCACTAGTTCTTAATCATCTTAAATTTGCAGATATTGTTTACCATTCTTGTTTAAAAAAAGCAGAAGAAATACGTATACAGCGTGTGCAAAAGTCTTGTGTAAGATTTATTTTTGGAATAAAAGGATATGATTCTATATCTAGTAAGATTTTGGAACTACAATGAATGGCAATGCATCAAAGGGCAATATTTCACATTTGTTGCTTCTATCACAAAGTACTGGAGCACAAGATTCCACAGTAATTATTTTATAAATTAGTACCGCAAGTACTATCCACTTATGTGCAATAAAATCCCGTACACCTATTTCTCGCTACATTAAATTATTCTATATTTATTTGTCAGTGTCAGTGTCATATTTTCGAAATGCCGAAATTAACTGAACATAAAAAAATTCTAATTCTCTCTGAAATTGAAGAGGGATGGTCTATCAGAGCAGTTGCTAACCATTATCACTAAAATAAAAGTACCGTTATGAGTGTGAAGAAAAGGTGGGAGGAGGAAGGTATCATAAAGAGAAAAGACGATTCAGGCCGACCGAGAAGTTCAAATCTCGCTCAAGATGAAGCACTCTTTGGCTATTTGAAGGAAAATCCATTTCAAACAGCAGTATGTCCATAACAAATTTTCCAGCATGGAAATCAACAGCTAACCGAAGGATAGGAAAATCGGAATTAAAAAACTGTGTAAGTGCCAAGAAGACCATACTAACACAAGAACATAAGCAAGCCCGCATTCTGTTTTGTTTAAAATATGTCCATCGCCCGTTGGAGTTTTGGAACAATGTTGTGTTTACCGATGAAAAAGTTTTTCGGTCTTATAATGACATATTCGGGTGTACCGTCCTACAAATACCAGGTTTCACGAACGCTACGTGTCTCCGCGGAACAGGTCCGGGCGATTTTCTGTTAATGTTTGGGCATGGATAAGCGTGTATGGCCCTGGTGTAGCGTGGCGTATCATGGGTAATGGTAGATTTAATGGACAGGTTTATATTTAATATATTTCCACCGGATGACGAAGTAAAATTATCGCATTCAGACACGTGCAGAAAAGCCATGCATAAAATCGCTTTTTAATGTTTTGAGCTTTCAGAATCTGGCCTTATCTCGGACTCAAATTTTCAACGTCAATTTTTACATTTGTTATAAATCGAAATCATTAAGTCATTAACATTTTTCTAAATACCTTACTTATGACATTTCACAATCAATGTCACTTTTTTATAACCTATATGATAATAAAAAATCTAAATTCCAAAAAGACTGATTCACATCACTTAATATTAGTATATTGATTTTTCAAGTGTACGGGATTCTATTGCACAGAAGTGTACATCCAGTAAGTACTGGAAACAGAAATTTGTTAACGTCACTGCACACGACTGCTTTATATGAGAGATCGTTCTCGTATACTACCACTAAATTTTATAACCCCATCCCACAGAGAATAAAGATTCTTAAATATAATTGTTTCAAAAAAGGAATGAAAAGATACGTAATGGATATGAATTATAATCATTAATATAGTGTCATACGCAAGCCACATATTTTCATTTTAATTTTGTTAAATTTTAAGTTTTCGCAGGTACCATTTTTACCATAGTATTTCATAATTACAAATCAACTGTTTATTGAAAAATGTTTATATATTCTGTTTTTGTACGTTCTGTATATTGTGTTTTTCTACTGCACTTAGATTAACTAAATTTCAAAAAAAAACTATACATTTAATTACACAGTATTATCAAACGTTTTTTATTATTATATTGTATTGTAATGTGTTACAACCCCTAGAATGATGTATTTGCACCTACTCGAAAAAGAACCTACCAGAAGATTCCAAAGTGACATCTGGAATTATCGAGAGAATGGTGGCGTCATCACAGAACAATCGAGATCTGTCATTTTTAGGTATAAAAGACCGATCGCATTCTCGGCGAGTAGTTCAGAAAGTTCAGAAAGTATAGAAAGTGAGGTTAAGAGTTCAAAGATAAACAAAGTAATAAACATTGTGATTTTAGTCAGTAAAGTGTATTTAAATTAATAATAATATTGTGAAGTATCCAGTAAATATTTAATAAAGTGTGTTAGTGGACATCTCTTGTTATAATTTTTGGAACCCACGGAATTTGCAAGGGGTAGTTTCCTAAGGGTGGAAACACGTTACAAATTGGTGTCAGAAAGCGGAATTTTATGACAAGAGGGACTCTGAAGTTGTGCTGGAGTGTTCGAGAAGTATTCTCGAGGTTTAGTGCTAACACAGTGGACTAATTTACTGGACATTGTTCGAGGGTTATTTTCGGACAGGAAAATAGTGTTAAGTGCATTTTTGAGACATTGTAGAACATTTTATTAGGACATTAGTGTGATCCTTTGAACTGAGAAGTGATAGAGACACTGAAAAAGACTCATTTAGTGCGTGAAAATTTCTAGAACTTTTCTATTTGGACATTAGTGGAGATTATTAAATTCTCTGAACTGGATAGTGACAAAAGACTCTGGATAAGACTTTTTCGTGCTATTTCGAGATTTGTCTGGAAAGTTCCATTACCGATATTGACGTGACAGTTAAATTTATTTTATTTTAATTTCATCGTATGCCCGTAACAACAAGAAGTATGGCATCCGATAAACAAATACAGGACTTGTTCGAACAATTCAAAAAAATTGGATGGCCTAGGAAAGCAGGATAAACAGCAAAATAAAGGAAAGCCGAGTGGTGGTATTAAATGTTATAACTGCGGCAAGGTGGGCCATATGAAACGAGACTGTCGACAGCAGAACTCGGAGAGTCGAGTAAATGCTGTAAATGTTGAAGAAAAGCAGGAAAACTAAAGATAGCCAGCACCAAGGGGGCTGTGTTGGCTAGGGAATGCGGTGCCCCCAGAGAAATAAAGATTTCCCAGCTTCAAAGAATTCCAAGCAGTCTGTTGTTGCAAGGATATGTGAATGGAAGAAAATGCGTGTTTACTATTGACACCGGTGCTACGTCATCAATAGTGCGGCCAGGGTTTGTATCAGGCTTGCAGATTGACAAGAGGCAAAATGGAGTAATCATTCGGACAGCCACGGGGGACAGGGCTGCGGTCCATGGAGAAGTCGACTTGGAACTGCAGGTTGGACGGTTGAGGTTCAATTACAAGGTCATTGTGGCTGACATTATGGATGATTTCATTTTGGGTCTGGACATCATGGGAGAGCAGGGATTTATTGTTGATGTAGGGGAGCGAGTCTTAAAAATTGGAAATGAGGAATTTATTCTGGCAACCGCAGACGACCAATTCCATAAAGCGAGATTGTTAACAACACAGACGATCAAGATTCCTGCTCATTCAGAACAAATGATCGATGCTGCTGTAGAAGGAAATCCTGGAGGGTACCGTGTTGGCCTAGTTGAAGATGACGAATCGATTAAATCCCTACCCAATATTATTGTGGCGAGAACTTTAACCCGGACTCAAGACAAAATCCCAATTAGAGTTGTTAATTTAAATTCCCACTCGGTGACAATTAAGGAAGGCAAACCGATTGGCTCCTATGAACCGGTCACATGGGTAGCGAGGTGCGAGGAACAAACAGAGGGAAGTTCGTCTACGAAAATAGACCAGGAAGTTTTGACCTTGCTGAGTACCCAGTTGGAGCATTTATCTGAGGATGAACGAAGGGAGGCAATCAAGTTCCTGGAAAAGGAAAGTTCAGTATTTGCCAAGAATACAGAGGCCCTTACAAAAACAGACATAGTCCAGCATCGGATAAATACTGGCGACTCACCAGCTATTCGACAACCACCTAGGAGGCTTCCATTGGCGAAACAAGAGGATGCCTCGGCGATGATAAACAAGATGCTGCAAGATGGAGTCATTGAGGAGTCAACGAGTCCCTGGTCATCGCCAGTAGTTTTGGTTGCCAAGAAGGACGGAACATTAAGATTTTGTGTCGATTATCGAAAATTAAATGATGTCACGAAGAAAGACAGTTACCCATTACCACGAATTGACGACACGTTAAGCACGTTGGCAGGCTCACGATGGTTTTCTACGTTAGACCTTAAGAGTGGATACTGGCAAGTGGGGCTTCATCCTGATGATAAAGAAAAGACAGCGTTTTCAGCAGGCAGTGGTCTTTATCAATTTACCGTGATGCCTTTTGGACTTTGCAATGCGCCAGCTACCTTTGAAAGACTGATGGAGTTCGTGCTGCGAGGGCTAACCTGGAGGACGTGCCTGGTTTACCTTGACGACGTGCTTGTTATGGGACAGAACTTTACAGAACATTTGAAAAATCTTCAAGAAGTATTTGGGCGAGTCAGGAATGCCCATCTGAAGTTGAACCCGAAGAAGTGCCTGCTATTCCAGAAAGAAGTCAAATTTCTTGGTCACGTGGTGTCTTCGGATGGAATACAAACAGACCCCGACAAAATTTCTGCTGTACGAGATTGGCCAAGACCATCTAACGTTCATGAAGTACGGAGCTTCCTTGGCCTCTGCACTTATTATAGGCGCTTTGTGGAAGGGTTTGCAGAAATTGCGAAGCCATTACACCGGCTGACAGAAGAGAGAGTGCAGTACCAATGGACACCGGAATGTTAAACGGCATGGAGAAAATTGAAGGCAGCTCTATGCACTGGTCCTGTGCTAGCGTACCCACAACGGGAAGGACTTTTTATTTTAGACACGGATGCCAGCAATTCTTCGGTCGGTTGTGTACTGTCCCAAATCCAGAATGGGCAGGAAAGAGTGATCGAATATTTCAGCAAGGTGCTGTCCAAACCGGAAAGAAATTATTGTGTAACCCGGAAAGAGTTACTGGCCATCGTTAAATCAGTGGACCATTTTCATAAATATCTTTATGGAAGACATTTTAAGATTCGCACCGACCATGCTGCATTAAAATGGCTGTTGCAGTTGAAAACCCCTGAAGGTCAACTGGCTCGTTGGATAGAACGGCTGCAACAGTATGATTTCAAAATCGAACATCGACCTGGAAGATCTCATAAGAACGCAGACGCTTTATCTAGAAGACCATGCAAGGAAGATTGCAAGCACTGCCACCACGTTGAGAAATTTCAAGGTACGGTGGCCGTCAACACTATTAAAATAGAGGTTCTGGATGATTGGACAACTGAAGCCCTTAGACAAGAACAACTGAATGACACAGAGATTGGGGTTATATTGAGAGCAAAAGAGAAAGGAATTCGACCAGCGTGGAAGGATGTTTCGGACAAGGCAGTTGGATTGAAGGCTTTGTGGGCCCAATGGGATTCACTCAAAGTTATGAACGGGCTGCTAAAGAGAGCTTGGGAAAGCCCGGATGGCAAGGAAGTTGTTATGCGTCTAGTGATTCCCAGGTGTCGAGTACCGAAAGTACTTCAGGAAAAAAAAATATTATTTTGGGTATTCAGCAGATACCTTTCAAAGAAAACATTCGTTTCTTTCATATACTATTGGTGCAAGTTTTCTTTGAAAGGTATCTGCTGAATACCCAAAATAATATTTTTTAACAATGATGTAAGCAGAAATAATAGGTATTTATTTACTTCAGGAAGTGCATAATGGAGCATCCGGTGGACACTTCGGCGTTAATAAGACCCTGAATAAAGTACGAGAACGATTTTATTGGGTAAATAGTCGTCAGGATGTGGAAGCTTGGTGTCGCAATTGCAAAATTTGTGCAGCAAGTAAGGGACCACAGACTAGAAGTAGGGGTGCAATGAAACAATATAACGTCGGAGTTCCTTTCGAGAGGATTGCGATCGATATAGCCGGCCCATTCCCAGTAACCAAGGACGGTAACAAGTATATACTGGTTGCCATGGACTATTTTAGTAAGTGGCCAGAGGCCTATGCAATTCCAAACCAAGAAGCAGTCACTGTTGCCAAAGTCTTGGTAGATAATTTGATATGTCGGTTTGGAGCTGCACTCAGATCAAGGGAGGAACTTTGAGTCAGGGGTGTTTCAGCAAATCTGCAAGTTATTGGGGATACACAAAACACGGACAACAGCCCTCCACCCGCAATCAGATGGAATGGTGGAACGACATAACAAGACCATGAAAGAACATCTCTCTAAAGTGGTTCATAAGAATCAACGCGATTGGGATCTGCACATACCGTTCTTCCTCATGGCATACAGAGCTGCTATCCACGAGTCTACGAAACAAACACCAGCCCGTGTAGTATTTGGTCATGAGATCAGACTGCCGTGTGATTTGATTTTCGGAACACCAGGCGGAGAACAGCTTCCTGTGAACAGCTATGTGGATGAAATGAGTGAACGGCTAAGAAATGTTCATGAGCTGGTTAGAGACCAAATCACCATAGCCAGTGACCGAATGAAGGCTCGATACGACCGTAAGGGTAGTTCAGAAGGGTTCAAGGCAGGAGATCTGGTTTGGCTATACAACCCACAGCGAAAGAAAGGGAAGTCACCGAAACTTCAACCTCCTTGGGAAGGACCTTATACTGTTATTACCCGAATTAATGATGTCGTCTATCGGATTCAACGAAACAAAAAGTCCAAGATGAAGATCGTACACTTGGATAGACTGGCGAAGTACGTGAAAGAGGCTGAACTGCCTGACCGGGACGTTCAGGCTTAAGGAGGGGGCAGTGTAATGTGTTACAACCCCTAGAATGATGTATTTGCACCTACTCGAAAAAGAACCTACCAGAAGATTCCAAAGTGTGAGATCTGTCATTTTTAGGTATAAAAGACCGATCGCATTCTCGGCGAGTAGTTCAGAAAGTTCAGAAAGTATAGAAAGTGAGGTTAAGAGTTCAAAGATAAACAAAGTAATAAACATTGTGATTTTAGTCAGTAAAGTGTATTTAAATTAATAATAATATTGTGAAGTATCCAGTAAATATTTAATAAAGTGTGTTAGTGGACATTTCTTGTTATAATTTTTGGAACCCACGGAATTTGCAAGGGGTAGTTTCCTAAGGGTGGAAACACGTTACAGTATGGTTATGTGGAAGACTACTTTATTCAATAATAAGTGAACTTCGCCAATTAACTATTATTATGTTACACATATTTTATTTTATTTATATTTGGCATGTACACTTCTGTGCAATAAAATCCCGTACACCTATTTTTCGCTATATTAAATCATTCTTTATTTATTTGTCAGTGTCAGTGTCAAATTTTCGAAATGCCAAAATTAACTGAACATGAAAAAATTCTAATTATCTCTAAAATTGAAGAGGGATGGTCTATCAGAGCAGTTGCTAACCATTATCACTTAAATAAAAGTACCGTTATGAGTGTGAAGAAAAGGCGTGAAGGGGAAAGGTATCATAAAGAGAAAATACGGTTCAGGCCGACCGAGAAGTTCAAAGCTCGCTCAGGATGAAGCGCTCCTTGGCTATTTGAGGGAAAATCCATTTCAAACAGCAGTAGACGCTGTATCTATGACAAATTTTCCAGCATCGAGGTCAACAACTGTGTAAGTGCCAATAAGACCATATTAACAGAAGAACATAAGCAAGCCCGCATTCTCGCTTTTTAATGTTTTGAGCTTTCAGAATCTGGCCTTACCTCGGACACAATTTTTCAACGTCAATTTTTATATTTGTATAATTACATTTGTATAATTCAAAATCATTAAATCATTAACATTTTTCCAAATACCTTACTTATGACATTCCACAATCAGTGTCACTTTTTTATAACCTATTTGGTAATAAAAAATCTAAATTCCGAAAAGACTGATTCACATCACTTAATATTAATAAAAACAGTATTACTTGATTTTTCAAGTGTATGGGATTTTATTGCACAGAAGTGTACATTATGTAATTATGGTTAATAAAGGCATTATTATTATTTTCATTATTATTATTATTATTATTATTCTTTAGTTATAAGAAAAATACGAACTTCTCAATAATTAATAAATCAAATAAAGTGACAGCGTTTGTGATCTGTTCGTCTGTTTATTTTGATCACAAGTATGGCGCACTCATAAAATCTTGACAAATCGCTATTTCTAATAGTTACGTCGCCAACTAAGGAAAAAAGCTTGGACCTTGAATGAGGGTACAACTTTTATTTTATGATTGATTCTAGTCTTGTTTGATATACTGAACCATAATCCGTGGGGTGCCAGAGTGGCACCCTTGGGCAATTTAAACTATTGAAGATCAAAAGTCACGAGGGTAAGAAAAGCTGAACCACCCATTTTATTGCGAATTAAGAGAAATAGGTCCACCCAAATCAAATATTTGTAGTAAGATATAATAATATATATTGTATATATTATATTATATATTAAAATAAAATATTTCTGTCAATCACCTTATTTTCATAAGGATAATAAACCAAACTGCAACGAATTGCTAGCCTGGCCGCGTTATGTATAGAAATCACATTCTACAACAAAACGCTTGGTTTTGATTGAAGCAAACACCAGCCGAAAGATTTATTCCTAATTAAAGGAACTTTTATGCTAGTCATGCTAGTGTTTGCTTCAATCAAAACCAAGCGTTTTGTTGTAGAATGTGATTTCTATACATAACGCGGCCAGGCTAGCAATTCGTTGCAGTTTGGTTTATTATCCCTATGAATATATATGAATATTTATTTATATATTGTCATAAAAACACCTAATCATACATTTCCAGATATATTTCGACTATTTTTCGGCATC
Source organism: Rutpela maculata (assembly GCA_936432065.2). Taxonomy (NCBI): domain Eukaryota; kingdom Metazoa; phylum Arthropoda; class Insecta; order Coleoptera; family Cerambycidae; genus Rutpela; species Rutpela maculata. The sequence continues at coordinate 247,823,986 of OW386285.2, forward strand.
GGTGGAATTAAAATTAAAAATTACATAATATACAAGATAACATAAAATGGTAGAATTTTAGTAATTATTAATTTTAATTCCACTGATGCCGAAAAATAATTGAAATATATCTGGAAATGTATGATTAGGTGTTTTTATAACAATATATAAATGTATATAAAATCTAAATGAAAGACAAATAAGTTTTAAATATTAATTTATTTGATAAAACTACAATAGTTAGATAAATGTTTTAATAGAACTTTGTAACGTTATTCAGAGTCAGAAGTGGACATTTCACTCTCACTGTCATTAAATTGAGTTTCTTGAGTCTTCACATTGCCACAGAAATAGCCACCTTCACACGCGCAAAATTCTTTACAAGGAAGACCTGCATGGGCACAACTGCACCTTGCTGTTGAACATGGCTTCCCACTTGAACAGCTACATCTTAAACTCTTCAGTAATTCAGGTGGTGCCAATCCTTTGTTACTTGGAAGTAAAATGGGTACCAAAGAGTGTGTTTGTTCATCCTTTTTCCATCCATAATCAGTTGGATTCAAGGGCGGAGGGAACGAAGATGCTGCTGCGTTCCATGTGCATGCTTGCAAATGGCATCGTTTTACGTGAAGTTCAAATGCCTCTGTTGTAGGAGGGAGGTTCTTAATTTTAGGAGGGATGTTCTTAGACAACCACACTCTGTATCGAACATCTGTCATGTTGTGAACTTACTTCTTGCATCTGTAGCAATGTGCAATGAATTTTGTGCATTCTGTTGTACATTGTTGCATTGAAGATTCTACACAACCTAAATGCTTAAGTTCAACACCAGATCTCAGAACTTTTATGGCTTTATTCTTTCCAATGCCAAAAAGTTGTGAAGTAGTATCACAGCCAGTGAGACAATGTACTGCTAATAGTGAGTCTGCTTGAGTTCTTAGATTACTAACTGTTGCCGCTATGTCTGAGAGCTTTTCTTTGTCAACTCTCTGTAGTGTTGACAAAGTGTAATATACCGTTACAAAGATCTGCACATAATCAAACATTTATCTAACTATTACACTTTTTCAACACTGCAAAAAAGCGATTCCACTCTTGATTCTGCTTGAAATAACTTGCTGGTAACACTTCTTCTTAAAAAAAAATATATTTATACTTCGTGGTTCCTCCGAGTAGGTCACTTGGAGTAGTACGCTACATTGCAATCGAACACATACAGTTACAGAAGATCGAACGCTCCCCAACTAGCCCAGTACCAACTGTACCGGTTCACCTCATTGCGAAATTGTATGTCAAACGATACAGTCGAGTTTGTGCGTAGTAATTAGCAATTTTTAAAGAAAAATGTCTAAAAGAAAGCGAATGATTGAGCTGAAAAGCTTAAAGAAGAAAATGAGACGATTAGAAGATAAGCTACGAGATCAGCCTTCATCAAGTAAGTTGAGCTAATTAATAAGTGAAATTCTGACGACTTCGTTGCCGCCAAAACAAATGTCAGCAAGCATAAGCTCGTATATCTAATAGATATGCATACGCTTTTCCCTATCTTACAAACAGTCCGTTCTCTACTTTGTGGTGGTTTGTATCTAAGAAATGCTTTCGTTTTGCGATAGGCATCACTACAAAAATTGCCTTCGTTTTGCGATAGGCACCCCAAACTGGGGCAACTTTAGGTTTAGACTGTGGCACTGATTTTGTCAGTAACAGAATAGTCTAATTACGTCCTTATGTACTCTGTTTTGCAGTAGATACATACGTGACAAAGTCCCTATTGAGAAAGAATTATATTACTTATATCTTATATTAAAGAATATAATTTCTGCAGGTTCGGACTCAGATTCAAGTACGGATTCTTCAGATGAGGAATATGGAAGTCCGGTCGATGTCCGGCGGTCCAGTGGGGAAAGAGTAACTCCTCAGGAAACCGAGCCCGCTCAGATCATGGACAATTTGAATGATATTTTGGGAGCTGACCCGAACAGACCTCTGGTTGAGGGCAAGCCTTTGCCTCCACAACTGGTGTCACGTTGGACAAGTTACTTATTAACAGGCCTTGATAAGGAAACAGAAAAGGAGGTAGTCGAGCGTTGGGGCTTAAGTACAAATTGCGTTGCTTTAAGAGCACCAAAGTTGAACCCAGAAATTACTCACATATTACCTGAGCTTAAAATCAAACAAGACAATTTCACCTCGAAATTACAGGACCATTTAGGCCTTAGCTTAAGTATTTTGGGAGAGGCCTTTGAGAAGGTAATGGGTCAAGACATAACACCAGCAAAAAGCACCATCTTAACTGCCTTGTCAGATTCAGCAAAGATGATTGCAAAAGTACATTTTAAACTATCAGGCCATAGAAAACTGAATATATCACCCTCTGTAGATACCAAGCTATCAAAAATTTTAAATACCTTCACAACGGATGAGTTTTTATATGGCAAGGATCTTTCCGAGAAAGTTAAACAATCTCAGGAAGCAGAAAAGATAGGTCAAAAGCTGAAACCAAGTACAAGTGGCATGAAAACGACTTATTTAAACTCCAGGCGCACCCGATTCAAACCCAGGTTGAAACACATGGAGAACAAGAAAAAAGGCAGGGGGAAAGAGAAGTACACAGTCAGGGAGCCTCACAGGGAACCTTACCGGTACCGACGTTAGAGGTAGGTTATGCCGTAAGACTTAAACATTTCACTAATGTATGGTCCACTATTACAACCAATAAGAAAGTAATACAATGGTTAAAGGGTTATAAAATACCTTTTATACGAAAGCCATATCAATTAGTTGCACCCAAAGAAACAGGTTTGTCGAATTCGGAGTTTAATCTGCTTCACGCAGAAGTCGAAAATCTTTTAAAGAAAGGTGCCATAGAGCAATGCTCTTCGGTGAAAGGTCAATATCTATCAACGTATTTCTTAGTTGAAAAGACAAATAAAAAATATAGATTCATCTTGAATCTGAAAAATTTGAATAAATTTGTGGAGTTAAGTCATTTCAAAATGGAAAATTACAAAGCTGTAAATACTCTTATCTATAAAAATAGTTACCTTACAAAGATTGACCTTAAGGATGCCTATTTTATAATCCCAATTAGTAAATCACATAGGAAATATTTGAGGTTCAGATTTAATAAGAAACTGTATCAGTTTACTTGTATGCCTTTTGGCTTATGCTCTGCCCCTTATGTGTACACTAAATTGTTTAAACCTGTTATGCAGGTACTCAGAAATAATGACTTATTAGTAATAAATTATTTAGATGACTTGCTCATAATAGAAAGAAATCCATTATACAGTAAGCAAAGAACAAATGAAACTGTGACATTTTTAGAGTCGTTAGGATTTATAGTAAACTATGGAAAAAGTGTATTGAACCCATCAACTCAGTGTAAGTTCTTGGGCTTTATATATGACACAGATGACATGTCGTTTAGTATAACAAAAGATAAAAAAGAAAATATATTAAAACTCATAAATTCGATTATTTCTATGTCGCACTGTAAAATAAGGTATTTGGCGAAAACTATTGGATGTTTGATATCTGCCTGCCCAGCTGTAGCTTATGGGTGGGGACACATAAAAAATTTAGAAAAAGAAAAAACTCTAGCATTATTGCATAACAAAGGTAATTTTGATAAAGAAATTCATTTATCTCAAAAAATTAAAACTGATCTCTTCTGGTGGAAAGATAAGATCAATTCAGCTAAATATTATTTAAACACAAATAAAAAATTTATATTAGAAATTTTCTCGGACGCTTCATCTACCGGATGGGGTGGAATGTGTGGGGGTGAAAGAGCTCATGAGTTTTGGTCTGAGGAGGAAATTAAATTTCATATAAATGTACTGGAACTTAAGGCAGCATTCAATTCCCTAAAATGTTTTGCAAAAAATGTATCTAATGGTAGCATTCTTTTGAGGGTAGACAATCAGGTAGCGATTGCTTACTTAAATAAAATGGGGGGTGTTCACTCTAATTCCCTGAATATATTAGCCCAAGAAATCTGGAAGTGGTGTGAACATAGAAATTTATATATTTTTGCTTCGTACATAAAATCCACAGATAATACTATAGCTGATGAGGAATCTAGAGTAACATCTATTGACTGTGAATATAGTCTAGATGATAAAAAATTCGAATTAATTGTAGAAAAATTTGGTATGCCGCAGATTGACTTGTTCGCATCTAGTAATAATAATGTCAAAAAATTTGTGTCATGGAAACATGATCCCAATTCAATAGTCATAGATGCTTTTACGATTCCTTGGAATTCCTTTTTCTATGCCTTCCCACCTTTCAGTATCATATCAAAAGTATTAAATAAAATAATTTTGGAAAAGGGGGAGGGTGTGTTAGTGGTTCCCCTGTGGAAAACACAGCCGTGGTACCCTGTATTCAAAAAATTATTATTACATGATCCAATTTACTTCAGGCCTCATAAAAACCTCCTTCTTTCTCCTTTCAGGAACAGCCATCCTCTTTGGAGGAGGCTTACCCTGGTAGCAGGGAAATTATCAGGAAAGCTTTGGGGATTGCAGGAGCTCCAGAAACAGCAATTTCAACAATGATAGCATCACTATCTACAGGAACACTTAAACAATATAACACAGCTTACCTGAAATGGTGGAGTTTCTGTAAAGAAAGACGTATAAGTCAATATAATGCAAAAATTAGTGACATTTTGGAATTTTTTGAATATCAGTTTAAAACATCAGGTCTGTCATACTCATCCATTTGCTGCTATAGATCAGCACTATCATTAGTATATCCAGAGGTTAAAAATAACGAAAACATAAAGAGATTCCTCAAAGGAGTGTTTAAATTAAAACCTTCGTTTCCAAAATATAATAACACATGGGACCCCCATCCAGTACTAATTACACTGGCAGGGTGGTTCCCATTAGAAACTCTAACACTAGAAAAGGTTAGCAAAAAATTAGTCACGCTTATAGCTCTAACTACAGCACACCGAGTGCAAACAATTTCTAAAATACAACTTACTAATATTCACCAAAATAATGAAGAGATCTCGATTCTAATAACTGATATAATTAAAACGTCAAGACCCAATACTGCACAGCCAAATATAAAATTAAAATTTTTTCCTGATAAACCCGAGCTCTGTGTGGCATATACCTTACTATTTTACATAAAAATGACTGCCAACATCAGACAAAGGAATGACTATTTATTCATAACTTTTAAAAAACCTCACAAGACAGCCTCGATTCAGTCAATTAGTAGGTGGATAAAATCCACTCTCAAAGACTCTGGTGTAAATACAGATTTGTATAAATCACACAGCACCAGACACCCTTCGTCGTCTGCCGCCTTCAGATTAGGATGTAGCCTGGAAACCATAAGAGCTACAGCGGGTTGGTCAGAAAAGTCAACTATTTTCAGAAAATTTTACAATAGGCCTATAAGAGACGATCTTAGTTTCGAAAATGCTATATTGAACATGAGTGAAACTTAAGTCTGAATAATGTGATCATGAATGACAAGTTACTATGTCTTATGTATAATACTTATACTTATGGTATATTTACAAATGAATGTTCAGTAAGTTGCTACTATTAGATATCGTCAACAATGATTTTAAGTTAAGTTTAGATGGTATACATGATATGTACTTATATTGAATAAAAAGATATATTATTACTATTGACATTTTAAATATATTAAATTTGAGCACAAACTTAAGAAACGTGGTTAAATTAGACCGCTTCTCTAAACATCTACTCCAAGTGACCTACTCGGAGGAACCACGAAGTATAATTAATGGATTAAACGACTTACCTTAAGGAAGTTCAATCCAAATTATACGTGTGGTTTCGGAGAGTAGGTCACACCCACCCAATCCCCTAAGCACCCTTGTGATCTAATTTAAATTAATTTCGCAATGAGGTGAACCGGTACAGTTGGTACTGGGCTAGTTGGGGAGCGTTCGATCTTCTGTAACTGTATGTGTTCGATTGCAATATAGCGTACTACTCCAAGTGACCTACTCTCCGGAACCACACGTATAATTTGGATTGAACTTCCTTAAGGTAAGTCGTTTAATCCATTAAGTATGTATAATAATATAATATAATAAAATACAATATAAATAATATATATTATAATATCTAACTACAAATATTTTATTTGGGTTGACCGATTACCCTTAAATCGCAATAAAACGAGTGGTTCAGCTTTTTTGACTTCCGTGACCTTTGACCTTCGATATTTTAAATTGCCCAAGGGTGCCACTCTGGCACCCCACGGATTATGGTTAAGTATATTAAACAATACTAGAATCAATCATAAAATAAAAGTTGTACCCTCATTCAAGGTTACATGGTTAGGCGACGCGACTATAACCAAACATTCAACTTATTTATTTCTCTTATTTTGATATTTTCAAATGATTGCAGGTAAAATCATCTGTGAAATTCAAGCGTAAAGTGTCATTGTCGCTTTCGAGTGTTGGACTCGCGTCGAGAGTCAGCTTGTCTCGAGCGACAGTGAGGCATTTTGTGCTGTTAATACACAAAATATCTGATAATACATAAATATCCATTCACGACTTTCTTTTTCACTTAGTAGTAGTACATAAATACATTTCTGTAGTACATAAATACAATTCATTTATTACTGGGCCCAATAAAAATGAAAATATGGATTGCGAAGTCGAATGTCTCGAAAATATTTTTTCACAGATAAATTCACAACACAGTATAAGACGTCTCATTTTAACTTAATCCCTTATCATCTTATGTTTTTCGTAAGAACTATTAAACTTATTACTTTATCCAGACGCTTCAGAAAGTTAACACAGATAAGTAGTATATGAGAGACAACAGTATTTTCAAGTAAAATATTAACGCCGGCCGGCAACGCCCAGAAGGTAAGTATTGATGTGTCATATCTAATTAAAATTAGTCAGTAATGAATTGAAACAGTTATCAACACTGGATTAATATTTACACTGTATTGCAGCCAATTTATTGGCACAGGTGATGATGCCAGAGGGAATATTTTGAGTGCACCACTATCCGTAATGCAATATTTAGCATGAGTCGAGGTTACACATAATTACTAATTTCTGAATGGGGAGCAAAATAAATGCTCGTGTTAAATTGTTATATTTAAGTAAATGGAATATTATTTAAAATATTTATAACAAAAATTAAATAATGTTTGTAGAAATAATGCTTCCTTTTACAACATACGATTGAGTTTAGTAATTAATCATATTTAAAAAAATTGAGAGTGATTAGCAGAGTTGCAGTTCCCAATTTATGAAAAAATTTACACACCCAAAAAGAAAAAATTATCCGAATTATTTTAATTATTTTCACTGAGAACATCAATTATCAAGTTTTAAAGAATCTGTTCCACATTTTATATATACGTAAAATGTTGGTTAATAATTGTATTCATTATCTACAAAATTAAAAGTTAAATTAATAACACATCAGTTCATTTGCCTTGCATATTCTTAACAAAATGCCAACCTCTCTCAAACCAATAATTCACCCACCGCCTCTCAATATTATTCAGTTGTTTGAATCATTTCAACTTGTCTTCTTATTCAAACGAATGACTAACTGAACTTACAAAGTACATATTACAAAATTCAAATAACTTCTCTTATTTAGATAGATGAAATTCAACAAGAAATGAACACATATTGAAATCATCAGAAAATCACGTATTCACATTACAAGACATGCTAAACATACTATCGCCTTTCTGAAGCTCGTACATACTTACAGGGTGAATAAAAATACTGGATACTGATCATAATCTTGTTAATGGTCGCGTTCATCACGGTGAGCGATCGGATAGCGTTATTATTTTATATGAACGGCACTAATCTGACTGATCACAGGTGATCGCTAAGTTGTCGGCAAGCTAAATAATTATAATATGATACATGATCCGTTATCACTGATTAGTTTGAATTTGAAGACATAACACCAACTGAACCAAGGGGAAAAGGAAATTACCTACGAACATGATAATATGATATATAAAGTTGCTGGTACTAACACTCATTGTCTACATGTCTTACAAAATTTATATCTAAAACGTCGTTTGCAATACATAACGCTAATTAGTCGTGATCCATATTTCCTTCTCAAAAGAGACACAGAAGCTTCGCACACGATATAAAGCAAACCTTTATTGTGACGATCAAAAGCATCCGAACTTTGACAATACAGAAAGTAACTTTAGCTAGTTTAGATTACAGCTGTTCTATGTCTCACAGTTGCAGAAAACACCGTGCAGCAACTGATCAGTGACGTAATGATAACACAGCCACAAAAAAAGTTCAGACCCTGTAATGAAGGATCCATAAATTCATGTTCCATTACTAAAGTTTCCGGATTTGCACACGACACTAAACTATACGCAGTTCCACGTCACCAGTAAGCGAGGATTGTCGGAGATTTGGTGTGGACAATTCTGTCAATCTGTCTTCAGCGTGGTGAGCTGGACATATTATAGTTTCGCAAACACGACGGAACGAATGCAATCTGACCTTGGGAATCCTTCAGCGTGGTGAGCTCGAGTCGATAGTCATTCCTCGGCGCCATTTCGCCGCCAGAACTAGAGCGAATGAGCCAGACCTGGAGACCTCCTTCAGCGTGTTGAGCTGAGAAACTTCTTGAGTCGACGATATTCGTCGACGCCCCATACCACTTCAGTAGCAGCAGCAAACGTCGCATTGCATCGTTACACTATCTCTCTCTCTCTCTCTCTCAGATAACAGAAAATGTTATCCTAAGAACCGTAAAAGATACGAACCTGTATAACCCGTACGTGTATGTTATGTAACACTGCCACACATTACCTGTTTGAAGAAGAAAATAAATTGTTTATATTTTTATTGGGCTGTCTTATTAACTACTCTGGACCCTGATTAATCTCCAAACCAGCTACCCGACAACAAACCGTTACAACCCAGTCACTAGACCTACCAATCTTCATTCCTATTTACTCCTGAATTCGATGCCGCCGTCAGAATTTAATTTTGCCGTTGGGTTCTTTTTATCTTAGATTTTATCATTGAAATAGCATTTTTATCGCAAAAAACGACCAATAGATGTCAGATAAACTCAAAACTAATATAAATTATATTCAGATATATGTTTTTTTTTGCTTTTTTTCCCAATTTTGATATTTTATTGCCAGTATCTTTCATACAAAAGTAACAGCTTTCTTTAGTGCTTGGATCAGACCATCTAACTGGTTTCACAATCTTTAAATATTTACTATCTTTAGTATTGTTCCAACGCTGAAGCACAATTCTGCAAGAAGTACAAATAGTATTTGGTGCATACTTGACTTTATCAATATTTTCCTGCACATGAAAGCATTTTTTATATATACTTTTTAGATTGCTAGTAAAATACCTCCGGGATTTAGTAAACTCAATAAAATGGCCACAGACGAAACAGAAACAATCTTTCATTCCATTGCATGGATGCCGAGCTGTCGTAGATTCAGCATCAATTCTAGAAGTTTTTAAAATTGGTAAACTTGTAGCATTATGCTCAACAGTGTCCAAGCCATCCACTACTGAAGAGCTGCGGTCGCATGATGATGACGCCTGCGGGCTCGCTTGCTCACCCTAACCAGCCGCCGATAGTGGGCTTCCAAAACTCTGCATCATAATATCCTTACCTGTTTTTGCCATAAAGGCTTCATATGATGACCCAGTAACTTCGCCAGAATAATTCTGTTGCCCGCCTTCACCACGTGAAGGTGTCCTGGTCGCAAAAACAAGCAAAGATTCAAAGAAACAGGAAACATTTATGTTTTCATTTCAAAACCATTGTCATGTTTGATGAAAGGGCTGTGGAAACTCATCATTATATACCAAAATCGAAATTTCATAAAAATGTTGAAAATATAGACGCACAAAATTTTAACACATAGCCATGTGGCAATTGATGCCTTGACATCCTACAATTCCACTACTGATGAAAAGTAACTTATCAGTAACTGGAAATGAAGGGTGGAGAATGAACCACTTTTTCAATTTTTCTCGAATGACTTTCCTCGTGGGATGAGTACTTTTCCCGATATTTGGCAAGATACATGACCAACGCGAAATTTTTTCACTTTTTGGAGACAATTTACAATTTTTGAAAAGCTGTATCTCGGAATGTTCTAGGCGTACGGAACTCGGTTTGAACATAAATGATAGAAAATGTAATCTACTTAAAAAAAATAATAACATTTTTTGTAGGACGCATACTTTAGGAGGAGATATTGAGCAAAAACCGAAACAAGTGAAAACATTTCACTGTTTTTTGGGCATTGGGTAGCTTACACAGGTCTCTCGAAGCTGCAAATTTGGTTTCTTACTATTGGCTGGGATAGTTCTAACAACATATTAAAAAATTAGAACTGCATAATGTTTTGTAAAGTCTTTTTTGTGTATAAATTGATTAGCCTATTTTGAAACTGCATTAAAATGTATTTTCCACAATGGCATGCCAGGACCAAGTTTCTAACAATTTATTTGGTACGGAATGCAACTTATGACCGGTTATATCTGAATAACGTCGTTATAACAAGATTTGGGCAATTTCTTTTCGTACCATACACATGCTTAAAAGTATTTTGGACACAATTCTGTACTAGCAACGAAAAACGTAAAGTTCTCATTCCATTTCCATTTATTTTAACAGTGTACGTTGAAACGAAAAAGTGGAGAAATTTTAAATTATAGAAATATTTATAGAGATAACTAATTATTAAAAGTTAATTGAAACTGACATTAAAGAAATTATTTCATTAAAAATGAACAACCACTGCTTGATGTCACAAATTTTTGTCTGTTCCATTAAGTACCTAAATTAAGAAGTGCTCCATTATTCTCCCTTAATACATTTATCTTCTCTTTCGAAAAACATTTACCGAAGTATAAACAGTTCAAGTAAAAAAGTAAACACAAGTGAAATGATGAATCAACAATTTATCAAGCCGTCGAAAATGTAATAATACGATTGTCACCAATGAATAGAAATGGCTGAGTTGAAATGCGGTGCGAAAATGGTCTTGCCCTTAGACAATTTCTCGGGATAGACACTTGGACATCCATGATTGATGATAAGGAGCAAAAAAAACAACTATGGCCGGGCTGCCCTTGTACATAGCAGATGTCTGCGATTTATATAACTTACCTGGATTTACTTACACTGTTTTTGATGTGTTCATCGGTCACCACTTCTCATTTTTTATAAAAAATATTTCATAATTTTCTGTCTACACTTACGGTAAAGAATAACTAAAATGAGATATTTGCTTCAAAAAGAGCCACCGACATCTAGTAATTTCAAATTTTTAAATTAGAATATAGTTTCAGATATTTTCTATCGGTAATTTTCAAAGAAATTAAAGATTCTAATGTACTGCAATTGCAAAATATCCTGAATTTAAGATTTTTATTATCTAAATATTTATATCTATTAATTGTACATATACAGAGTGTTCGAAGTATGATGATCGTAATTATATCATTGATATATTGGACCAAGACAAACAAAAAATCTCAACACATTTTGTTTCAATCTCGCACCATTATCGAGTAATTAAATAAGACACCTAGCTTATCTGATAGTACCGGTGCTACATCAGCTGTAGAACATTGTCATTAATCTACAACTACATATTTTTGAACATGAATAATAGCAGTTTATAGTAGTTTGTGCAACAAGAGTGAATATGTTATCCATATCGTACGATAAAGAAGTTTCAGCACGACGCCGTAGGCGGAGTGCTTCAAATCTTTTGAGTGCGATATGGATAATTCACTCGAGTTGTACAGTATACTTTTTCTACGATCAGCTTAAAAAAACTACAAAATTTATTAAACATTAATATATTACACAAATACACACTGACAGTACACACTGACAGTTACTTTGACAGCTTACGCACTAATTTGATTTTAAAACGAATAGTTGTCTATGTACTTAATACACGAACTGTGATTGGCCGGTTTCATTTCATATATATCCTACATGAAATATATCCGTTCAGTTAACTGGAATTGCCTACCTATCCATTCTACAGACTGTACAAAAAACAGCAAATTTACATAAGGGAGTAGAAAAATAGATTAGTCTGTTAGTTCCGTGTGACATTATGCTACGTTGTTTTAGCTTATTGCTAATAATATTAATAATTTTTAAATTTACATTACTAATTTTTTCTCATTAATCAATTCCAATGGATCAAACGCATGATATGGGATAAGTCAAATACATTGTAGCAATGGTGCGCAGAAATATTTTTTACAATACCATTTATTTATCTACCGGGTGGCTCAGCCGATAGGGACACTCTTGTAACTTTTGAATGGGCGAATAGGTATTTTTCAAATTTGGTGTAGTGGTGGGATGAAATTTCCAATTATATGATGTATAGAACCAAAATCGCCGACTTCCGGTTTCGATGTAATTTACACGAAAGTCAAATTTTTAAATGGGACAACCTGCATATTTTTTCATATCTGCTGGCCACAATGCATATGATCTGACCCTCAAATATTATTTTGACTTTCAAAAAAATATTAAAAGAAACATATCACAACATTTTTTTCTTTTAATTATAAATTTAGTACAGAGAGAAGACGACATTATGCATATGCATATCTTTTTCTACATAATTGTAGGGTCTAATTAAATAACAGGTTGTCCCATAGGGGTTCCATTAAAAAAAATAGTTTTCGTTGAAAATCCAATATCGGTGAACTTAATAAAGAATAAATCGTGTTTAATGTTAGTATCTGAAGAGACAATATAATATTTTAAAGGTGTTTGCAGACCGATTTTTAACAATTTTGGCAAAATTGCGGCCTTCTATTATTAAAACTAAAAATTAAAAAAAATCTATATTTTTTGGAAACAAAATAATATTTGAGGGTCAAATCATATGTATTCTGGCCAGCAAGACCCAAATATGCAATAATATACAGGTTGTCCCATTTAAAATTTTGATTTCCATGTCAATCATACCGAAACCGGAAGTCAGTTATTTTGGTTATTTGCATCATGTAATTGAAAATTTCATCCCATATCACTACACCAAGTTTGAAAAAAATCCTTTTGCCCATTCAAAAGATATAAGAGTGTTCCTATCGGCTGAGACAACTCCGTAATTGGCAGCGAAATTAATCTACAGAGTAAAATAGCTCAGTCAATAGAGGTGGTGTAGAGGGCGTGAGCAACTGAGCAGGGACCTAAGCGAAAGTTGTTCAGGATGCTTAGGGAGTGAACATACTGAAAGTCCTGACGTCTAGGAGGTGAGCCGAACTCGAAAACGGTGCGTCGCAGGGAAAAATTTTCTTATACCAAATGAAAGCTCATGAAATTCTCTACAACTTTCATTTTATATATTTTCTTCGAATTCAAATTTCGAATTCGAGCTACACGCTCCGGAAAAGTGAAAATTTTCGAAAAACAGATTTTTACCTAAAAATATAAAATTATGTTTTAAAAATGATAAAAAAAATCACATATAAGGTAAGTAATTTTATTCGATTTCAATAATTCTCATTGTTCTCACTCTCAATAACTTCTCAATAACTTCTCACTCTGGATTCACGTTTTCATCCTCTTTGGCCGTAAGGCTCCTGGCAAGGGTTCCTCGTCCATAGCATCCTCATCCCCAGTGGTGGGTGGTTCTTGCTGAAGGGGCTTTACGTCATCTTCATCGTCGTCCTCGTCGTAAACAGGCATTTCCGTTGACAGTGGAGGCACGCCGCAGAACAGTTCAGCATTGCTTTCCGGCATCCACATTTGCCACTACCACAATCCTTGGTGCAGCAGCAAAATATCGTTTTCAGTAGGACCTCCGGTGCTGGTGGATCTTCTGTTGTAATTGGCACCAGGGTGTCTCCTACATGTTTGCACCCCCACTCTTGAGGGAGCAGCTCGTTCCCGAGCCACTGCTGCACTTGGTGGTAGGTGCGCCAGGAATAATGTTTAGCTGCGCTCTCAGTTGGTGGGAGGGAGCTGATGTCAGGCCCAATATTTGCCACTGGCCCCATGAACGACTGGAAGCGGTATTGGTTCAGGGAGGTCTGTTTTGCTGGCGCCCCATACCATTTGAGGAAGCAAATCTTCCCAGTCTCTTCAACCTCGCCTTGAGTGAAGGAGGGGTTGTAAAAGATCACTACCGCTTCCTTGATGATTTCTGGCATTAAATATAATTTTGAGAAGCCCACCTTGCTTTTCCTTAAAGTTGAAGAGTTATGTCGCAGCCGGTAAATGAATGTAAAAACAAGATGTGTTCAAATCCATGCTGCTGCATCTCTTGTGTGGACTGTGCCATTATTTTGGTTTTCCTTCCTTTTTTTTTAATATTTGCCACCTGCTGGGTTTCGGCAGCAGGATGTCTTGGGTGAGAGGAGTGCAAGTTATCAAAAGGACAGTGAGATCCATATCCTCACCAACGACAGCCACAGAACTGTGAGTGGATTGTTCCACAGCAGTCTTCACGATAAGGACGGCAGCATCATCTTTGGTCTGGAGAGTCTGTATCCCATTCTCCTGAAGATGTATCTGTAGTAAGGAGATGAACTGACTTTTGTTGGTAGGATTGGCCAAAAGATCGTCTTGTTTCACAGGTATCGATATTTTCCATGTCAAATTGATTTCAGCCGACCTCCTCAGTCTGTATCGTCGCCTCTGTTCTTGTGATTTCGTACTGTCGATTGAGTTTGTGTATCCATCAAATACCACAGCGCGATTCATTCCAGGATAGTGGTGCTTGACGTAGCTGATATATCCATCACAAATGGTGGCAACGAAGGCATCTTTTTGCCAAATTACTCGTGCAGTAGGAATCCTCCATTTTCTACTATATTCATCTAAGAGAGTTGAACAGCCTTATCGGTAGGCTCGAACATGGTATACAGGACAGATTTGGTTGTCTTCCTCATTCCACATTCATTGAACAGTGCCAAGGAAAATGGGGCCAACTCGTACTCCAAGAATTTCATCAAATCCTCCTCTGATCGTTTGCTTATACGCATCCGCTGAAATAGCAATGTTGGGTCAACTGCAACCTTTTCATCGTGAATTTTATCGATGAGCTGACAGAGGAAAGAGTGAATGCACGATCTTTGCGGGAATGTTTAATGAAAAATGTGAGGTAAAAATCTGTTTTTCGAAAATTTTCACTTTTCCGGAGCGTGTAGCTCGAAAACGGTTGCGAATTCAAAAAAAGTATATAAAACGAAAGTTGTAGAGAATTTCATGAGCTTTCATTTAATATAAGACAACAACGCACCGTTTTAGAGATATAAGCGAAAGAACCAAAAGTGGAACTTTCTTTGTGCCCCCCCTCCTCCAGCTCACCTCCTAGACGTCAGGACTTTCAGTATATTCACTCCCTAAGCAGCCTGAACAACTTTCTAAAGGAATCGCTTAGGTTCCTGCTCACGCACTCTACACCACCCTTTGGACCATTGGTTGACTGGACTGAAATGAATTAGCAACTTATATTTATAATAGAAAAATAAACCTTATTGTCATTAATAAAGGATTTACTTCATAATGATATGCATTTTGAAAATTAAGCTGTGATAAAGTTTGCTTTATTTTAATATTTTAAATATATGTGAACGTGGTAGCGGTAAAAAAATTACCTAATAACTATTTTTTGTAGCAAAGTACTGTTGTGAATGCTGTTGTAGAGTTAACTCAAAATGTACTTTCTGAAAGATAAAAAATCAGAATATGGTAGTAGTGATTCCTTAGGCAGCGGTTTTTTAATAGATACGATGTCCAGATCTATTTTAACTTATTTATAATATTGACTCTTTCTATATTCTAGTGCAATTTATTTGAATTGTAAACTTATTAGTTTTAGAGTTATTTTTTGGTGAGTTATTAATCATTCGATATACGACACAGTGGTTCAAAGTGAAGATTTAGACAAAATTCTGAGAATTTGAATATACCTTTAGCTTGTTGCGGTACTATCGAAAAAAATATTGAAAAAGTCTGGGTGTGTTTGAGATGGACGTATTTAAATTCAGATACAGAGCCGAAACTTTATATTCTTTTAAACTATATATGAAGATAGTGGGTCGTTAGAAGGTACTGGTGACTCAGAACTTGGATCTATTTCAGTAACTACCTGAATTTAGCGTTCCGCTAGGTTTACAAGACTTTAAATTATATTTGACCCAGAGATGCCAAAGCCTATATATATATCTTTATTTACATCTATGATTAGTGTTGCTTCATGAGCTTAGAGGCATTTTTTACAATTTCAAGTGATAAATGCTTTCTTATTATTTTTTTCAGAACCTAAATAAAAATTACAAGGAAGCTTTACCCTATGTGGCATTCATTCACCCAATTTAGGCGATATACCGATCTGCTTAGTGATATTATTAATACATTCTGATTGGCAAACAGCAACGAAGGGACAGAGAAACAAATAATAATAATAATAATAATAAATGGACTTTATTAGGCGAAAATTTAGTTACAAACTATTCTTACACTTTAACCTAAATAACGATAGATGAAACATAATAACAAGAGGATTATATATCATATACTGTTGCTATAAGTTAAAAAAAAACTGGGAGAGATAAATAAAAGGAGAAAGAAAAAGAGGGGAAAAAAAGAGTGAACGATAATTAATGTCTTCACTTTGTTTGACCAGAAGAATTTGCTTAAAGTTTAGTTTAAATGAATTTTTAGAGAGCAGTTTTAGGTGATCACCGATTGTATTGTATATATGTGGTGCTTGATAAGAGAAGGTTTGCTGAAACTTTTTTGTTGTATGCTGGGGGATATGTAATGCGTACGGGTTACATATATTAGCATTATGCAACTCTGCAACTCTGCAGGCATCAAAGGAATCAATACAGGGCCCATATACTACATCACAGTATTTGAAATGTGAAGGTACAAGTTGCTCGCACAAAGTCTGTTTTAATTTTTGATTAGGGATGAACCGATTTAGTATAATAGCTTCAGCTAGCAGTATGCTCTTTGTAAGCTTTTGCTGATATGTTCCGAGAATTTTAATTTAGACTCAACTACTAAGCCAAGGTTTTTTGCAGATGGAGTTATGGGAAGTAATATATCTAGTATTTTGATCCTGATATTATTTTCAGCTCTGGATTTGAAGCACCGACTGCCAAAAACTAGTAAAGATGACTTAACTGGATTGATGAGTAAGTTGTGTTGCTTGGAAATGTGAATTAGTTTATTTAAATCAGCATTTATGAGAATACTGGCATGATCAACATCCTCAGGATAGAAACTATAATAGTAAACTTGGCTATCATCAGCATAAAAATGGCTGTTAGAGTGACTTAGAGTTTTATAGAGATCAGCAGTATAAAGTACGAAGAGCAAT
The DNA here is from genome assembly GCA_936432065.2 of Rutpela maculata. Taxonomy (NCBI): domain Eukaryota; kingdom Metazoa; phylum Arthropoda; class Insecta; order Coleoptera; family Cerambycidae; genus Rutpela; species Rutpela maculata. Next base: position 247,841,350 of record OW386285.2, read on the forward strand.
GGGCCAAATATTGACCCTTGAGGTACACCGCTTGTAACATTACTAGAGGCTGACTATTATTAAGTACCACTGTTTGGCAGCGCCCAGTTAAGAATTGTTTAAAAAATGAACGTGCGATTTCACCAAAACCATAATATTTTAATTTTGAGAATAAGAGTTGATGATTTATTGTACCGAATGCCTTTGAGTAGTCCAATAATTTCCTTTTATCCCATTTTTCCAGAATATCATCGCATACTTTTGTTATAGCAGTAGTGATGCTATAACCTCCTCCCTTCTGAATCCTGATTGGTATTGTGGTAATAACGAGTTGTTGTTTAAATAACTATAAGTTTGTTTATAAACTATTTTTTCCAGTATTTTAGAAAATAACGGTAATATACTAATTGTACGTAAATCAGAGAAACCTTTTGGTTGTGAACACTTAGGGAGAGGTCTCACTACCGCCGTTTTCCAAGCTTGAGGAAATTAACCCGATTCTAAACATAAATTTACTATATGCGTTATGGGTAATATAAAAGTTGGCATGCAGTATTTTAACATATTTAATGATATATCGTCATTCCCAAAGGCATTAGATTTTAACTGATAAAAAATTTTTTCCACATCCCCGGGATTAGCTAAATGAAAGTCAAAACGAGAATCAAAATGAAAGCGGCCAGAATCATAATGTTCAATCATTTCCGAACAATCCTCATTTAAATTCGCCGCTGCAGCCAAAAAATAGTCGTTAATACCATCAATATTACGTGAAATGTGCGAGGATATCTCAGAAGATTTATTAGGGGTAACGTGAAAATCGCAAAGTGTTCTCCACATGTCTTTTGAGCTAGCTTTTTTGTTATGAATGAAATTTAAAAATGCCTTTTTCTCTCTACGTATGGCCCCTAAAGTAAAGTTACGTAACTGCCTGTAATTTTCGAAATCTTCAGCTGACTTACTAATTTTATATTTGTTTTTAGCCTCTTCTCTATCTTTCATTAAAATTTTAATCACACCCGTTAGCCATGGAGCTTTTGGATAAATGACGTACACAATTGCCGATCTTTCACAAAAAATAAATCAAATTAAATTGTTTGAAAACAAGTACAAAGAGTAGCTAGATGATCAGTATTGATCATTTTCTGGAGTCAACTCCATCGAAGAATCTTACACTGAGATAAGCAAAGCCAGTGCATCACATGGAGGAGACCATTGAAATAGTTTAGCACCTAAGTCTTCTTCGAGACGTTTTGTTTTAGAAATGTAAAGAAAGGGAATGTTAAATATAGAATAGTATAAAACAAACAAGAAAATCTACAAAATGTTCTAATTAAATAATCTATTTCATGCAAATATATTTACTTTGTTCGTCTTATAACTTTTTGCAGATTGTCTTGTACGTTTTATACTATTCTATTTAACATTCCTTTCTTTACAATGAGAATAATTGTAACTGTATCCTAGATCATGAAAATTTAATTTATCTGGTTATCCAACCATCATTTTGAAAATTGTATGTGATAAAGTTTAAAGGTAAATTGTAGTAACTTTTAATTTAATTTAATCAAAGACCAGATACCGACACTATATTTATTATAAATATTTTGCCAAAATTCGGAGTTATAATAATAATATTTATTTTCCTCTTAGACAAATACATATTTGTATAGGAATAGTCCAGGTAGTGCTTAAACTAACTTATGCTAATTATGACAATTTTCATAAAATTCTCCTAATGTATAATAACACTTATTTAACAAGTATTTTTTCAATTTAATTTTGAAAGATTTTAAATGTCTGACCTCTTTTATTACAGAAGGTAGTTTATTAAAAATGTTTGGACCTAAATAAGCGAGTGAATCCTTAGACACTTTATATTTACAAAAGGGAATATAAAAGTTATTATTTTGTTTAGTCCCAATTTTGTGAATATCTTTGGTTAACATAAAGTTGGATTTATGTTTAAAAACATACACATACAATTCATAAATAAAAACACATACAAGAGTTAAAATTTTAAAATCTTTGAACAATCCTCTACATGATTCTCCACTGGAAACATTTGCAATGCACCTTAAAATTCGTTTTTGAACGACTGGAACTACCCCAAATACATATTCCATATCTTAATCTAGATCCTACCTGTGCGTGGTATATATTTATTAACTGTTCTCGTGTCATAACTGATCTAATATTTCTGAACAAATAACAAACTGTATTTAGTTTTGATATTAAGTTGCCACAGTGCGCCTTCCAGTTTAGACACTCGTCCAATGTAATTCCTAAAAACTTATTTTCCTCCTCACTTTTTAATGTGGCACCATTTATTTTAATATTTAATTTGGAACATTCTTTTTGCCTGTTATGAAACCTTATAACAGTTTAATATTTCAATGAATTTTGAAATATTTTTTTTAGAAAAAATCTATTTATAGGGTTCTTTTTTTGGCGAAACTGAACATCAAAGACAATTTTCTGCCCACCAGTGTGTAGAATATTTTTTTAGTATTGTATCCCATCAAAAACTGCAGAAATATAATATATACTGTCTAGATCTATTAGATTGCGGTATTTTTATTTTTACATAAAAAATATATATTACATCGGAGAATATTTGTGTGATAAATTACGTTGACAAGTTAGTAAATATTATATCTATTTTGAATAAAGACCATTTACGTTTGTATTAGGCCTTATAGACGCAAATTACTGTATTCTAAATTGTTAACACTCAAACTAATTTCAGAACCTTCAAAAATTTTGTCATTTCTTAAGGCTGGTATGATGAAAAAGCTTTCTTTCATATCCTAAATTCCTGCCCTTGTCTTAAGAGCTTCAGGTACAAACACTTCGGCATTGCACCCATAGGAAGGATTTAGTCCTTGGGGTTAGAATCCGGCATGAATGGGAAAATTTTCAAAATTTGTAGCCCTAGCATAATGGGCCACAGGAAATCTTTCGTCACCTCGCAAAAAGAAGTAGAAGAAGACTGGTAACAGCAAGGGACTGATTGGAAAGAACTTCTGTGAGGTTGTACGTCTAAAAGGCAACCCCGACAGATGCCGTGATGCTGTGAGACCTGCCATGCAGGAAAGAGAGGCCAATCAGAACACGTATGGATCGCAAAACTTTTCAAGGCATTCTGAGTGAAAATAAGATGCACAAGTCCACAGCAACTATCGTCATTAGATATCAATTTATCTAAACTTAAATGCATAAAAAAGATAAAATAATAAAATAAACTTTTCAAATTTGGTTAAAATATCATAAACTGTATTGGAAATTAAAAAAATGAAAATGTGTTTTAAAGACTTTAACACTGTGCATTTCGACAACTTTCGTTTCGGGCATATCTTCTTAAAGTAATCTAAGAAATCATCTCTTAACATATTTCACGTATTGTATTGAAGAATCACTCTGTAAATTGAATAGTATCAAGATTTTTACATAGAATTAACATGTGACAGTGCTTGTAAGAGATGAAAGGTCTGAGGTTTAATTTATTAAATAGAATTAATTTATTACCTTTAGTTGCTCCGTGTATTCAGAGAACTTGAGAACTAAACGCTAATTTGTTGCCATGCACTTCAATACGGTCGATTATTTGATGAATCGTTCAAGTTAAATGAAACTAATTTACATGTCGACGATCGTCTCCGACTAAAATTAACAGGAATACAAGAAGGGAAATTAACGTACCGTGGCAAATTGAAAAATGTTGAGCGCGAATGAAAATTACAAATCAGTAAATGAAATTAGAAATTATATGCGAAAGAATCCAGAGTTACATATTTTGTCAGTTCTGGTTCATAAAATACACATCACAGTAATTGTCTAAATGTTGGTTGTGGCATTTTCTTAATTTTTCTGTTTTTCTTACTGGGATTATCTGCCACATGTATTTTCTTATAAAAACCCTTGAAATCTACAAAATATTACAATTACGCAGTATTTTATTTAAAAATAAACTCTACACCTGTGACTTTTACGCTGGTTAAGGAATATTTAGAGGGCATTTTTGATAAATGATAAATAAGAAGAAAAAGATAAAAATAAGGTATTTTGCTGATGTACGAGAAACCGAATCTATTCCTGTTCTCAAAGCTTTATTACAAAATATTTTATGTTTTGTATAATAAATATATGTTAGATCACGGTTCACATGAATAACTTTTTAAAAACTTTTATTTAATTAAATGGAGCCAACGTTGGCTCTTGGAGAAGGAATATAATAATAATTAGAAGTGTTTCATTCTAAGTGAGTTTAATAACTGATTTTACAAAGCATGTCTAGTCGTATTTATAACATACAGAACCTGAGTAAGCAGAATATAGAACAAAGGAAATGCAATTCGACAGTCAGCATAAAATGTGAGAAACAAAGGTGAAATATAATATCTATAAGATAAGCGATTAATAAGAGAAGTCGTTATCATGTAATATGATATACATGTGGAGGTTTGTTATGACTAAGTCTTTATAATAAGCGTATAATTTTATATAACAACTTCCCCCTTAATAAAAAAGTTGATGTTATGCAGCAACTTTTGAAAATTGTTTGAAACGTTAAATGAATATAATGCAAAATAAATTGAAACAATGTTGAATGAATACAAAGCAAAATAATAAAATACATAAAGTTAAAATTGGTAAATGATAATAATATTAAGTGAGTAATACATTACATAAATGTAATAAGAATAAAATACAATGGTCTAAATTAATAGACAAGGGCAAAACTCCACATATGAAAGTCTATGTTAACTCGATGTCCTCTTCTTCTTGAGGTTTAATACCGGGTCGCTTTCTTGGAGGGATAAGTCTAGGAAATTTGGTGAATACTCTGCTTCGCTCTGAAGGAGGTGAAGGAGGGTTGTCCGTTGAGGGTTGGATTCGCAATGCTCTACATCTTCTTCTTCTGCATTTACAAGTTATGTAAAGTACAACTAACAGGATGATGAGAGTGATTATGAAATACGTGAACCAAGATACGTGTTTGGTCACAAAAGGCTCGTTTATGAGGTCATCCAGGTCTTTGGAATATTGGTCCAATTTGGTTTTTGCAATATCTAGATCTTCCACGTCGAGATTGTTTAATTTGAGTGGTTTTAATTTTGGAATTTCGATTTTGTCGGGCATGTGATTACAGCATTCAAAAGGAATTTGGATAGGATGTGAATTGTCCTTAATTTCGGAGAAGTCTTTGGCACTGGCTTGTATTCGAGTAATGCCTGCATAGGTGTAACATCCTGGTTGTAGTTTGATGATGGAATTTTTGTTGATTAACTCTGTCGTGGATTCTCTCTTTGGACAGTTGATGGTGATGTGAAGTGGTTCGGAATTAATTACTAGCCATGTGTTGTCTTCAAGTTCTTGGACGTAGTATCCCTGACTAATAATGAAGGAAGATTGACAGTTCTCTGGAAGTTTCGGCAACGGTTTTAGTATTCTGGCTTCACATATGGCATTTTGGTCGATAGGATAGGCAAACAGGTTCGAACATAGTTTGGTTTCAAAATAAAGAGGTTTGCATTCTTTCAAATTTTGTATAGGTATGTACATTAAAGAATCATCGTCTCTCGCGATATACTTTTGTGAAATAGATAAAATGTGATGCAGACCAGTTCTGTTATCAAGTATCGGGATAGGATATAGGCGATAGGTGTTATAATTTTGGGGTTCAACAAGTGGTATTGTTAAAACAAATACTAAGTTAGAATCCATTTGAAACGCTTGTAATTCAATAATATTCAAATACTTAGCAACTGCCGATAATTTAATGGGGAGAGGCAAATTGTTCCTTCGTAAGCTCTGTGAAATTTCTTGTAATGCTGTTACCAAATGATTAGGGGTTATGATTGAAGTGTGAATTATTCCTAATCTGGTAAATGTTATTGAATTCAAAATGTCGTTCAAATTATCTTCGATATACAAATAGCTTGCCATTAGTTGTTCGGAAATGTATATGAATTTTAGTTTTATGTGAGCAGCTTCGATAGCTTGAGTCATGGTTTGAATTGTGTGTTCGATTTCTTCGAGATCTTTGTTAAACGTTTCCTCGTCAATTTGTAATTTTTGTATAGTCGAGTTGAAGTTTTTAATAACAGAAGTTGTAACTGAAATTTGATTTTTGATTAAGTTTTCCAATTGATGTTCGTCGTTATTTAGTTTATTTATACAATTAGTATAGTACTGGCCATCTTCAGCATCTAAGTTTCCAGTTATGGATTTGAATATTGTACCGATACCGCTAAGTATTCCTCGTTTATATCTTTTTGTGTCTGAAAAGATTTCGTCAAATTTTGTTTTTATAGAGTTGGATATTTGTGTCAAAAGGTTAAAGTTTGTTTTAATTTCACTCGTAAAAATAATTGACTTATGATCACCATTATTGAGAGTGTACAAGATTCTGTCTAAGATATTTTGATTTTTGTCAAAAGCTATTTTGAGGGATGAAATGTTTTTATGCACTAGCAGAGTCCATTTGTCATTTGTCACCACGATGTCCGTGTCTTGGTGGTAGTATACACCAACAGTGTTATTGATCGGGGTAATTTTGCATTGACAGAGTGCTGATCCGAACAGCAGGAGAAACCTGAAAATAAATTTAATTTTCAGTATATGGTTTCATTCTATCAAAGTTTACTTTAGTTTCTTGTTTTGTTTCGAGATTCAATAGGGTAGCAGAATTTTGGAAAATTTCTTTTATTTTAAAAGGACTGTTAAATTTGTTTTGTAGTTTGTTCTTAATTTGTGATTCTTTTACATAAACTAAATCACCTATTTTGTACTCGGGGCGTTTTTGGGGAACATTTCTGTCGAAACGAACTTTTGCTTTCTCTTTTTGAGATTGTGTTCGACTACGGGCTATTTTATAGTAGTGGGATATTCTGTTGTTTAAATCTCTAACGTATTTGGTTATTAACTCTTTTTAGTTATATAAAGTTTCAGGTGGTCTGTTAGACGTATGACCAAAGATAAGTTCATATGGGGTGAAACCGTGTGTTTTATTTACCGAATTGTTATAGCATATTACTGCATATGGTAAAATCGTGAACGGATGTTCGTTCGGGTTTTCAGTTTTATGAATTCTTATCATTTCAGCTAAAGTAGCATGAAATCTTTCTATGGATCCGTTCGATTGGGGATGTCCTACGCTTGAATAAGTTAATTTTATGTCGTAGAGGGTGCAGAGATCTTTAAGCAAACGGTTGTCAAATTCGCCACCGTAATCGCAATGGATTCTTAGCGGGGTACCGTAATGTTGAAAGTATAACAACAAGGTATTTACGACGGATTTTGCGGATTTGTCCGGGACTGCATAGGCTTGTGTAAATTTAGTTAATTCGTCGTGAATAGTTAAAGCGTAATTTCGAGTTGGGAATTCAAATAAATCGATATTAATTCTTTCGAATGGTGTTCTTGGGGTTTCTGTGACTACTAGAGGGTTATTAAGGTTTTTTCGGCATACCTTAGTTTTTTGGCAAGTTTCGCAATTTTTTATAAAATTTTCAACGTCTTTAGTTAGACCTTGCCAAGTGTATTTTTCTCTAATTCTTCGAATCGTTTCATTTATTCCGCGGTGTAGATTATTTTTACCAAAATGATTTTGCTCCAATATAATTGGAATTTCATCTTCGTCGGCAGTTCTGATGATATCTTGACAAATTACTACTTTTAAGTCTTTTTCTGCAAAAATGAATGATAGAATTTCGAGTATGGGGAGGTCTAGGTTATTTTCGACAAAGTATGTCTTAGAGAGATCTAGAACATCTTGATTTTTAAATAGTACCAAAAATAGATGTTCAATTACAGATTCGATATCAAAAGGTAGAGGGATGATAAAATATCTCCTATGTCTGACTGTTTTGCTTGATACAATATTGATTTTATCGTTATGAAATTCGGGGTTTTCTTCGAATATGTCCTCGATAATTTTGTGATGTAGGTCTTGTAAGTTGTTTTGTTGGAAAAAGGTTATAATATCTTTATGTTCTCGATACAAAAGTTGTTTGTTCGAGGCTTTGATTTTCGAATAGTCAATTAAAGATGTTGTTTTATATAAGTTGGCGAAAGTTTCAAATTCTTGGGAAATTTGTTCGTTAGTGATTTCGTTATTATCGTCTGGGTTTTCGTCGTCGTCTGACTCTTCGTCGTTCGCGGCTAGAACCTTTGAATAGAATTTGGAACATTCGGAAAAATGATTAATTTTGATTCTGAAAAGTGCGTCCGCGTTCTTATTGATTTTGCCAGGTTTATAAATTATTTCGTAGTCGTACTCTTCTAATTTGAGTCGCCAACGGGCAAGTCTACTTCCTGGATCTTTTATAGAGAATAGCCAGGTGAGTGGTCTGTGGTCGGTGACGAGCTTGAACTTTCTACCATACAGATATGGTCTAAAGTGCTTTACACTCCATACTATCGATAAAAGCTCGCGTTCCATCGTTGAATATTTAGTTTCTGCACTGCACAAGGTTCTAGAAGCATAGGCAATGGGTAAATCTTTGCCAATAGGCCCCTGGCTCAGCACTGAGCCGACGGCAAATGCGCTCGCATCAGTGGTTAGAACGAAAGGTTCGTCAAAGTTAGGGTAGATTAATATCGGAGTTGTCGTCAATGTTTGTTTCAAATTTTGAAAAGAATTTATACAATCATTGTCGAAATGGTATGTCCTTTGTAGTAGTTTTGTTAGGGGCTTGGTTATCTTGGAGAAATTAGGGATAAAGCGCCTGTAATATCCGGCTAAGCCTAGAAATGATTTAATTTCTTTTGGATTTTTCGGTTGAGGAAAATGTAAGATAGCGTCAACTTTCGAAGGGTTCGATTTTACGCCGTCTTTTGTAATGAGATGTCCTAAATAAGCGACTTCCTTGCGGAGAAACTCGCATTTGTCCGGTTGAATTTTGAGGTTGGCTTATTGAAGGCGTTTAAAGACTTCAGTTAGGCGGGAAATGTGTTCGTGAATTGTAGGAGAGTAAATAATGATATCGTCCATATAGACGAGACATCGTTCATTTTGAATACCTAACAGGATGTTATCCATAACTCTTTGAAAAGTTGATGGAGCGTTTTTGAGTCCAAATGGCATTCGCACGAATTCATAATGACCGTTCTCAACTGTGAAAGCAGTCTTTTGATTATCTGCGGGATTAATTTCAATTTGGTGGAAACCAGAAGCCAAGTCTAAGGTTGTGAAATATTGGCATTTACCAAGTTGGTCTAAAAGATCGGAAATGTTGGGCAGAGGATATTTGTCACCGATTGTAACCTCGTTGAGTTTGCGGTAGTCGACTACAACGCGCCATTTCTGTTTACCAGAAGCGTCCAGTTTTTTGGCAACTACCCAGACAGGAGAGGACCAAGGTGAGATTGAAGGTTGAATAATACCTTGACTTAACATTTTCGATACTTGGGACTTAACTTCTTCTTTATGGACCTGAGGATATCGATACGATTTAGTAAATATCGGTCGAGAATATTCGGTGTCAATAGGGTGTTTGATTTCATTGGTAAAGGTCAAATTGTCTCCTTCTAAATAGAATATATCTTGAAAGTCTAAACAAAGCTGCGTTACTATTTCGGCCTCTTCTTCGTTTAGATGATCCAAGCGCAATTCGTTCCTGATTTCGAAGGATCTGTCCGTCGATAGTTGTTGGTCAGAGTTTTGCGCGTTTAAGTTAAAAATTGACTTGAATTTTTGTACTGGTTCCAGTTAAGGTTTGAAAAGTTTTTGGAATAGCGTTTGCGTTTATTATTGAAGTTAACAATTCTCCATTGTGATCGATTTTGACAATTGCATTTGGTAAGCGTACTTTCTCGTTTTCCTGGGCTAACAGTATAGCCTCGGTATTTCGCATGTTACATTTTAGTTTACAGATTTTTTCCATGCGAGGCTCAATAGAAATTAAATTTTTGATGTTGCTTAAATTCGAATTTTTTGTATCAGAATTAATAGTTGGTTGTAAAGGTAAATTTACCGTAGTTTCTTCCGTGACCTTAAATAATGGTACGGTTTTAAAATTCGTGACTAGTTGTTTGTTCTTAAAATCTACTTTACATTCGTAATGTTCTAGGAAGTCCGCGCCTAGTAGTCCATCAAAATCTATATCTAGATTATAGATATAAACTTTCTGTGATTCATCTGAAAAGGGAATGAGAACAGATTCGTTGATATAAATTTTTTGATCAGTAATACCCTGTATAATTACATTTTCAGGAGATCTACGTCTATAATTTTCAGCTGTTTTAGGTTTAAAAATTGATATGCCTGCACCTGTGTCAATTAAGATTTTAAATTTACCAGTTGCGTCTTTCATATAATAGAGATTTTTTGAGTTTACGGTTAGTAAAGTATGCGGGGGTGTATTTAAAAGAACTTCTGTTCTGGGAAGTTCAGGGACGGGTCGAAACTGTCGTTGAGATTCATAGTTTGTATTTGAGTTTCTAGTTCCGTAATTGGTTCGAATTGGTCTGTTTGTTGTATTGGAGTATCCGTGGGGTACTCCGGATCTAAGCGAAAATCCTGAGGATTAGCAGTATAATCCTCGTACTGTTCGTATTGAGAATTAGCTGTATAATTCTCTTGGAAATTTTGGTTAGTTTCAAAGTTATAATTTTCGTAAGTATCTTCTGCAGTTTGGTAATCAGAAGAATAGTCACTGTATTGATTAAAATCGCATTGGTTTTCATAAGGTTCGTAATTTAAATGATGCGTTTTTTGTTGATTAAAACGGTTGAAATTTGGGTTTGGTTGAATAGCGGATGGTAGTTGTTGCGTAAAGTTAGGGTTCGGCCTTATGGCTGAGGGCCTGCTTTGTTGCGATTGATTAGGTTGGCCGTTTTGAGGGAATGTCCTCTGGCTAAATTGATTATTTTGTGAAAAGTTTTGGAAACTTGAATTTCCTGGGTAATTTGGTCGTTGGAAGTTTTGTGAAGTTGACGGCATTGTTTGTGTTTGTTGCCTTGTACGGCATTCATTTATGACATGTCCGTTTCGTTTACAAAACGAACAGAATTTCTGCTGAAAATTTGAAGTTGGTCGTTTTTGTTGCATAATAGGATTTTCGACCGGACTATTTTTCGGAAATTTCTGTTGCTCGAAATAAGAGAGTTGTAGCTCTCTACGAATTCTGCTTACAGCTTTTAGTATGCTAGGAGGATTGCTAGCACGTATGATGCGGCCTAAATTCGGTTCTAAGCCTGTTAATAAATTGTTTAAGGTCATCGTTTCGATGAGATCTGATTGTGCAGCTCTTTGCGTTGTTGTTAAATTTTGCTTTTGCGCTGCAGCGTGCATTTTCGCATTGTGCGTTTGTAAACGCGAAACAAATGTTAAGGCGGATTCACCGGGTAATTGGTGAATTCGTTGTAGGTCCTGAATTAGGGCCGTTAGATCTCTGGAATCCCCGAAATGAGTTTCAAAGAGTGCCATGATTTCTGGCCAGGTGCCAGGGTTACGAGAATTTATTAATTCGGCAGCTTTGCCTTTCAATTTATTTTTTATGTGGACGGTCAAAAGAATTTTTTGATCTCCAGTTGCCATGCTTTGGGCGCAATGACAGGAGTTGAGGAATGTTTGTAAATTAATGGCATTGCCATCGAATTCAGGTATTAGAGAAAATATTTCAGAGAGCTTGTAAGGCTCAATTTGCTCTGGTTGTTGTTGTTGTTGTTGTAGTTGTAGTTGTTGTTGTTGTTGTTGTTGTTGTTGTTGTTGTTGTTGTAGTTGTTGTTGTTGTTGCTGATGCCGGTACTATTGGTTGGGGAGCTACTGGTTGAGCTGTATCTCTATCTGGCATTGTTGCTTTTATATTTAGAGATTATTTGAATTAAAAATTGGTTGCGTATCAGCAGTATGATACGAACTTAAATGAAATTAGCTTGTTACGTTGCGTGCGTAAATGGATTGTATATTAGCTGTATAATACACAATGTTTCGTATTAGCAGTATAATATGAAAATAAATAACTTAAAATTAAATGAACTTGTTTCGTTGTGTTTGTAAAGGAATGGATTCACTTTGACAAGAGAACTGGCTTTGTGCGCCGAGTGTATTAGCAGTATAATACACTTTTAATAAAATAAGTTGCGAAAAATAATAAAATAGTAAAATGGTACGAGATGATTCTTAAAATGACTTACGTTAGTTTCGTTTCCATGGGTAGGTTCTTCGTCCGTCAAGGGATTGGGATCCGCCACCACCAGTGAGGAAGGTCTCCTTGTTCTAATAGATGTACACGCACTAGTTAGGCACCTTTTGCAGATGTTCTCCTTATTCTCTTACGCTTCACTACCAGTTAGGCTTCTTGTTCTGATGATGTTTACGGATCCTACCGACTGCGCCAATGTTAGATCACGGTTCACATGAATAACTTTTTAAAAACTTTTATTTAATTAAATGGAGCCAACGTTGGCTCTTGGAGAAGGAATATAATAATAATTAGAAGTGTTTCATTCTAAGTGAGTTTAATAACTGATTTTACAAAGCATGTCTAGTCGTATTTATAACATACAGAACCTGAGTAAGCAAAATATAGAACAAAGGAAATGCAATTCGACAGTCAGCATAAAATGTGAGAAACAAAGGTGAAATATAATATCTCTAAGATAAGCGATTAATAAGAGAAGTCGTTATCATGTAATATGATATACATGTGGAGGTTTGTTATGACTAAGTCTTTATAATAAGCGTATAATTTTATATAACATATATAGCTTTAAGAATATTATTTGCTATATTCAGTATCCATATAGATACTTACGAATAACACAGAACGGTTGATACAGTTGATAGTTTTATTTTAAACAATGTTAAGTTTGTTAAGTTCTTCTTTCAACATTGGTATCTGGATTGTAGAAACATCTACGGAACAATTCCAGACGCATTTATCCTCAATCAACAATATTGTTGCAGTTTTCTTAGTATGCTATAAAACATTCAGCATTGATTTATATAAAATTTTTACATCCAGTTTACTATTTCAGAAAATGGTCTGGCAAATACAAAATACTCTTTGTTTTTGCAAAAAGTATAATAAACTAGTGATGTGAATGTACATTATTAATGATATATCAAACTTGCCGATTTTATTTACTTAGTGATATTCCTTTAATTTACTGTTATATCTATAGCATAAAGATTCAACTTGGCTGTAATCCTCTATTGTACTGATGGTTTGTTCAGTAAAAGTTACTCAAGTTCTTAACAGGTTTTGGTCTTGTCTTTAAAATGTACGTCGCATCGATTAACTTCTAGTTTAAAATAGGAGTACTTTTAGATTTATATTAGCCTTAGATGCTTTCTGACATATGGGTCTTTGTGGATACCATTTCTCCCAGTTCTAAATATGTTACATTGATGGAGAAATGCTAAATACTCTACTAAGTTTTGAACTTTACCAGCTTCCGTTACCTTATTACAATTTTCTTCAAGAATATTAACTTAAAAATAGAGTATTTCAGATATTTTCAGATTATTGCCTGACAGGTAACTTCAGCAAAATGTACTTTTATTAATTTTTTAAAATCATTTTCATGAATATATGATTATCGTTGTCTTTCGGATACTTTGCTCTTCCATTAAGGTCTAAGTTGCTGTTGTTTTCAACTAGATAACTGGATGATTACGATTCTTATGTCAAGCGTTTTTCCACTGAATAGTCTTATCATTTGATAGATTTTTATAATCATTGCATTTTATACGAGTATCTTATTTCACTGTAGTAGATCCTACTCGTTATTTACTTATTTAATTAGTTGGTGACACTATTCCGCCATGAAAATCAACCACGGGCTGGAAAGCATACAAAGAATATCTATTATGAAAAAAAATAAACAATATATACGAATAAATATACATATACAGGCAATAAAAAACAAAGGCAAAAAAATAAAAGGCATAATGCTATAATACTTAAAAATACATTCGAATTAAACAGAAATTTCTAGGGAAATATACACTCAATATTTACAATACTTGAGTGAAATATATCAGGCTTGTCTTCAATGGTCCTCAATTGGCACGTAAATGTTACACATAAAGTACAAGGGCGAGAACTTGAGAATATTGATCAGTGGCGTGAAAACATATACGGTTTTATGATTACATGTTTCAAATGATGGTGCATGAATTAATCTGTATAAAAACAAAAGAGAACAAAGTTTCCTGAGATCTTGTAAGCTAAGAAAACCTATTTATCAACTGTTCATGTTCTAAGTCTATAACAACACAGTAACAAGGTATAGGTACATTATCAATTTCATATGAAGCGAATTTTAGAAAACGACCTTGAATATACAATTTTGATATTTATTATAGCCAGCATTACAAATAGAGACATATTCTAGTCTGGATTTAGTAAAAGTAAATTCAATAATTCAGCACCATCAAAACCATTTTCTAACAATAAACCCCTTTCTATAAGCGGGTAGAACAATATTTTGAATATGTTTGTTAAAATTTAATTTCGAATCAAAAAGATATTCTTCAAACTCATCTGACCTATTCAAAACCATACCGTTCGACTTATAATCAAATATCTGCTGAAAGACAAAATTTTACATTTGGTAATGTTTAAGGATAGATAATTTGCACCAATCATTATATACATTATTTAAATTATTTTGAAGTAGTACACAGTCCTCGTCGGAATCAACAATGCAAAAAAATTCATATCATCAGCATGTAGTGGACAGTTGACATCAACGTAGGTGGCTATATCATTAATTAGCAAAATAATCTAGTAAGAGTGGATTTACTTTTAGGAACGTTGCTTCTTCAGATGTTTGAAACAGTTTGTTAGTTTGTATCTATTCTATTGCTATTGCTATCTGATCATTCAAAATTTGGATTTCTCCATACTCCATATACATGCTTATGATCATATCTTTTTAATTTGAATGTAAGAGAAAAGTTTTATATGTACTTATTTTCTATTTAAGAGCATTTTAGCTCTTCTTTACAAATAGGTAATAAATGTATTTCTTGTTTTTATCCTGGAGTCCAGTTCCAATAGAAAGATTTCTGTTCATTATTTCATTTTGTTTCTTCCCTTATTAAATGATATTATTTTATCCCACAGAACATCTGATCTGATGAACGATGTGATAATGTACCTTATTCGGTGAGAAAATCTGTAATAACAGTTTCTCCTGTCAATGTTGTAAAAGAAAGAAAATTCTGTGAAAATACTTAGTGAGATATTTTTGTAAGTAAAACAGATAGACATTTTCATGAAAATATTAACTTTTGATTTTTGAACTAAAATTAATTTACCATATTTTATAATGTTTAATTTTAAATGAAATTTGCGGCCGGGTGTACACAATATAATAGATGATTAAATATAAACTATATTACCTACGTCCAAGGTCAGCTTTCTGGGTATTCGATTTCTGTTTATGTGTATATTCTTTTGGTTAAAACACTAAGATATTATATATCTCTGTACTGTTTACTAAATAACTTAAAGGAACCTTGACGGACAGACAGATGGACATTTTGAAAATTTTTCATAATTAGATGACTAGCACAATTTTATGAAAAATATTTTTCTATAAGCGATATTTGCGAATTAGCTGTGCCCGCGACTACGTTCGCGTGGAATTTTGAAATTAATTAAAAAGCGTCTTTGTAAACGACGCGCGACGTTTGAAGTAGAATCACCAGGTACATGTAGAAATATATTGTTTGCGTCACTGACATGGGAGAGAGCCACGTAGAGACAAATTGCAAAACCAATCAGTGTAATGTATTAATTTGTTTAAAGAGTACTGTTTACTAAATAAGCATCAAATCATATAAATATACTTGACTAAAAAAAAACAACATGGCACTAATTAATTGTGTGTGTTACACACACACTGGCATATTTTGAGTCTTTGTATGAGAATTTTATATATTTTAGGATTATACATATGGACTAAGTTGCTTAATTCTGTAGTTTTACAGAATTAACAAAAACTGTGCATTCATAATCCTAGGATTAGGAATGAAGTCAGGAAGATTACCGGAAACGCAGAGAATATTCATGACGTTGACAGTAAAAACAATCTGACTACCGGATGGTTACAAAAAACTTAAATAGTTGCAGCTCTTATCGTTTCTAAAACTAATTCCAAAATATACATTGCGATTTATTACTTCTTACAAAAATACAGGGTTTTTGGGAAGTATGAATTTATCCGTTAATATATCAATAGTGTTTATGAGAATATTTACTCTGAAGAAGATTATGTTTAGGTTTAGATTTATAATAAGTATTCAAGGGTATTTTAATCTGAGATGTTCTACTGGCTGATATACTTTCCGTAAGACCTAATCTCTGCTATCCATCACTGTCACTATTAATCACTATCGATGGAATAAAAACTAAATATTACTCCAAGCTTGGGTAAATTTGGCTATGAGAACCCCATTAAAATTGGTTCAGTAGTTTCTGCGTGAAACGCGTTCAAACAAATAGACAAACAGATAAACAGACAAACATACAAAAATTCCAAAAACTATCTTAATGTATTCTATTGCTCATCTTATATCCCACCAGATAAGTTTATTTCAAATATTTTCAATGTGCACTCACGCCAACTTTACAGATTTATTATATGTATAGATTTAGAAATGCGCTGAAAAAATGTAATAGACTCTTTGTTTTCGAATTTGGGATCAGTGTAATAAGGCTCGTAGAGAAACATTTTTCATACCACTGTGTTAGTCGCAAAGTTCCGAATAACTTTCAAAATGTCCATCCATCTGGTTCCTTGTAAGCAGAACTTAAAACAGGAAAGTTCCATCGTATAAATATTTGGATAGTAAGTTAGTGTTAACTGGAGGAAGGACTGTCGTTTTTTAAAATATTGTTACGTGTTTATGATATAGAACATCCCAGAATCGACCTAAGTCTAAGACTAAATAAAATTTCGACGTAGGTAAAAATTCATTTAAAGACATTTTTGAGCATAATATACATAATATATGTTTGAAAGGCATCAGAGGCGAAAACTGGCACAAAAGGACTTGTATACATTCGTTAAGACATAAGGCACAACCAGATGAAAATTCGAAGAAACACAGAATTTTCACTTAAGCCCGGGTCAGATTAGGCTGGTTGCTAGCTGCTGGCTGCTATCTGCTGGCAGTATCACTAGCAAGCAGCGGCTGGAAATGTGGTCCCATTGCACTGCTGTCAGCAACTTAAAGTATCAGCTACGTTCTCAGTTATCAACATGTCGTCTGTGGGTCCACGCAAAGAATATTTGAGATTATTGTTAAGGATAGCAGTGAGAGAACTTAGTTCAAAAATGCTTAAATGCAAGCAGAGGCGATGTTGGATTAGACCATGGATAAGAATTCTAGAATAACTTAGAATATGATGCCTCCTTTATATTTCTCTTTAAATAATCCTCACATGAGACATCCCATAAACAAACATGAAACGTATTCAGAAATTGTATAATTTCTTTTTCCGACCACATTAGCTCTGCCATCTTCATACATGCATTAATAGAGAACAAAATAATTTCACACCACCATCTGATAACTACTCGCTGTTGGTGCGCTGTACTGGTCAGACCAGGCTATTGGTTGGTGGCAGCAAAGACGAAAGGATCACGTGATCGGCTAGTTGCTGGTAAAGGTTATAGACCCGGAGCCGGTGACACTGAAAGCCCCCTCATAGCGGAATCGAAAAATTTTTATGTGAATTGATAGTTAAAAATTATACGAAAAAAATAAGCTTGGTATGAGTAGATTTAAAAAGCAGAAAAAATGTGAAAAAAAATTGATTATTATAAAAATGCAATAACGTTCTACCGTCATCGCGGATATTGATTATTTGTAGTGTCTTCGATAGAAAATGTCGTACTCTTTCAGAAGAAAAATTACGCAAACCGCTTTATTTGGCCGGACGGGTGTACCATTCCTATTTGAAGTGTGTGAAGGGAGATGAAATTTCCCCGTTATAACGTGCAAACTTTTTTTTTTAAGTTCGTTTCGATGTGATCTTTAAAATTATCTTGGTATGCGGACCCAAAAACTGCCGGAAGTATCCGGCATACCAACTTTATTGCATGGTCTCGATTCACATCTATTACAAAATTAGTACGTTAAACAAATTTGTTTTGGAGTAAATTTTTTTATAGAATAAAATGTCTTGTTCCTTTCTTAGATTTATAACTATATGAGGATAAATATTATGAAAGGAATTATAAGGAAATTTGTACTTTAGATGATTCAAACAATAAAGTTGATATAATTGATATAAAGTTGATATAATAAACAAGAGTTTATGCCCAAGCATAGTATATTTATTAATAATCATCAGAGTCAATATCGTCAATATTATAAAGTCTTTCATCCTCCGATTTTTCACTTTCTTCTTCATTTTCTTGTACACTAAGAATTTCTTCAACTTTTGAAGGTGCTGCTGGACCTTTATACCACAGTGGTCAAGTCTATTGTTTTCATTTAATTGCCATCCACATTCGGTTGGTTCATATATAATACAAGTCGGTTCGGTAGCATTTTGCCACATTGTATTTATAAATATCGTGTGCAAAATTTTTTGCGATAAGGTTTTCCAGCATGGAGGAATATTACTGGAATTGAAATTTATCAGGTCTTTGTAAAATTCAATTTACTACACAATTTAGGGCCATCTGTGACCCAAGCATTTGACAAGATCGCAGAATTTATTCTAAAAAAAATATGCAACACCACCGCGTCAGAAATACATTTAACTTTTGACAGATATTTTTCTCCCTCAGTAAAAGATTCAGAAAGATTAACTTGGAATATATAGATTAGCAATCAAAAATAAATTTGATGAAATTTGATGAAATTAATTCGATATACAGTGTGTGCTTGGAAAGAGTTTGCTTATCTTGGGAAGTCATAAGAAATTGTCAAAGCTATCATAAACATGGTGTTCTAGAAACTAAGGAATATAAAATCGACCCTAAGCAAAGTAATCTTTTTAAATTTTTTTGGAAAATTTTATTTGACAGTTTTTCAAAACTGAAAAGCTTAATAATAGAACATATGTCTAAAAAATATAGATACTGGTCGAACTAAGAACCTCCTCCTTTTTAAAATTTTTTGAAGTCTTTTCTTTATGATTACTAACAGGCTGAATTTTCGTGAGTAACTTCGTTTTGACGAGACACCCAACTTTTCTCTTTGCGAAAATTCTCGGTAGTGGTAGCTAATAAACTGCGCTTGGGTGCATATATGTCGATTGGGTGATTGTTCAAATTTTATTACTAACAGTTAGTTTTTTAGTTAAATCTTCAGATACAAAATTGGTGGTTTGACCGAAGCGTCCCCACCCCCAACATCTCTAAATAACGAGGTCACAAAAAATTATTGCTAACCAGCTGATTTTTTTACTATTGCTTAATAAATGGTATATTTTTTCAGTCCTACGCTCGGAAACTGTCAATTCCATGGCAACACTTTTCTCATTACTGACTTTAGGATAAAGATAATACATGATAGGTCAGTGTATTCTCTGCCCAAATAAAATAATGTCCTACAAAAGAATTGGTATGTATCGCTAGTCGGACAAAAATTATTTTAAATAACGAATTATTTTATAATTGCGGTTAGGTCAATTAATATACTTTTAATACTTAAGCGGAATTCTGATATCTACCAAATTCTGCACATAGATTCAGATCATCAAGAAAAACATTTCCCTTGTTTTTAAACCCTAATTTGCAAATTTACGTTCGTTGCGAATTTTTGAATTTTTCATGCACTTTTATATGTTTTATTAAATGTTCTTTATAATTCTAATGTAATATTATTTTGAATTGTTTGCATAATTCAAAAATAACATAATTTATATGAAAAGTTTATGAAAAAAAAAATTTCAATTCCAGTAATATTCCTCCATGCTGGAAAACCTTACCGCAAAAAATTTTGCGCACCATATTTATAAATACGATGCGGCAAAATGCTACCGAACCGACTTGTATTATATATGAACCAACCGAACGTGGATGGCAATTAAATGAAAACAATAGACTTGAACCATTGTGGTATAAAGGCCCAGCAGTACCTTCAAAAGTTGAAAAAATTCTTAGTGTCCAAGAAAATGAAGAAGAAAGTGAAGAATCGGAGGACGGAAGACTTTATAATATTGATGATATTGACTCTGATGATTATTAATAAATATACTATGCTTGCGCATAAACTCTTTTTAATTATATCAACTTTATTTTGTTGTTTGAATCATCTAAAGTAAAAATTTTCCTATAATTACTTTCATCATATTTATCCTCTTATAATTACAAATCTAAGAAAGGAACAAGATGTTTTATTCTATAAAAAATTTTACTCAAAAACAAATTTGTTTAACGTACTAATTTTGTAATAGATGTGAATCGAGATCATGCAATAAAGTTGGTGTGCCGGATACTTCCAGCAGTTTTTGGGCCTGCATACCAAGATATTTTTAAAGATCACATCGAAAAGAACTTAATTTAAAAAAAAAGTTTGCACGATATAACGGGGAAATTTCATCCCCCTTCACACACTTCAAATAGGTATGCCACACCTGTCCGGCCAAATAAAGTGGTTTGCGTAATTTTTTTCTGAAAGAGTACGACATTTTCTATCGAAGACACTACAAATAATCAATATCCACGATGACGGTAAAACATTATTGCATTTTTATAATAAATTTTTTTTTACATTTTTGCGGCTTTTTAAATCTACGCATACCAAATTTATTTTGTTCTTATAATTTTTAACTATCAATTTACATAAAAAATGTTCGACTCCGCTGAGGGGGCTTTCAGTGTCACCGGCTCCGGGTCTATTAAACATGTCCAACTTTTAGTAGCAGCTGGTAAATACTCGCCGGCTAACGAAACCAGCGGCTATTTATGTGTTCACACTACGCTACTTGATGGCTGCTAACTAGCGGCTAGTAAACAGCCTAGTCTGACCCGGGCTTTAGGAAAATATGTTTATGTCCAAGTCATGAGAATTAAAGTATATTATGGTCATGGGAAAGTATACTGAAAATAAAAGTATGATTTTGACCAAGACCAAAGTACAATATACTTTTTCAAAAGTGCGTCAAAGTTGGACTTTAAAAAATATTTTTATGGACAAGTAAAAAGAAACAATATGCTTTTTACGAAGTACACCAAAAATGTATTTTAAAAATATGTATGAATATTTTTAACTTTTTAATCGCTCCACGAAAAACAATGAAAGTGGAGTTATAGTCATTTTGGGTATCATTCAAAAGAATGAATATAAAATTTTAACGATGTTATGTACTAAAATGGCGAAACCGACAAATCTGGCAAAGGCGCGTAGCGTCTGTTGGCAATTACGTGGCAATAATTAGTAGTGGACAAGGCCGGTTTCTTGAATAAAACAAATTTGGATTCATTCAGCGGCTCGTAAATTAGACGAGCGCGTTGGATAATCAGTAGAAAGCGATAATAGGAAAACCAAATGCAGGACTTTCTAAATGACAAAGTTATAGAAAAAACAGCCTTATGCATAAATAAGACAAAAAGCCATTTTGCCAAAAAAGTCGCTCGAAGGCGAACTCGTGTCACATTCCCTATATTGAACCAACATAAGGACCGGTACGTCGTGAAACTAACAGAAAGTTATATAACTCATATATAGTGGAACTCAATTGGAACTCCGTTCTTGTGGATGATAATAATATAATAATAATAATAATAATAATAACAATAATAATAATAATAATAATTGCCTCCCCACAGGAGAGAGCGGAGTGGCGTATACAAAAGATGGAAGCCAAGATCCGGTCGGCGAGGCAACACGCATCCCGTATCCAATGTGTGATGGACTATATGGCGACCAATAGGACATTCACGCCTAAAGTTAGGCGCATAGCCGCCAATTTAAGACGCGTCCATCACACACTGAATGGGGCAGTGCTGCGAACCACCAAACAGCACTGCCTTGATCGGATACGGATGCTAGTGACTTGTAAAAAATCACTAGTGAGGCGGGCGAGGGGGCTGGCGGAAAACAATCTATTCCGCAAAAAGCCCTCGCGCCTTTTCGAACTGCCTCAGCGTGTTGTAGAGAATCCGCCGACCGTAGATCAGGTGGAAAACTTCTGGAAAACGCTCTACGGACAGACGCTCCCACTCAACAGAGACACTCCAGCCCTGGCACACTTTGAAGCCTTTTGCCAAAGGTTTCAACAACCAAACGAGGTGTGCCAACCGATAACCCCAGAAGAGGTTCGAAGAGCTCTTGAGGGCTCTAAGAACTTTGCTGCTCCAGGTCCCGATGGGATAAATAACTTTTGGTGGAAAAAGTTTTCCAGTACCCACCACCATTTGGCCAGAATTTTTAATTCATGGCTAAATGGGGAGCAGCAAATTCCTTCTTGGGTTGTCGAGGGGCGGACAGTGCTGATCCCGAAGAACGGAGATTTGTCTAACCCAAAAAATTACCGGCCGATAACTTGCTTAAACGCATGCTACAAGTTGTTTACACGCATCTTGTACATGCGGGTGCTCCAAGCAGTTGAACGGGTCTACGAACGGGTATATGAGCAACGAGGGTCAAAGAGAGGTGTCGCTGGCTACAAGGAGAACCTGCTGATCGACAGATGTATCACGCAGGACTCCGTGCAGTATAAGCGTAACCTCTCTATGGCCTGGATCGACTACCGCAAGGCATTTGATATGACATCCCATGAGCTCATTGTCCACTTGCTCAGATGTCTTGCGGTGCCCGGTCCCGTAGTGAGATGTATCGAAGAACTCATGCCGCTCTGGAGGACTCGCTTTACCATAACATCGGGTAATAGCAGAGTCCAGACAGAGCCGGTATTGTTCAGAAGGGGAGTATTTCAGGGAGATTCCCTAAGCCCCCTTCTGTTTTGCATCTCGCTACTGCCATTATCCGTTTCGCTGCGAAATACCCGTGGCTACAACTGCGGTACCCCCGGCGATAGGAGGCATAAGGTCACCCATCTGTTTTACATGGATGACCTTAAACTTTATGCCTCCGGAGAGAGGGATTTACGCCAGTCCCTCAGGGTGGTACAGGAGTACACGCAGGCTGTCGGCATGGAATTTGGGTTGGACAAGTGTGCACTAGTCCACCTCAAGAGAGGACGATGCGGTGACTACGGAGAGGATGCGCAGCTTGTGGACGGAAGCATCTTACATCACCTAGATGCCGGAGAGTCGTACACTTACTTGGGTGTCGAGCAACGCTCCACCCAAGAAGTGAGTGTAGTAAAAAACGCTCTCCGCGGCAAGTATCAGCACCGACTCCGACAGATCTGGTCTTCAGAACTGTCGGGGAAGAACAAGGTGTCTGCTACCAATATGCTTGCCGTTCCGATCCTCCTCTACTCCTTTGGAGTAATTAAATGGAATCAAGAGGAGCTGCGACAACTCGATGTAGGAACCCGAAAAAAGATACATCTCTATAGGAGTTTGCACCCTAAATCGTCCGTTCCACGGTTATATCTCCCACGACATCGAGGAGGCCGTGGACTCTTGAGTTTGGAGAGTCTCCATAACAGGATGGTTCTGGATGGAGCCTGTAAGGTCATAAAGAGTTCGGATCCCCTCCTCTGCATGGTCCGAGACCATGAAAGTGCAGGAGTAGGAGCCTTTTTGTTTAAGGCAGCGCGCAGAGCCGCCGATGAACTCGGTTTGGTCTTCGACGCTGAGCGGGTTAATCACGACTCTGTCACCGAGTTGGAACCTGCTCGGCAAAAAGCCCAAGTCAAAGCTGCTGAAATTGATTTATTTCTGCAGCTACACTCGGATAAGCCATTGCACGGAGTCTTCTATAAAAATATAGAAGACCGCGGCTTATCCGAAAGGCTGACCTTTGCTTTCTTAAGGTCAGCCGGGCTAAAGTCTGAGACCGAGGGATTCATAATGGCGTGCCAGGATGGTGTATTCAACACACTCGTCTATCGAAGTCGTGTCATGGGTATAGAGGTCCCTGATGTCAGCTGCAGGACCTGCCACAGGGCGCCGGAGACATTAATGCATTTGCTGTCGGCTTGTCCAGTATATGCAGTCTCGGCCTATATCCAGAGGCACGACGCAGCATTACGAGTGCTTTATTATCACTTAAGGCACTCGTATGGGATAGACGAGACACCAGTGCTGCCTTACGCTCCGGGGGATATTGAGTCCGTTGTGGGGAATGAGAAGTGTCTAATTTATTGGAACTACTCGTTTCCCACCGTCAGGCAAATACAAGCTAATAAGCCTGACATGGTCCTCCTCGACCACCAACTCAAGACAATGTTTGTCGTGGAGTTCTCGGCTCCCGCGGAGAATAACATTGTCCTGAAGGAGGAGGAAAAACGGACGAAATATCGAGATTTGCTCTTCGAGCTCCGCAGGCTTTACCCTGGCCATACTGTTAAGCTAGTGGTCCTGATCATAGGAGCCCTCGGTGGAACGAGACAGACGCTGCTTTCAGAACTAAAGATCATACCGGCATGCCGAAATTCGGCAGAGATCTTAGCTGGCAGGATGCAGAAGGCCATTATCCTCGGCTCATTACGTCTACTCAGGGCACACGATTCTCGGACCCAGTAGTCACTCACCCCACGGACGTGGGGAGTGGCTGCCGGTACTACCAGCTCCCCTCTGTGAGTGTCGGAGCCACAAAGTATAAAGGGTGACTGGTTTTTACGGAAAAAAAAAAAAATAATAATAATACGTACAAAAAATCGAGGCAAAAATTAAATCGGCGAGACAACACGCATCTCGAATCCAGAGTGTGGTGGAGTATATAACGGCAGCTAAGCCATTCACGCCGAAAATTCGGCGTATAGTTGCCGGTATAAGACGACAACACCACACTCTAAATCGGACAGTGCTGCAAACCATCAAACAGCACTGTCTAGATAGGATTCGAGCACTAATGGCCATTAAAAAATCTTTGGTCAGACGAGCACGGGCCTTGGAACAAAACCATCTGTTCCAAACAAGTCCCTCTCGTCTGTTCCAAGAGCCGCCGCGTGTTGTCGAAAATCCGCCGTCTGTTGAGACTGTCGAAGCATTCTGGAAGGGAATCTATGAGACTACGAGTCCATTCGACAGCGACACTCCAGCGATAGCACGCTTTGAGGAGCACTGCAATAATCTGTTGGGAGAGCAAGACGAAGTGTGTCCGGCGATCAGTACCGAGGAAGTTCAACAAGCACTTGTTGGCACTAAGAACTTCGCTGCCCCGGGTCCAGATGGCATAAACAACTGGTGGTGGAAGAAATTCCCTTCCACCCACCGCCATCTGGCCCGAGTTTTCAACTCATGGTTGAACGAGGGGCAGCCGATTCCGGACTGGTTCGCCGAGGGGCGTACTGTACTGATCCCCAAAAAGGGAGATCTGTCCGACCCGAAGAATTATAGACCGATCACTTGCCTCAATTCCTGTTACAAGATATTTACACGTATCTTGTATGCCAGGACATTGAGGTCAGTTGAGCCGGTCTACAGACAGATACACGAGCAGCGTGGTGGCAAGAAAGGTGTGGCAGGCTGCAAAGAAAACCTATTGATAGACCGCTGTATTACACAGGATTCTGTGCAATACAAGCGTAATCTATCAATGGCGTGGATTGATTACCGCAAGGCATTTGACACAACATCCCATGCACTATTGTTACACTTGCTTCAATGCCTTGTGGTACCTGCCCCACTAGTGAGATGTATCGAACAGCTGATACCACTCTGGAGAACCCGCTTCACCATAACATCTGGTGCTCAGCGGGTATCGACAGAGTTGGTAACATTTAGGAGAGGAGTTTTCCAGGGTGACTCCCTGAGTCCTCTCCTATTTTGCATCTCACTGCTGCCGTTGTCTGTCGGACTTCGCCAAACCCGCGGATACCAATGTGGTCCACCCAGCAATCGGAGGCATAAGGTCACCCATCTATTTTATATGGATGACCTAAAACTTTATGCCTCCGGAGAGTGCGAAATCCAGAACTCTCTTAGGGTGGTCCAAGAGTATACGCGGGCCATTGGCATGGAATTCGGGTTGGACAAGTGTGCGGTCGTCCACCTCAAGAGAGGACGAAGCGGGATATTCCTTGAAGACGCGCAGCTCGCAGACGGAAGCATCCTACGACATTTGGATGCCGGAGAAACCTACACGTACCTGGGTGTGGAACAACATCAGATCCAGGACGTGAAACAGATCAAGGATACTCTCCGCGGCAAGTACAGACACCGGCTTCGAAAGATTTGGTCTTCCGAACTTTCGGGGAAGAACAAGGTGTCTGCAACTAATATGCTTGCCGTTCCGATTCTGCTCTACTCCTTTGGAGTAGTTAAGTGGACACAAGATGAGTTGCGCCAATTGGATAGGGATACCCGCAAGATGATGCATGTTCATAGGAGCATCCATCCTAGGTCGTCCGTTCCTCGAGTGTACCTCCCACGACAACGGGGGGGGCGAGGACTCTTGAGTCTGGAGTGCACGCATGGCAGAGTAGCGCTGAGTGTAGCATGCAACATCCTCAGGAGCTCGGACCCACTCCTGCGGTTTGTGAAAGATCATGAAACTGTGGGAGTTGGCGCATTTTTATTTAAGGCAGCACGCAAGGCCGCAGATGATCTCGGTCTCATATTCGACTTCAGGCGAGGAGGCCGGCGAGGTGCTGATCCAGAATCAGTAACTGAGCTGGCGCCAAATCGTCTGAAAGCCCAAATTAAAGCTGCCGAGCAGAGAAATCTGTTCAGGCAGCACGTCGATAAGCCCATGCACGGTGTATTCTATAACAACATAGAGACACTGGGTTTATCGACGAAGCTGACCTTCGGTTTTTTACGGTCAGCAGGGCTAAAGTCGGAGACCGAGGGATTCATTGTGGCCTGCCAAGATGGTGTTATTAATACCTTGGTCTACCGCAGTCGCATTATGGGTGTGGAGGTCCCTGACGTTAATTGTAGGACCTGCCGTCAGGCGCCGGAGTCGCTCATGCACTTACTATCTGCATGCCCGATTTACGCGACTTCGGCCTACATCCATAGGCACAACGCGGCTTTACGAGTGCTATACTACTACCTACGGCACTCGTACCAAGTAGACCAAACACCAGTGCTGCCTTACGTCCCCGGAGAGATCGAGTCTGTTGTCGAGAACGAGAAGTGCAGAATATATTGGAATTACTCGTTCCCGACGGTCTGGCAGATTCAAGCAAACAAGCCTGACGTAGTCCTCCTCGACCACCAAACCAAGATGATGTATGTCATCGAGTTCTCGGCACCTGCCGAGACAAACATCATCTTGAAGGAGGGGGGAAAAACGGACTAAATACAGAGATCTCCGGTATGAGCTCCGGGTGCTATACCCAGACTACTCGGTCAAGATGATCGTCCTGATAATCGGTGTACTTGGTAGAATGAGGCCTACGCTGCTCTCGGAATTAAAGGCCATACCAGCCTGCCAAAAGTCAGCCGAGTGGTTGGCAGGCCAAATGCAGAAGGCAGTAATCCTGGGGTCCCTCCGTCTTCTTAGGGCACACGAATCTGGAATCTACAGTCACTAACCCTGCGGGATGCGGGGAGTGGCTGTGGATAGTTCGCTGGCGCTTCTCCCGTGAGAATGTCGGAGACACGGGAGAACTGTCCAGCATCGCGCACGCGAAAAAAAAAAAAAAAATAATAATAATAATAATAATAATAATACAATAATAATACACATTTATAAGCAGGAGAGGCTAACCGTTATCCATCTAGCCTTTGGTGAGTAGCGCCACCACTTACTCCAGCTGGGGGTGCAAAACCGAACCGGCAGCCCTAGCGCACCCGGGAGGGGAAAGCGCTTTCCCCTCTGGTGTCGGTCGTGGGCTTGTTGGGCTAACCACCCACAAGCCCGATCCTCCGGTTCCAGTTGGCCGAAGACAGGGCCCCCACGATCGACCCCGTGCGGATAGGGGTCAAGGGCAAGGTGGTGGGGCCCAACAGGGAAGGATGCCCATTGATGACGACCGCTATAACCAAGGACGCTTTGAGTGGACAGATGAACTGAGAGACGACCTGATGCACTGTTATGAAAGCAGTGAACCCGGCCGAAGGGGGTACATGGCGCGAATGCATGCTCTGTGGTGTGAAAACCACCCAGAACATGACGCCTTCACACCTCAGAACCTACGTGATTATGTATCCCACCTTCGTGCTAGAGGCTATGTCAGAGCCGCTCCTCAGCCAGTGAATGAGGTGGCCAAACAGCCACCGAACGAACCGGTTGAGGAAGCGGTT
Source organism: Rutpela maculata (assembly GCA_936432065.2). Classification (NCBI taxonomy): domain Eukaryota; kingdom Metazoa; phylum Arthropoda; class Insecta; order Coleoptera; family Cerambycidae; genus Rutpela; species Rutpela maculata. The sequence continues at coordinate 247,869,583 of OW386285.2, forward strand.
CCCATCGTTCCACCAACACCAACGGGTCTCAGTACCAGACGGGGGTTGCACAACATAAAACCCCCCGGGCCACAAGATTTGGCCAGAGTGGATGCAGAACTTCGTGCAGCGCTACCAGAAGAGGCTGACATCTGGCACATAAATTGTGCCATGTATGCTGCCGCTCAACGCTTGTCTCAAGTGGAGAGGCGAAATACTACCTCTCCACAAGAAAGAGCGGGACGGCGCATACAGAAGATGGAAGCCAAGATCCGGTCGGCGAGGCAACACGCATCCCGTATCCAATGTGTGATGGACTATATGGCAGCCAATAGGCCTTTCACGCCTAAAGTGCGGCGAGTAGCTGCCAACTTAAGACGCGTCCATCACACACTTAATGGGGCAGTGCTGCCAACCACCAAACAGCACTGCCTCGACAGGATACGGATGCTAGTGTCTTGTAAGAAGTCACTAGTGAGGCGGGCGAGGGGGCTAGCGGAAAATCAACTTTTCCGCAAAAAGCCCTCGCGCCTTTTCGAACCGCCTCAGCGTGTTGCTTAAAATCCGCCGACTGCAGATCAGGTGGAAAACTTCTGGAAAACGTTGTACGAACAGAAGCTTCCACTCAACAGAGACTCTCCAGCCCTGGCACACTTTGAAACCTTTAGCCAAAGGTTTCGCCAACCACACGAGGTGTGCCAACCAATAACCCCAGAAGAGGTTCGAAGAGCTCTTGAGGGCTCTAAGAACTTTGCTGCTCCAGGTCCCGACGGGATAAATAACTTTTGGTGGAAAAAGTTATCGAGTACCCACCACCATTTGGCCAGAATTTTTAATGCCTGGCTAAATGGGGAGCAGCAAATTCCTTCTTGGGTTGTTGAGGGGCGGACAGTGCTGATCCCCAAGAACGGAGATTTGTCTAACCCAAAGAACTACCGCCCGATAACCTGTTTAAACGCATGTTACAAAGTGTTTACACGCATTTTGTACATGCGGGTGCTCCACGCAGTTGAACCGGTTTACGAACGGATACATGAGCAACGAGGGTCGAAGAGAGGTGTCGCTGGCTGCAAGGAGAACCTGCTGATTGACAGATCTGTCACGCAGGACTCCGTGCAGTATAAGCGGAACCTCTCCATGGCCTGGATCGACTACTGCAAGGCATTTGACATGACATCTCATGAGCTTATTTTACACTTGCTCCAATGTCTTGCGGTATCCGGTCCCGTAGTGAGATGTATTGAAGAACTGATGCCGCTCTGGAGGACTCGCTTTACTATAACATCCGGTAACGATAGAGTCCAGACGGAGCCGGTATCGTTCAGAAGGGGAGTATTTCAGGGAGACTTCCTCAGCCCCCTTCTGTTTTGCATCTCACTACTGCCATTATCCGTTTCGCTCCGGAAAACCCGTGGATACAACTGCGGTACCCCCGGCGATAGGAGGCATAAGGTTACCCATTTGTTTTATATAGATGACCTTAAACTTTATGCCTCCGGAGAAAGGGACCTACACCAGTCCCTTAGGGTGGTACAGGAGTACACGCAGGCTGTCGGTATGGAGTTCGGGTTGGACAAATGTGCACTGGTCCATCTCAAGAGAGGACGATGCGGGGACTACGGAGAGGACGCGCAGCTCGTAGACGGAAGCATCTTACATCATCTATATGCCGGAGAGTCGTACACTTACTTGGGTGTCGAGCAACGCTCTACCCAAGAAGTGAGTGTAGTGAAAAACGCTCTCCGCGGCAAGTATCAGCACCGACTCCGACAGATTTGGTCTTCAGAACTGTCGGGGAAGAACAAAGTGTCTGCTACCAACATGCTTGTCGTTCCGATCCTTCTCCACTCCTTTGGAGTGGTGAAATGGAACCAAGAGGAGTTGCGTCAACTCGACGTAGGAACCCGCAAGAAGATGCATCTCAATAGGAGTTTGCATCCTAAATCGTCCGTTCCACGGTTATACCTCCCACGACATCGGGGAGGCCGTGGACTCTTGAGTTTGGAGAGTCTCCATAACAGGATGGTTCTAGATGGAGCCTGTAAGATTATCAGGAGTTCGGATCCCCTCCTCTGCATGGTCCGAGACCATGAAAATGCAGGGGTAGGAGCGTTTTTATTTAAGGCAGCACAGAGAGCAGCCGGTGAACTTGGTCTCTCCTTCGACGTCGAGCGGGTAAATCGCGACTCTGTCACCGAGTTGGAACCTGCTCGGCGAAAAGCCCAAATTAAAGCTGCAGAACACAACATCTTTCTGCAGCTTCATACGGATAAGCCAATGCATGGAGTCTTCTATAAAAATATAGAAGATCTTGGCTTATCCGAAAGGCTGACCTTTGCCTTCTTAAGGTCAGCCGGGCTGAAGTCTGAGACCGAGGGATTCATAATGGCTTGCCAGGATGGTGTATTTAACACTCTCGTTTATCGAAGTCGTGTCATGGGTATAGAGGTCCCTGATGTCAGCTGCAGGGCCTGCCGCAGGGCGCCAGAGACTCTAATGCACTTGTTGTCGGCCTGTCCGACATATGCAGTCTCGGCCTATATCCAGAGGCACGACGGAGCATTACGAGTGCTTTATTATCACTTAAGGCACTCGTATGGGATAGACGAGACACCAGTGCTGCCTTATGCTCCGGGGGATATTGAGTCCGTTGTGGGAAATGAGAAGTGTCTAATTTATTGGAACTACTCTTTTCCCACAGTCAGGCAAATACAAGCCAACAAGCCTGACATAGTCCTCCTCGACCACCAACTCAAGACAATGTTTGTCGTGGAGTTCTCGGCTCCCGCGGAGAACAACATTGTCTTGAAGGAGGAGGAAAAACGGACAAAATATCGAGATTTGCTCTTCGAACTCCGCAGACTCTATCCAGACCATACTGTTAAGATAGTGGTACTGATTATAGGAGCCCTCGGTGGAACGAGAAACACACTGCTTTCAGAACTTAAGATCATACCGGCATGCCGAAATTCGGCAGAGGTCTTAGCCGGCAGAATGCAGAAGGCCGTCATCCTCGGTTCATTACGTCTGCTCAGGGCACACGATTCGCGGACCCAGTAGTCACTCACCCCACGGGCGTGGGGAGTGGCTACTGGTACTACCAGCTCCCCTCTGTGAGTGTCGGAGCCACAGAGTTTAAAGGGTGACTGGCTTTTACAAAAAAAAAAAAAAAAAAAAAATACACATTTCAATAAGCAGGAGGGGCAAACCGTCATCTATCTAGCCTTTGGTGAGTAGCGCCACCACTTACTCCAGCTGGGGATGCAAGATCGAACCGGCAGCCCTTGCGCGTCCGGGAGGGGAAATAATCTTCCCCTCTGGTGTCGGTCGTGGGCTTGCTGGGCTAACCACCCACAAGCTCAATCTTCCGGTTCCTGTTGGCCGAAGACAAGGCCCCCACGATCGACCCCATGCGGATAGGGGTCAAGGGCAAGGTGGTGGGGCCCAACAAGATCGACAGCCCATTGTTGACGACCGCGATGAACAAGGACGCTTTGAGTGGACAGATGAACTGAGAGACGACCTTATGCAGTGCTACGCAGTGAGCCCGCGCGAAGGGGATACATGGAGCGAATGCATGTTCTGTGGTGTACAAGGCACCCAGAGCACAGCGCCTTCACGCCACAAAACCTGCGTGATTATGTATCCCACCTTCGTCGCAGGGGCTACGTGAAAGCTGCTCCTCAGCCGGTGAATGAGGTGGCCGAAGGTCCACCGAATGAACTGGTTTAGGATGCAGTCCCTGCCGTTCCACCAATACCAGAGGGCCTCAGTACCAGGCGGGGGCTACACCACATAAAAGCCTCCAGGCCACAAGATCTGGCCAGAGTGGATGAAGAACTTCGTGAAGCGCTACCAGAACGGGCTGACATCTGGCACATAAACTGTAACGTGTATGCCGCTGCTCAACGCTTTTCTCGGTTAGAGAGGCGTAATACTGCCTCCCCACAAGAGAGGGCGGAGCGGCGCATACAAAAGATGGAAGCCAAGATCCGGTCGGCGAGGCAACACGCATCCCGTATCCAATGTGTGATGGACTATATGGCGGCCAATAGGCCGTTCACGCCTAAAGTGCGTCGAATAGCCGCCAACTTAAGACGCGTCCATCACACACTCAATGAGGCAGTGCTGCGAACCACCAAACAGCACTGTCTCGACAGGATACGGATGCTAGTGGTTTGTAAAAAATCACTAGTGAGGCGGGCGAGGGGGCTGGCGGAAAATAAACTCTTCCGCCAAAAGCCCTCGCGCCTTTTCGAACCGCCTCCGCGTGTTGCAGAGAATCCGCCGACTGTAGATTAGGTGGAAAATTTCTGAAAAACGCTTTACGAGGAGAAGCTTCCACTCAACCGAGACTCTCCAGCCCTGGCACACTTTGAAGCCTTCTGCCAAAGGCTTCAACAACCAAACGAGGTGTGCCAACCGATAACTCCAGAAGAGGTTCGAAGAGCTCTTGAGGGCTCTAAGAACTTTGCTGCTCCAGGTCCCGACGGGATCAATAACTTTTGGTGGAAAAAGTTATCCGGTACCCACCATCATTTGGCCAGAATTTTCAATTCATGGCTAAATGGGGAGCAGCAAATTCCTTCTTGGGTTGTCGAGGGGCGGACAGTGCTGATCCCGAAGAACGGAGATTTGTCTGACCCAAAGAACTACCGGCCGATAACTTGCCTAAACGCATGTTACAAGGTGTTTACGCGCATCTTGTACATGCAAGTGCTCCACGCAGTTGAACCGGTTTACGAACGGATATATGAGCAACGAGGGCATTTGATATGACATCGCATGAGCTCATTGTTCACTTGCTCCGATGTCTTGCGGTACCTGGTCCCGTAGTGAGATGCATCGAAGAACTGATGCCGCTCTGGAGGACTCGCTTTACCATTACATCAGGTAACGATAGAGTCCAGACGGAGTCGGTAACATTCAGAAGGGGAGTATTTCAGGGAGACTCCCTCAGCCCCCTTCTGTTCTGCATCTTACTACTGCCATTATCCGTTTCGCTCCGGAAAACCCGTGGATACAGCTGCGGTACCCCCGGCGATAGGAGGCATAAGGTCACCCATCTGTTTTACATGGATGACCTTAAACTTTATGCCTCCGGGGAGAGGGACCTACACCAGTCCCTCAGAGTGGTACAGGAGTATACGCAGGCTGTCGGTATGGAGTTCGGGTTGGACAAATGTGCACTGATCCATCTCAAGAGAGGACGATGCGGGAACTACGGAGAGGACGCGCAGCTCGTGGACGGAAGCATCTTACATCATCTAGATGCCGGAGAGTCGTACACTTACTTGGGTGTCGAGCAACGCTCTTCCCAAGAAGTGAGTGTAGTGAAAAACGTTCTCCGCGGCAAGTATCAGCACCGACTCCGACAGATCTGGTCTTCAGAACTGTCGGGGAAGAACAAGGTGTTTGCTACCAACATGCTTGCCGTTCCGATCCTACTTTACTCCTTTGAAGTAGTGAAATGGACTCGAGAGGAGTTGCGTCAACTCGACGTAGGAACCCGCAAGAAGATGCATCTCAATAGGAGTTTGCATCCTAAATCGTCCGTTCCGCGGTTATACCTCCCACGACATCGGGGAGGCCGTGGACTCTTAAGTTTGGAGAGTCTCCCTAATAGGATGGATGGTTCTGGATGGATCCTGTAAGGTCATCAGGAGTTCGGATCCCCTCCTCTGCATGGTCCGAGACCATGAAAATACAGAGGTAGGAGCCTTTTTGTTTAAGGCAGCACAGAGAGCAGCCGATGAACTTGGTCTCTTCTTCGACGTCGAGCGGGTAAATCCCGACTCTGTCACCGAGTTGGAACCTGCTCGACGAAAAGCCCAGATTAAAGCTGCAGAACACAACATCTTTCTGCAGCTTCTCACGGATAAGCCAATGCATGGAGTTTTCTATAAAAATATAGAAAACCTTGGCTTATCCGAAAGGCTGACCTTTGCCTTCTTAAGGTCAGCCGGGTTGAAGTCTGAGACCGAGGGATTCATAATGGCTTGCCAGGATGGTGTATTTAACACCCTCGTCTGTCGTAGTCGTGTCATGGATATAGAGGTCCCTGATGTCAGCTGCAGGGCCTGCCGCAGGGCGCCAGAGACTCTTATGCACTTGCTGTCGGCTTGTCCGACATATGCAGTCTCGGCCTATATCCACAGACACGACGGAGCCTTACGAGTGCTTTATTACCATTTAGGGCACTCGTATGGGATAGACGAAACACCAGTGCTGCCTTATGCTCCGGGGGATATTGAGTCCGTTGTGGGAAATGAGAAGTGTCTAATATATTGGAACTACTCTTTTCCCACCGTCAGGCAAATACAAGCCAACAAGCCTGACGTAGTCCTCCTCGACCATCAACTCAAGACAATGTTTGTCGTGGAGTTCTCAGCTCCCGCGGAGAACAACATTGTCTTGAAAGAGGATGAAAAACGGACAAAATATCGAGATCTGCTCTTCGAACTCCGCAGACTGTATCCAGACCATACTGTTAAGTTAGTGGTACTGATTATAGGAGCCCTCGGTGGAACGAGACACACACTGCTTTCTGAACTTAAGATCATACCGGCATGCCGAAATTCGGCAGAGGTCTTAGCCGGCAGAATGCAGAAGGCCGTCATCCTCGGTTCATTACGTCTGCTCAGGGCACACGATTCTCGGACCCAGTAGTCACTTACCCCACGGGCGTGGGGAGTGGCTACCGGTACTACCAGCTCCCCTCTGTGAGGATCGGTGCCACAGAGAAGGGTGACTGGGTTTTAGCTAGTTTAAAAATAAAAATACACATTTCAAAAAATTGCATATATATGCATTTGCCAATTAAATTTCGGAAACAAAACTTGTCTTTGGCAAATTACCATAAACACTACAGAATTGTAAAATAATACATAGTAAAGTATATTCATCAAAAAATTATGTGCACCTATATGATTAAGTACGTAACATATTCTTGTCTACACTTCCACTTATCAATAAATAAGTTAAGTAGGCGATGCAAACTAAAAAAGACTAAAACAATATATTACTAAATAGAAAGAACAACAAACAACAAAAGACTAATAATCAAGCTCTATAATAGTAGGGTAGTTGCTTTTTATTTTCATTTATTTACTTTGTCATTTTTTCCCCATTTTTTTACTTTTTTATATTTATGTATATTTATATGTTTGTTATTATCTCTTTATTATACTATTTTTATTTTTCTTTTATCTTTTTATTTGAGGGCTGTTGCTATACTTGATCAAATAAGTCGTTGTTAAGGATACGATTTTCATTTACCCATCCTTTGCACATTTTCATAAAATAAGTATAAGATATATTACTGATTTTTTTTATGTCCAAAGGTAGTGCATTATATATTTTGGTTGAGAAATAACTGAAATTTCTCTAACCTATTTTTTTTCTTTTTTTCATTAAAGGTGGAATACAGTTGTTATTTGGCATAAGCGTTCTAGCATAACTATGTATTGGTGAGTTCAATAACCTAGTTTTAAACACATATTTAAGTATTTCAAGCGTATACAACTGTTGAATATTGTTAACTCCAAACTCATTGAATAATTGTATCGTTGGGTATCGCATTGGTTTAGACCGTATTATTTTCATTAGAAGTTTTTGAGTGATTAAGATATTTCTTAATATCGTGTTATAGGCATCCCCCTATACTAAAATACCGTTTGTTATTATCGATTGTACTAAAGCATAATATGGCATTCGCAGTAGTCTAAGGTTTAGTACGTTTTTTAATGTTTTAAAAACATAGACAAGTTTCCTCAATCTACTACAAACTGCATATATTTGTTCGTCCCATCTTAGATGGCAATCGACAATTATTCCTAGATATTTGACAAATGAGGTTCTCTCAATGTTAATTTTACAATTACAGTCCTCTGGAATGCGACACGTATACTTATGGATTTTAATTTTATTAATTTGGTTGATCAACCGTCTTTGATGAAAAGGTTAGAAATTTGGTCTTACCATAGTTTAGCATAAGTAAACATCATCTAACCATGGTTTAATATTTTGTATCAATTTCTCTGTTTTTCTTTTTACCTCTTGCTAGCAGTTCCCCTCGACATAGAGGGCAGTGCCATCGGCATATGATACAATATTGCAATGTTCTTCTAAATCAAAAATGTCGTGTATATACAATATGAAAAGAAGGCCTAGTACGGTACCCTGCGGTACCCCGCTTTTCAGAGTTAATGGCTCATTGATCGTATTTCCATTATTTACATATTGTACTCGTTGATATAAATAACTTTTTACTAGTTCCAATATTTTACCTCTAAAACCATATGCCGGAAATTTAGTAATTAATTTTTTGTGAGATATAGTATCGAAGGCCTTGGCTAGGTCGAGGAAGACTGCTAACGAAGGTTTTGATTTATCAACGTTCTGATATACTCGACCAATTAATAGCATCCTGTGTACACAATTTTTCTTGAAAACCGAACTGTTGTTTTGCTAATATGTTATGTTTTTTAAGAAACTCATTATTATATCTTTGATGGCATATTTAAATATTTTGGCTATATTTGAAATTAGTGATAGGTCGATAATTGTTTGCCTGATCTATGTCACCTCCCTTGTGTATTGGTTTAACAATAGCTTCTTTCAATACATTGGGAAAAATACCATTGGAGCAGGACAGATTCATGATTTTAGTTAATGGAGTGACTATGAGGCTTTTAATATGTTTCAGTGTTTTTGAATTTATTCCGTCTTTGCCAGGTGATGTATCAGATTTTAATTTATTTATTTAATTTATTACCTCAGTTACAGGGTGTATAAAAATAGTATCTTTAATTTTATTTTTTAACCTGTGTTTGTAGTTAGTTACTTTTATATCGTAGCTGTCTTTGTATCCATATCGGTAAAAAAAATATTCATATAATTTACCATTTCTTTTTCGTCTTTTATAGTGTTCTGGGCCTCAGTTTTAATAAGTTTTATTTTTTTTCAGTCGATTTTCCTTTGTTTAAGAGTTCATGTGTATAAGACCATATTTTGCAATATTGTTTATATTCTCGTTAATTTTTAGTTTATAAAAATCTTGTTTACTTTTTTTAATTAATTTGTTTAAATTATTTCTATAGCATTTATACTGATTTTGAAGTTGAAAATTATTGGGATTCTTAAGTGTTTTTCTATAAAGTTCATCTCTAAAATTAATTGAATTCATTATTCCCTGAGTAATTCAGCTTTTTCGTTTTCTGTGTCTATGTTTACGAATATTTTGTTCACTAGATATTCTAATTGCCTGTTTAATAGTATCTATTAATATCTCTCCAGCATTATTAACGTCATCTACCTGTGAAATATCGTCCCAATTTACGTTACTAGACAAATAATTATGTAATATATTGTAGTTAATAATATTTATTGTGTTTTGCGATTCATGTCCCGTATTTAAATTATTTTAAAATTTTTCATGTACTGAGATTCTCAATATTTGAGGGAAATGGTCGCTTATTTTGCTATGCATAATTATTGGGAGTATATTTTCTGGATTAATATCTGTTTTGATAAATACGTGGTCAATACATGATTTACTAATATTTTCAATTCGTGTAAAGTCGTTTATATGTGGTAAAAAAAGCATATTCGGCCATAAGGTTTAGATATTGTTCACTTACCTCATTATTTTATAATATATTAATATTAAAATCACCCATGATGGTTTCAGTTTTCAGATTACAATAATTAGGTAAATAGTATGTACAATGTGTAATGAATTCCTGAAAGTTATATGAAGGAGGTCTGTAATACCGGTTACGCCTAATTTTTGCTTATTAGCAACTAATGTAAGCCTTAAGATTTTAAAATTTGAATATAAAATTATATTACTGGTATGATTCATACCATTTTTCACAAGTATAACAACTCCATCGTTCTTGTTTATTTCCCCCTTATAATAATAATAATAATAATAATATTTATTGTTCATAAGACCAGTTACAGTGGTATTGAACTCGTCAAGAGAAAAAATACATTTATAATAAAACATTTTAAATCTTTACAATGACGTCACTAGGTTAAAAGATAAAAGATAAAACAAACAATAATAAAAAAAAAAACATTAGATACTTATTTAAAAAAACACAGTCCATATATTTACTGGTGTTATAGAAAATATGATCTAATAGAAATAGACGTACTTTGCTCTTGAAATGTTTTACATTATTCAACTCTTTCAAATGTTCCGGTAATTTATTATATAATTTAACACCCATATATTTAGGACTTTTTTCATACAATGATAATGTATGACTTGGAATTATTAAATTATCTTGATGCCGAGTGTCATAACTATGGCTATGATTATTCCTTAAAAATTCATGTATATTAGATTTTACGTATGTTACTGTTTCTAAAATATAAATACAAGCCAGTGGTAATATTTGCAATTCTTTGAATATATTTCTACAGGAAGTCAAACGGTTGACTCCTACTATATTACTTTTTTGAAATATAAATACTCTTTCACTGTAGTGAGAAGAGCCCCAAAATATGATACCATATGTTAATCTTGAATAAAACTGTGCATAATAATATGACAGCAACACACTCTGATTAGTAATTGGTTTTAACCTATACAACGCAAAACATATAGATGAAAGCTTTTTACACAATAGATTAATATGAACTTGCCAATTTAGTGAATTATCAATGTGGATGCCTAAAAATTTAATGGAATTTACTTGAGCTAAGGACCTGCCTTTAATACTGAGTAGGTAACTTTCATTATAATTTATAATTCTAGGTGTAAAATGAATAAAAACTGTTTTATCTCTGTTTATTAGCAATTTGTCACTATTAAATTTTGCAACAAAACAATCAATTTTTTGCTGGGTATCTGTTCTCAAATCATGAACATTTTCGTTAGAATTTAAACAAGAATTATCATCAGCGAACATTACTAAATTACACTCATTGGCAGCTCTTGGAAGATCGTTCACAAAAAGTATAAACAGTAGCGGACCCAAAACTGAACCTTGTGGTACACCACCAGTTACATCCAATGTATGAGACATGATACCATTTATTTCTACAGATTGCTTTCTATTTGACAGATAAGACACCAACCACTCACTTAGCTTCCCTCTGAAACCGTATTTAGATAATTTTTCCATAAGTAAAGCGTGATCTACAAGATCAAACGCTTTACTTAAATCCATGAATAGTCCAAAGCACTTATTATTTTTATCCAAGCTATCATATAAGTTATTCAGGAAACTAAGTATAGCGGTCGCTGTCGACTTGCCACCTCTAAAGCCATGCTGCTCATCACATAAAATATCGTGCTGTAAAGAGAATGCTACTATTCTTTTAAATATCACTCTTTCTAATATTTTCGATATAGAAGACAGTAATGCTATAGGTCTATAATTATCAATTGATGTTTTAACACCTTTTTTGTAGAGTGAAACAATTTTGGCAACTTTAAGGATATCCGGAAATATTCCTTCAGATAATGACCGATTAATCAGATATGTTAACGGTTTCACTATGTAGTTGACAGCAGATTTTAACATATTAGCACTTATTTTGTCTAAACCAACTGAATTTGATTTCTTAAGATTAACAATTATATTAAATATTTAATTCTCGGTAACAGGGTCTAGAAATATAGTTGGATAGTTTTTAATATTTGTCGTTTGTATAGTGACTGGTTCACTGCCGTCAAAGTTTTTGGATAGCTTATTAGGAATTTCTGTAAAATGCTTATTCATTTGATTGGCAATTTCCACTATATTTTTTATTACTTCATTATCCACTTTAATTTCCGTTATACTCTCAGACTTATTATTTTCGTTACCTAGCTCAGTATTAATAATTGACCAGACCGCTCTCGATTTACTGCTAGACGAGTTATACATTTTTTCGTTACTTAATTTTTTTGCTGCTTTAACAACTTTCTTATATACTTTTTTATATGATTTGTAGAAATTTATATGCTCAGGATTTTTTGTTTCTATCATAACTATGTATATAAATTTTAATTTCTCAGACGATATTTTTATTCCACGTGTTATCCACGTATTTTTACTTTGACATGTATTAGTGTACACAAAAGGAAAGCTTATATCTATGCAATAAGACAAACTATCTATAGAAGCTTTAAAACATTAATCCAAAGTTATCGCACTGTATACCCCAAACCAATTTTCTTTGCTTACATAGTATAGAAAAGTTTGATAATTAACATCACTATATAATCTAGTTCCAACTGGATTCTTTAAATTTTCTGATATATATTTAGGAATGTCAAGACATAAAATTTGTGACGTGTGGTCTGATATACCATTGGGCACTACTTCGCAAGAAAAATTAGAATTATTTCCACTTAAAAAGTTACTACATATATAATCTATTCCGGATGATGAATGTAGATCAAACCTAGTAGGTTCTTGTGCATGAAAATCGATTTCGAGAGAGTTAAAAAGATCATACAATCGGTACTTTTCTCTTGAATCTGATTGAAAATTAATATTTAAGTCACCACATAGAATAATCATAGATTTATCTCGCAATAATTCATTTAAAAGCCCCTCTAATTTGTCAAAGAATATCTCTAGATTTCCAGAGGGTGATCTATATATTGCCAAAATTTTAATTTTTTTTATTGTCAAATTTTATTTCGACTCCCGATACCTCAAAATGTTTTTCAACTGATTTTGAATTTAGTCCATTCATCTCTCGTATATTTGTACTAAGTGATGATTTATGAAATATAATAACTCCCCCTTTTTCATGTATATTTCTACAGTAGGCTGTTGTTTTTACATATCCTCGTATATTGACAGTGTCTAATTCAAAGGATTTTAGATGTGTCTCCGTTAAACATGCTATATCTATGTTATTTAAATTTAGTTGTACTTCCTTGATCAATTTTATTTCTTAGAGATTGCATACTTTGGTGATATAAATTTAGCTTACATTTTGTAACATTTCCGTGAAATTTTGATTGCTATTGCGCATTTATAGTATAGTTAGTTTTATTTCTCACAATTTCAATTTTTTTAGCAAGTACAGGGCAATTTAAGTCATATATCGAATGATTAATATCCAAATTTATTTTTAAAGATAGATTTGCGTCGATACAATTTAAACATTTAGGTGTCTCTTTATCACAATCGTCAGTACAGTGGTCACTTAGCAATTTCGCGCATTTAGAGCATCTTAAATTTTCACATACCTCTGCTCTATGTCCAAAACCTCCACATTTAAAGCAACGAAAAATACTGAAGTATTCGAAAACTCGGCATCTTGACCATTCTATGTATAAACTTTTCTCGACCATTATTTTCTGGAAAAATTCAGGATCACACTCTAATATCGCCATCCACTTGGTCTTCATTTTCTTCATTACCTTTGCTTTAAGGGAAATAAGTTCATGGTTTAAGAATAAATTCTGTTTTGTAATGGAGTTAACCAGTTCATCATTATCCATTTGCCTGTCAATGTCCACTATTTTGATGTTAGGAGTTCTTAATTCTGGTGTATTAATTTTGTAATTCTTTCCTAATTTTTTTTCAGCGACATTCTTTATTTTCGTGACTTCCCCCTTACTTGAGCATTTAATTAAAATACCACCGTCTTTAACGCTGCGAATTTCTGCTATTCCAACCTCTAAGTCTGAGGGCTTTACATGTTTTTGAACAGCTTCAATTGTTTTTTTGCTTTCTTGTACATTTTTCGGCTTTATTAATACGACTTCACTTGCCGCTTTTGCATATGATTTTTTACTCCCACTAATGCATTCATATTCTTTAGTTTGCATATGTTTAAGCATGTCCTTCAATTCAGCAATCTCGGAAGTAACTTCTTGTTTTAATTCTGCAAAATCATTTTTTGTTTCCCAACGCTCAGAAACTGCTTCCACACAACTGTCACAGAACCACCTTAAATTTTTGAATTTTTCTATAACTTGAAATTCTGATGTAGATATTTCCATACATTTTAAATGAAATAATCTTTTGCATCCCCCAAAACATTTGATGAAGTCTTTAGTTGCCTTCTTTTTACATTTACCACACGTATCGTCCATGCTTCAAGTATTTATTGGTACACCCGGTAGCTCTTTATAATTCGGTGCTCTGATAGTGAATTCCCTCCCACTGAAAGCGGGCAATATTCGACTTTACGTTATCAGCAACCGAGATGCTATTTTACCATTATAAGTAATTCGTTAATTAGTACCTGATACAGATTAGTTTGTGTTTTTGCTCATATGATTTGTATGGAGAATGCTAAAATACGTACACTTAATAGTTTTTAAAATTTTATCACAACAATAAACCACTTTTATTACAGATTATCTCAGAGTTTGTGATAATAAATAGAATAACCCCCAAGACAGAAAAGTTTAATATTTGTAATATTAAATGTTTCGGTTAGTATAATTACTTGATATATATTTCTGTAAGTATGATATAATCACGAATAAGAACCTTAAAGCTAATCACAAGCGACCCAAATTTTTTTAAGTAAAATATTTTTATATTATTTCAAGCCAGCCACAATAAAAAACCAAAAATGCTTTCATCAATTTCTAGGGAAATTGTGTGAATTTTTTCTACAAAATCGATTGTTAGCGCACGCTCTCCATTGCATGGAAGCATTTAAAACTCTCTTAAAGAGATGATCGACCTTGCCCTGCTCGGTGGAGGCGATTCTCTTCAAATTATATCATTTATTTGATAGGAAATCGCATAATTTGTATTTTTTTAAACCTAATTAATAAATGGTATTCTTTGAACTTTTGCATTTTATTGATTGTGTGACTTGTTGTCTCCTTCCTTGAGGGCTCTCGTTTGATAGGCCGGAATTGAGTAAATTGGGTGTCTCAGGACCTCACAACTTTGAACATCAATACCTCGCTTTTTTTACGGAACCTCGAGTGGAATTTTTGTATCAAAACATTTTCTAGATTTTTAGGCATAAAATCCATTACCATTAGGTAAATAAGTAAAATTCCATCGAGAGAAAGACTAATTTTTATTAGAGCGTCGTTAATATAATGTTACGTTCACCTGGGAACTTTACGTATTTTTATTAAATTCCTATATATCACACCTAATATTTAACAAATACTGTACGAGAATTTACCATATTTCAGTTATTTATGCCCAGACATATTATTATCATGCACAATGTGTTTAGATTTAAGATTGATACCTTTTGTATTAGATTGACAAATCTGATTATTTGATATCTAGAAGTTTTTGAAATATTATAATATGGCAGCATTAGTCTAGTTGGAGAGGAGGCTACCTTACTAGCTGACACGGAGAGAGATTAATTTTTATTTCCAGTTCTGTGGCAGCGATATTCAGTCACTTCAAAGTTCGCGATAATTAATTAAGCAAACATTTTGCTACTTTTGTCATTATCGAGTTTTACTTTAGTGAATCGAACAGTAAAAGGTAATTAAAATTATTTATTAATTGTATCTCTCCAATATTTGACGGCTCCAAGCCATATTTTTCATAACTGCCATTTTTAAATCTAAATTGTGTAAAGATAACCTCAGTTTTGCAAACACATGCTAACGAAATTCTCTTTTCTTCCCAGAAAACGTGGGAGTTTTGCTGTTAAAAATTGTTAAAAATTTATTTAAAATATAAATTGATTAATTGTTGTTTAATTGATTGATCAAGTTGAATACCACATGGATTATTTCATTAATCCAGTTCAACCATTTTGGGATCCATGCAAACACGTTTTCCAAGTGTCGATGTAATCAGATAAACATACAATGGTCAAAGGAAATCATTTGGTTTAGTTTAGTTGGGTTGGTTAAATAAACGTTATATACCATAAAGCCATAGTCCGGTCACTTTAGTCAGTTTGAGGTCAAGATTTGGTAGATTTTAGTAACTTCAGTTTAGTCGTATGAGCAAAACCCCAGCGTATATAGGTAATCGAGACGACTTGAACCGCCCCTGTTAATGAGGTCGCTGACAGAAATTGCCGGAATCCACCAGGATCCATCTTATAGCGTCCATTTCTCCAGGGATCGGTGAGAAAGTGTAAATCTCATTTTTCTAGTTAAGTTGTGTAGTAAATTGCATAAAGACATTTTTACTATCAACGAATTTTTATTAAGTCATAACATAATTGTCAATTCTCTATGTGATTTAAAGTTAATATTTTATTGCACTTAATTATTTATTTAATATTCAAATAACGTCTGTCATCATTTTTAATGGTATAATCTTAATAACAACAATGAACAAAAATATTTTATTGGTCTAAGATTTTGATAATTTTTAGTTACCACCATTTTTCTTTCTTTAATTGTAAAATTCGTCATTTTTTGAAGTTTGCTAAAATAAATTGTGATTTTTTATCTTAAATTTATTTTCTTATTTTTCTTGTTTGTGTCTATCTCATAAATATGATCAGATCTTTCCACAGCGGTTGGTTTCACTTATAAGGTAGTTAACTCTCTTAAATTTTTCTGTGAATGGCGTCCTCAATTCAACATCACTATTAAAACTACCCCTCAGTGTTCCTTTTCGGATTGGTCTCACTTCAGTATCCAAATATCAAGTCGGCTTCCACAATATACCTAAAGATGAGGGTTGTGTAATTTTCTATTAGGCTAAGAACAGTAGCGCTCTCTCAGATTATTGACGAACTATCAACTTACTTAGTTACTTATTTGTGCAGGTTTCTACTGAAGGAGGGTATATTACAGCTCTCTGTAAAGTGAGGTATACATATGTAACAATATTAATTAGTAAATATAAATATAATTAAACATTTTAATGAAGACAATGTTCAACAGTATTGCATCCTTTGATAAGTTTATATAAAAACAAAAATTTCGCATAGTATACACACTAACGTGGATCAACCAAGTTGGTACCATCTGAGGTAAAAAAAACTTTGAATATATAGTAAATTTGGCTAAATAATTTACTTACTTTCAAAAAATTGCTGAGAATACTCTATAGAATATTCAACAATTATATAGAAACTCCGAAACGCCGAAGATTATGATATTTATTTATATCCAGTTATTTTTTTCTTATAATTGTACAGAACAAATTCAACTGGTGCAACGTAATGTGTTTTTACAAAAGGATTAATTTGGATCCATTGCAGTGAAATAACATTGGAACTTGCATTGCCGTAAAATTTAAAATTATTCGTCTTTGATCAATATCCGATCACAAATTAAACTCTAGGTCACTGAGCGTATAACGAAATGGGAAGTAAAACTTTTAAAGCAACTTCTGAATAGTAATAGTTAGAGTAGAGCTGAGACTTTTAGACAGTTTCACGTATCATTTCGGAAACAAGTTCGTGTACCGACGTAAAAGTTTTAAACATGGGATATACTTCTTGATACGAATATCGTAACGACATATAGAGGAATATCATTGAAAGTTAAATTTAGCATAATTCAACTTTAGAATTCTGGCAGATATAGGAGACCTACCTCTACCGATCTAAAAGTTTATCAATTAGATTATAATACAAGTTCACAAGTATACAATTTCAAAGGTTTCGTTAGGATTAATTTTATATTTTTTTTCAGTAGGATATTAATTTTTACAGCTTCAGAAAATATGTAACATGTCTCTGAAGAGATTTTGACATTTTACGGCAATTTTAATATATAAATCAGCAACCACATACCGGGTGCCACAGGCTAGCGGCTCCCCCCTATATTTATTTTTTAACTTATCCATTTGAAATTTGGAGTGCATGAACTACCTGTAAAAATGGATTTTTGGACGTAAAGAACGGTATGAGACCATTTCCAGTTTACCCGAAAATGACCTTAACTTTCGATTTTTAAACAGAACACCCTGTAGATTTTTACATATTTGGATTCAAGACAACATTCTGAGTATACCATGATATTTTCGCGAATTTTTGAGTCGATGTTCGGTTTTTTTAAGCATTTTAAGACATTCGTCTACAGTGCTTTGGAACACCAAAATTTGTTCTAGGGCAGATAAAGTCCAAGGGAAAAATATAATTTTTCGTTTAATATCATTAATAATTATTTACGAAGCCTACAAAATTGAACAAACCACTTTTTTATCGAAAACTTTTCAAATGAGAAGGTGGTGGCTCCTAGTGTTCAATAAATTATAGATTTTTTTATGAATTCATTCAAATCTATGCTATGTGTTTTTCCATTTTATTAAATTTATTAAAAAATAAAAAATAATTTTCACTGATCCTTATACTTTGCACTAGTACTTATAGATATTAAGAAACAAAAGATAGAACTAAAAGGCTATTATTCACAAAAGATAGTTATTCACATTTCATTATTAGACATGATTTTTGCTAAGGCAACTACGTTAACGTGATTTTTTATTTTTAAATAAATTCAATGAAATAGAAAACCAAATAGCATAGATTTGAAATGGATATCAATGAATTCTCTAGACGAATGCCTTAAAATGCTTAAAAAACCTGAACATCGGCTCAAAAATTCGCGAAAATCTCATGATATACTCAGAATGTTGTCTTGAATTCAAATGTGTAAAAATATACAGGGTGTTCCATTTAAAAATCGAAAGTTGCAGTCATTTCCGGGTAAACCGGAAATGATATCATACCGTTTTTTATGTCCAAAAATCCATTTTTACAGGTAGTTTATGCATCCAAAATTTCAAATGGATAAAAAATAAAGGAAATATAGGGCCGAGCCACTAGCCTGTGGCACCGCCGTATATACATAAGCAAAATGAAAGTTAGGGGCTACGTCCGATCACTTTTAGGAAATCCAGTTATTTGAATTTCATGTTTTTTCATTTCATTTTACAATAAACTACCCAACAGAACCTTTACAGTGACAGACCAATTGAATCGATGTAGGGTATTTGAAATACTGCAGCTTCTAATTCATTAGATGAATATATAAGATTACCAAATTATGCTCTTTGTGCAAAAATTAATGACACATGAAACACTCGTGGTTGGTTTTGGAAAAATTATAATTATTTATATCTGGTTTTGGTAATAAATAAAAATATTTCAACCAAATACCAAACACGGCGGCGAACGACTGATTTTATACTGATTATGGGGGGCTGGGTGAGTGGATCCAGTTTTTATATGAGTTAGAGAGAAACCAATACTCTCACAGGTATTTACCCAACTAGTTTGTTTCGTAATTAAAAAGGGAGTAAAAATGTAGATCTTAATAAAAAGGGCGCCATCCACAGTAAAGCTGATAATTGCAGTGGAAAAGCCTGATAATAAGTCAGACACAAACAAAAAAATTAAAAAGATGTAAATTTTAAGAGAAAATGTAACATTTATTAAACATCCTGTAAGATTGTGAAATTCAGTAAATTACAAGAAAATATAAACTAGTTCAAAATAGCAAAATATGTAAAAATATGACCACATGATCCAAATGGTTAAAACACACAGTGAATACCTTGCAACAATCCGAGAATGAAACAATAAATATTAAAGATCAACATGTAAAAATATATAAGTTGCACCACATGAATTGTTGATGAAATAGTTATTTACGTAACAAGTTCCGAAAGTGGTCTTTTACTGGACGAGTAAGCAAATTCCAGGACGAGCCGTAGGCGTGGCCTGGAAGCTTGTAGGTCCAGTAAAACACTTTCGGGGCATGTTACGTACAATATTTTTTCTTCAATCGTCTTTTTATTAAAACAAAAAATTGATATACTTTGACTATTTATAAATATTAATATTAATTGTACAATTATTATTATGGCTTATGTTTAGTGGATATGATTGATTTGAAACATTTGGTATATTAATTGTAGTATCAGAAGAAGATAATGCATTTGGAACTTGTAAATCTTGCATACTTGTACTTGGTGTTGAAACATCTTGCATACTTGTATTCAGTACATTATTTTATTACCACAGCAACGTGACTGTTTAGCGTCGAGTACGAATGTGATTAATGTGATTCATAGTAAAATATAACCTTCAAATTGACATTGACATTTAGATGATCTGTCACTTTACAGTACTAGTACCCGGAATAGCTACTTTCGGGGCTAGTAGTAGAATACGCTACTTTCGGTACAAAAAATCGTACCGAAAGTACTTACTTTTGGAACGATTGAAGAAAAATGTTAATTTCACTGATATTTTGTAATCGCAAATCGAAGCACATTTCTCACCACCTGATGATGGACGTACTCATAATGAATCCTAGTGAGGCTCCTCAGTTCCTAGTAAATTGTCTCATATAACGCGGGAAATTGCGTAATATGGCGGCATAGAATAAATCTGCTACTCTGGAACACCTGGATAACGCTAACCGTTTTGCTAAGAGCGGGTTGAACTTGAATAGCTCCAAAAGACCCTGCTCAACTAAGTTAGATTGAACTGGAATATATGGTAGTCGAACTTGAGATTGACTTAAAATTGACTGACTTTGACTGGACTATAGTATCATAACTCTTGGATTGCAAGTTAACTTGACCATTATTGATTTAATATTTAGTATTTAGGATTCCAAACTGGTTGCAATTAATTTGGACCCATCTCGTTACAATAAACACATTGAAACTTGATAACAACTCGTTTACAACATAAATGTAAGTTTGTACAATTATTATTTCCAAATACTAAATGGATTTCCCATAATCTTTATATTACAAAAAAACAATCTAGCAATTCAATTGCCTAGCATTTAAATAAATTCGATATTTAAAATACGACATTTAAAATTCGATATCAAGAATAATTTCAACAGCAAAACCTTTATTCTGGTCGGATGCACTACGTAAATTCAGATAATTATAAAAGTGACACGGTATGTGTATATCGGTGATCTTAAATTTGAGTTTAACTTATTAATGCTTCTGCAGAGTTTTAAATGAAATTCACTTGATCCTGTGTCTTCCAGTAAAGCGATATCCCTACTACTTAAAGCATGTCTACTGTAGTACTCAAAATAAAATATACTAGGTATATTTGAATTATACAGAACATGTAGTCTATGCAACCCAATATACTTTCTGCTGGACCATTGATTCTTAGGAAGTGCAATGAAACGTAAACATATTTACAAAGCGATGTTAACTTCGGTGTTTATGAGAATATTTGGTATGAACTGTAACAAAGATGTAGATAGACGGTTTAAATATAAAAATACAAAAAGGCATAACTTAAATCTAAACACAATATCTATTATTAATTATATGTCTGGACTTTAACTACTATAGATGGTAAATATATGTACAGTATTCACCAGAACTAAGTGTGATTTATTAGATTTTAATAAAAAATCATAAATTTATCAGTTGTATGCAACACACAATTATGGTAATATAACGTGATGTCATCTACGTCGCAATAGGAACATGCTCTGTAAAGAGGCTGAGATTGTCAGACTCAGAACTGGGGGAAAAAGTGAATGAATTACTGTAAAACAGATAAAAATACCGCAAATCGAGTCATTTTTTAAATAAATGTCATTTCAGGATGTGCAATAGGGCGCAATTTGTAGTGAAAACAAAACAAATTTGAGCAAAATCGGCTGAACGGGTGCCAATTGAGTATGGCGTATTTTTTATTTTTCTTCTTGTTTATTTGTAATTTTTCTGTATAACTTATTATTAATTAGTAAGATTTGAGTTTTATTAATGTTTTTAAGAATTTCAAATTGTTTAAACAAATATATAAACAATAATAATAATTTTATTTATATTTACGTCCTGGCGGACGGGGACTCAACTAGGAAATTCGCGATATTCTATTTGTGGACTCATGGGGTTATTTTTGGTACCCTATAAAATAATCCTGTGGGGTTAAATTTGAAAAGGGAATGTTAATTTCTATTTTCTGAGCATGTTGAGGAGAGTATAAGTCTTATTTCACTATATTTTCACGATTCTATTGAAAAAAATATCTTTTCTCATACATGGAAAAAATTCTCAGTTGCACGTGTTTATATTAACCGATTTTGCTCAAATTAGGACATCAATTTTTTGAGATTTCGAATAAATCTGGCGGTAAGACAGAAAAATCGAACCTATTTTTTATCTGATATAAATTTGAACTGCTCTATTAGTACAGTAAGTGAAGCTTTTAAATCCCAGCCCGAAAACGATGTAATGAATTTCCAATTTTTTTTCTTCAACATGGTTCATAAAGTACGTACATAGGAATCTATTTTGTCATTTTTCCTGCTTCTCGGTTAGGGGTGGTTCCCTCTTCTTCTTAGGGATTGTCGCAAAAAAAAAAACAAAAAACATACATAATCTGATAGAGAATCAAATTACAATAGAGAAAGGTCTTATACACTTTTTTGCTAAAATTCATATTTTTTGAGATATTGCGAACTGAAAATTGCAATTTTCACCCTAAAATCAGTATTCCTAGACGTTTTTTTTAAATTACCCAAAAAATTTGGGCTTTAATAAAAAAATGCAAGGGTACAAAATTAATGGTTCTAGGAAAGCAAATCGAATGTTTTTTTCTTTTTTTTCTCCGATGTTTAGTTTTGGAAATATGGGATTTTCAAAATGGCGCCGAAATGTTCAGAATAAATATACGACGTTAAAATCTAAAATTGCTCAAAATTTACAACTATCAGAGAAACTTTTATTCTTGTAAAAATTAAAGATATTAAAATTTTCTTTCGATTGAGACGTATTACAACCTTTTATAATGAAAACTAAAAAAGTTACAAACAAGACAGTAGCGCATTTAAAAATTTAGGCGCCATTTTTTTTTGTCTTATTGTTCTAATTTCTTATTAATTCAAAATTTTTAAAAATCCTTCGAGATACTGTAACATGCTCAAATTTTGTAGAATTTTTAAAATAATTATTTTTCATTCTGTACCCATTTTCAATAATGAAAATTTTCATAATTTTTTGAAAAAAGGGTTTTTGGAAATTGCTCAGAAATTTTTTTTTTAAATTGTAAGAGTACAGAAATGAAGTTTATTAAAAAACGAATAGTTTGGTTTTTTTTATTGTCCTACGACAAAGTGAATTGAAATTAAAATATCTCAAAAACTATAAAATTGATAAAAACATGATATAAGAATGAAATGAAGCTTATCAAAAAACGAGGAGTTTGTGTTTTTATTTTTTTTCCTACGACAAACTGTTCCAGAGATATGACAGTTTGAAATAATGTTGAAACTTTTCAGTTTGTACGCGCGTTTTAAATGTTTTATAGTAGGTAGAGAGACGAGCAATAGCAGTCTATTTTTCGAAGAATACGCAGAAAAAGAGAATTACATTGCACTTT
Source organism: Rutpela maculata (assembly GCA_936432065.2). Taxonomy (NCBI): domain Eukaryota; kingdom Metazoa; phylum Arthropoda; class Insecta; order Coleoptera; family Cerambycidae; genus Rutpela; species Rutpela maculata. The sequence goes on from OW386285.2 coordinate 247,892,803, forward strand.
AGCATGTTTATTATGGTATTTAATTAGTTTACCTACTTAATTGTATTAATTTGATTTATTTATAACAATCTGTAATTTTAATAAAATTAGATATATTAGTGTACCCTTTTGTGACCATTTATAATCCACCATTTTTTTTTTATATAAATTTAGACATCATAATCTTATTTAGCGACCTAAAAAACATAAGTATATCGATTCTCGTGAATTTATTTGTAACATAAGAAGAGTTATAAATTTTTAGTATTTAACGGTAATATTAAGGGTTGAAACCACAACCTTTAATATTTTCGTCTTTCCTATGTTTTGACCTCATAATCATATTCAGCGACCTCAAAAACATGAGTATATGGATTTTCGTTAATTTATTCGTAAAATTAAAATAGTTATTAATTTTTCAGTTTTTAAAAATAAAAGCAGATAATGCGATAATATAGATTTTGATGTACTTATTTTATAAAGCATATTGCAAAAAATATTAAGGAAATTCCTTTCGTCGTTTTCGTTCCGGGAATTGTACCATTTTTACTGCTTCGCTTACTGTACTATATTGCGCATCCTGAAATGACATTTATTTTTAAAAAAATATAGTTGAATTGATTTACCGCGTTATTTATTATTGCTTTATAACAATTCCTTAATATTTTTCCACCGGTTCTGATTGCTACAACGTCTCTTTACAGAGCACCTTCTCATTATTTAAAAGAGAAATATTTCTTGCTTGTGAAAAAAAGAGTAAAACGTTTTATGCACATTACCTTTGCGTTTTCAATATCTGTCAGGGGCAAATATTTGACACTCCTCATTGTATGCTAAAATTATTATTTTTAAACAATCAGCACTTTTACATAATTTGTCAGTTTAGTTACAAATTAATTTACAAATTTTTGACGTTTAATCCTTATTGTTAGATAAAGACTCCATATTTTACAATTACAATTACAATTTAATTATATAAATATATAAAAGTACTTTATAAAAAAAAATAAAAATATGTAATTTTTTACATATCAGTATGCATTTACGCATGACTAGGTTAAGTGGAAGAACAAGCCTGTAGTAGAATCTCTACTATAAGGGTTGAACTTCGCCTTTTATTTCCAATCCATTATACTAGTTACTCCCTTAAAATGTAAATTCAAAGGAAATAATAAAGACGTTTATTATTATTATTATTATTATTATATAAAGCTTCTCGGGCCAGGTGACGAGGGGGAAGGCATCTTAAAGTGCGACGGGAAACGGTATTCTTATATATTTATACAGTGTTTATTATCGCGGAAATAAATCGGACGAAGGACCATTCAGCGTAATGCTGACAAACTGAACTAATATTAATAATTGAATTTGAAATACCTTGTGACCTCGTGTACTAGCGGCACTTCCTGGTGTTGTTCTCTTCTAGTTGGGCCCAACAAACTCCAGGTCTCCAGTATGGGAATATGGCAAGGTACACAAGACACTCGCGTGGTGATAAATAGCGGTTTTTATTATTTTTTAAGTTGACCGAAAAAATGACTTTTTATATATATTTTTTGTAGCGTTATTATTTTTGTTGATATGGAAATCAAAAACAAAATTGAGTTATAAAAACAAAAAATGCTAGCATTGTTTTCTGAACATACCGCCCATCCAAATGGCGAAGCATTTGTAATAAAGTTTGTAATTTCCGTGGGAAACGTATTTATGAGTACAAGAAATATATCTAAAACTATGAAACTAAAACTAGGTTAAATAATAATACAAAACTAGTGAGGAGTAGGTAAGGGACATAGTTTTACAAGAGGTCTCTTAAGGACACCGTTAGCTGTTCGCACAGTAGCAACACGGGTCTGCCCATCAGGACTAGAGTGCAATTCGACAATTCGGCCAAGATGCCACGTTAGCGGTGGGACATTGTCCTGTTTGATGACAACAATGGTGCCAATATTGGGAGGTTTTGTAGAATCTGTCCATTTATGTCGTTGCTGGAGAGTGTGAAGATACTCGTTATGCCAGCGCATTCAAAATCCTTGTTGAATTTGTTGCAACAACTGCCATCTGGACAAACGATTTATGGGTACGGAGATTAACTCCTCGTCGGGAGGAGTTGTTAATGAAGATAATGTTAAAAAATGATCTGGAGTTAAGGCCTGAAGATCATTTGGATCACTACTAAGCTGACATAATGGTCGTGAATTTAAAACTGCTTCGATTTGGTGAAAAACGGTATTAAGCTCCTCGTAGGTCAGTACTTGATCACCAATAATTCGAGAAATGTGATGTTTGACTGATTTGACTCCTGCTTCCCATAAACCACCAAAGTGAGCCGCAGACGCGGGATTGAAATGCCACTTAATTTGCATGACTCCGACGGCGTTTTGGGTTAATTCATTCAGTTGACGATTAGCGCCAACGAAATTAGTTCCGTTGTCACTGTAAAGATGAGAGCATTGGCCTCGACGTGCAACAAATCGCCGTAATGCTGCTATAAATGAATCAGATGAAAGATCTGAAACAAGTTCAAGATGGAGAGCTTTAATGGCGAGACATACAAATAAGCATAGATATGCCTTTTGAGTTTTACCAAAAGTAATATGAAACGGCCCAGCGAAGTCTACTCCGGTGTGCAGGAATGGTTTAACTTCAGAGACTCGAGGAGTGGGTAAATCACTCATCAGAGGTGTATAGGATTTTGGATTATGTCGCGAACAACGATAGCAATGAGAAATGCAATGACTAATTGCTCGTCTAGCGGACAATATCCAGAATTGTTCAGCTAATAAAGCCTGAAGAGCGGTTGCGCCAGGATGCAGATACTTATTATGATACTGATTAATAAGAAGTTTAGTTAATCGGTGTTCCCGTGGTAATAAGATTGGATGTTTTCTCTCAAAGGATTCTTGAGAGTGGCAAAGTCTTCCGCCCACCCTGAGAATACCCTCCTGATCTAGGAAAGGTGCAAGTTTGCGTATAGGTTTAGCACAAGGGCTTTTTGAACAAATTTGCTTTATTTCATTAGCAAAGACTAATTGTTGAATATGTTTTATAATGATAAGCAGCGCATTATGTAGTTCCAAATTTACCAAAGGACCTCGAATTAAATTAGTTTTATCCTTTAAATAGCTGGTAAATCGAATTAAATAAGCTATGCTTCCTTGAACCTTTCGCAAAGAGGAAAATCGTGATAATAAAATTATTATGAAATCATGTTGTCCAGTGACAACGAGAGAGATTGTATTGGTTTCTAAGTCTACATCGGAAGGCAAGGTAGAAGATGAACTAATAGGCCAAAGTTCAGGCGGAGAGCTGAGCCACCTGGGACCCGCCCACCATGAAGATCATTTCAAGAGGTCATGGGGAAGAAGACCCCGTGAGGCGCAATCAGCAGGATTATCGATACCATCAATATGATGCCAATTTTCCGGAGATAATTTTTCCTGAATTTGTGTAACACGGTTTGCAATAAACGTTTTCCACTGATGTGGAGAGGATTTAATCCAGGTTAATGCGACTGTGGAATCGGACCAAGCGTAAATATTTTTAAAAGCAATGTTGGCATAGGTGTCACGTACAAAATAAATTAAATCTGAAAGTAACAGTGCTGCACATAATTCAAGGCGTGGAATTGTGATACGCTTAAGTGGATACACCCTAGATTTAGCACAAACCAAAAAAATGCGTACAGAACCATCATTTTCTGTAACCCTAAAATATACCACACATGCATAACCAGTCTCAGAAGCATCACAGAAACCATGAAGGTCACATGCTTGATAATTGTCCGTTATAACGCGCCGAGGTAACTGAAGTTGAGCGAGACATAATACCTCACGCTTGTATTGTGACCAACGTGAACAAATCTCAGCGGAGGGAACCTCATCCCAAGACAATCCTTGTGTCCAAAGAATCTGGATCAAGTGCTTTGCAAAAAGAGTAAGCGGAGCTAACAATCCAAGTGGGTCAAATATGCGTGCGACTTCAGAAAGTATTGATCTTTTGGTACAACAACGGTCGATAGTGTTTATTTTGTAAGTTAGGGAATCATAAGTTGGATTCCAGTTCAAGCCCAACACCTTTTGAAAGTAATCAGCAGTGTCAAATGATTGACAATTAGTTTGGCGTAATGATGGGGGTATGGAGTCTAATACGATAGGATCGTTGCTAGACCACTTCCTCAAATCAAATCAACCACTTTTAAGAAGATCTCGAAGTTGAGATTGTAAAGTAATAGCTTCTTCAGCAGATGAACAGCCCGTGACTACGTCATCTACATAAATGTCGCTAAGTAACACTTTTGCAGCGTGAGGAAAATTATCTTTTTCATCTGAAGCAATTTGTAAAAGAGTGCGGATAGCTAGATATGGAGCAGATGATACTCCGTATGTAACAGTATTCAATTCAAATTCTTGAACAGGAGTGTTTTGAGAAAAGCGCCATAATATGCGTTGATAGGCTCTGTGATCAGATGTTACTAAAATTTGCCTGTACATTTGTTTTATATCTGCAATAAGTACAGTGGAATGGGTACGAAACCGTAAAAGTAATGATACTATGTCTTGTTGTAATTTAGGACCTGTTAATAAGGTGTCATTCAGAGAAACATTATTAGTAGACTTTGCTGAGGCGTCAAAGACGACACGTAATTTCATGGTAGAACTTTCGGGCTTCAACACACAATGATGAGGAATACAATAACACGAATCAGAATGATTGGAAGCACTTTGACCACTCACAGGAGACATGTGTCCACAGTCAAGATAATCCTGCATGAAATTTGAATATTCTTGTTTTAATGTAGAATCTTTATTCAAGCGATTTTCCAGAGATAAAAAACGACGCATTGCGGTATTAAAAGAATTACCTAAAATAGGAATATCTTCACGAAAAGGTAATGAAACGATGTATCTGCCTGATTTGTCACGAGTATGAGAATTGATAAAATTTTGCTCGCACTTAGTGTTCTCTGGAGAATTGAATATGTTCTCAAAACTTCTTTAATGTGGAATCAAGTTGTGAATAAACAGACACATGAAATGAGTTAACAACAGCTGGTGTAGAAATATGAATTTTTCCAGATAGTATCCAACCAAAGATGGTTTTCATTGCGATTGGTTCACCAGGACGACCATATTTAATAGCGGGTTGTATTATTTGTGAGTAGACATCAGCACCAAGCAAGATGTCTATTTCACTCGATTTCCTATAATCAGGATCAGCGAGAGGCAGGTTTTTTAAATGTTCATAACCTTGAGTGGTAATGTGACTAGACGGAATATCATTACAGATGACCGGCAAGACCATTGCCTGTATATTAAAACTGGGATGATGTCTAAACATCGGAGTGACCTGACAAAAAGTCATGCCAGTACAAGCGGGTGAAGAAGTTCGACCAATTCCTTGAATAGGAACGGAGCATTGCGTAAGCGGTAAATTAAGTCTGTTTAGACATTTCTCAGTTATTACTGATATTTGACTGCCATTGTCTATAAGAGCACGGCAAGTTTGAAAATTACCACTAGCATCACAGATAGATACTAAGGCGGTGGATAAAAGAACTGTAACTGGAGCAATAGCACTAGCAACAACTTGAGGAATGTCAGCAGCGGTGGCATTATCTGTAGAATTAAAAGAGATCGTAGTTGCTTCACGTGGAAAATGTAGCATCGTATGATGGCGTTTTTGACAAACGCGACAAACAGACAGGGAAGCACAAGTCGAGAAACTATGTGTTCCAAAGCAATTTACACAACGTCTGCATTCTTTAATAAAGTTATATCGATCTTGAGGCGACTTATTTAAAAATAAATCACATTTAAAAATAGAGTGGTTAGCATTGCAAACAAAGCAAGATGCTTGTTGAGGTTTTGCAAGAGGCACTGCTGACCCAATATTGTTTTGAGAAGATGTTTCCACCACGAGAGACTGCTGTTTTGATTTTATGGGAGATTGCGTATGTTGCTTATGAGATAATGAAGGAGAAAATATTCCAGTGTTAGAAGTTGAATACTGAGAGACACCAGAACAAATATTTGACAACATAGTGCTAGACTCCAAAGCATTGCATTGATCGGTCAAGAATTTAATTAACTGTTCATATGTGGGCAACTCCGTAATGCTACGATGCATTTCAAACCGTTTTCTAGTATTGGGATCAATTTTCTGCATTAACCAATTAAATAGAGTAAAATCCCACAAGTCAATTTCATATTTATTGAGAGCAAAAATATTTTCAGAAAATATATTTAAGAGAGTACGAAGAGAACTTGCGGAATCAGGTTTAGCTTTTGGCGAATTAAGAGTATTTCCCCAATAGGTCGAAATAAGTATGCGTTTATTGTCATATCTTTTCTCTAGGGTTCCGAATGCAATATGATAATTATCAGAGGTTATTGGTAAATGTTTCACTAATTTTAATGGTTCATCAGATAAGGCACTTATTAAGTATTGGAATTTCTCTATGTTAGACAATTTTGTGTGATTGTGTATCAATGACTTAAACAGTTCATAGAATGAAGTCCATTCAATAGCATTACCTGAAAATTTAGGTATCTGAATCTCCGGTAGATGAACAGTATTTTTATTGCTTTCAACATCAACCTTTTGATTTGTTGTAACAGCAGATGCCATTTTGGTTAATTGTATGTCAACAGCTTGAATGTTATCATGCAAATCATCTATTTCTTCCACCAGTGAATTCAGTTGATCCAAATTTTCAACTGAGAGTTGACTCAATTTTAATGATTTGCGTTGTTCTTGAAAATCCTCGTAAATGAGGTTAGATCTTTTAAATTTTGCATAAAACATAGAGTGCGTTGAAGTGTCTGCCACAACGGCAGATGAGTATTCTGACACGGCGGTTAATTTTCTAATTACCACATTACATTCCCTTACAAAATCCTCAAACTTCATTTTGTAAGTATTGATAAGCTTCTTAATAAAGTTATATTAACCAAATGTAAATAAAATTACAAAATAGTTCTATTATCAGTACTCACAAATACGTTAGAATGACAATATAATAACGAAAATATGTTTAGAGGAAACAAGAAAATGAATTAATTATAGCGGCAGGTTCAATAAAAACACCGTGTGCTAATGTCAAAATGAATTTAAGCAACAAATGTCAGTTATGAAGTAATTAATTTAAAAAGGTTTTAGATGAATGTAAGGCAAAGCTGGTTTTCTTTTTTAAGGTATCGGCATCGAAGGATCAAAAATGTTTATTATCGCGGAAATAAATCGGACGAAGGACCATTCAGCGTAATGCTGACAAACTGAACTAATATTAATAATTGAATTTGAAATACCTTGTGACCTCGTGTACTAGCGGCACTTCCTGGTGTTGTTCTCTTCTAGTTGGGCCCAACAAACTCCAGGTCTCCAGTATGGGAATATGGCAAGGTACACAAGACACTCGCGTGGTGATAAATAGCGGTTTTTATTATTTTTTAAGTTGACCGAAAAAATGACTTTTTATATATTTTTTTTGTAGCGTTATTATTTTTGTTGATATGGAAATCAAAAACAAAATTGAGTTATAGAAACAAAAAATGCTAGCATTGTTTTCTGAACATACAGTTATTATTATTTATACAATTATAGATTATAGATAGTTGCAACTCGGGTTGTAGTAAAATGTTGACAATAACTATTTGCTTCATAACTCGCTTATTTACTATCGAAATATAAAATTGAAAAAAGTAATCGACTCTTGATAGTATAGGCTACAACTTTTATTTTTGACTTTTAAAAATTTTCGTTCGTCTGTCTACAATCACGTGTGGAACGAATTTGCAAAAATAACAATATAAATATTTGCATAATAAGAGAGCTATGCAAGGTTTAGGGAATATTTTATGCAGTAAACAATATAATTGCATATAAATAGCCACACCCACTAAACAAAATATATATCCGTAATATTACGCAATATTAAACTGAAGTAACATATTTAATGTTTTCTTGCAATATGATATTTATATTAAAATAACCTAACTTTGGTATAGCTGAGAAATGTTAAATTGCAAAATATTGAAGAAATATTTAGTTAATATTAGCTCGAAAATATTTCCGTCATATAAAAAATTATATTTAACAAATGTATGTCACATATTATAATCAATGTATCTTTAATATTGCCATTAAAATAAGCATATTATATTACAAGAATGTAACTTGTAATATTACACGAAAATATTTCACATATATAACTGTAAATGTGTTACGAATGAATCTCATATGAATAATATGCATTTGATCATACATTAACATTATTTGCAACGTTTATTCTATGTAACTACCACGAACTTCTATGAAAACTCGCCTATTCTCGCCTAAAATAGTATGAACATAACCTTAAAATCTTCGATATTTTGTGAGTAAGTGTATTGCGCCTTAATGCCCTTATTTTCAGAAATGGTTGATAAAAGCGAGAATAAGGTAAGTAGATAATTACAGTAATGTAGAAATTCGTGGAAACTTTTAGCAACAAAATAAAAATAAACTTTAAATTTTATTTAGTTGCCTTAAATTTGCAGTATTTTTACACCTGTGTTATTTGTCGAAGCACACTAATTGCATTTTATTGATAAACATATAACATTAAAATATTATTCTTGTTTCAACCTGCTTATAGGTCAGTTATTTATTGCTTTACTCATCGGAGTTGCATATGTGGTCCTAATCACGGGGATAAAAAAAAATAAAAATCTGATATTAGGCCAGTAAATCAATTGTCCCTGTTTTAAGTTGGTTGCTCGACCAATGTAATAGCTAGGGAGCTGGTGGCAGAATTTTTTATATGATTTTATCGTGTGACTGAAGTCGAAAAGTATAAAGATCTCATAATAACATGCCGGAAAAACCATTTCAGTCATTACGGCGTTGCTGATTTTTTAATTAACAGTTATTTAAAAGTGCCAAAAAAAACAAACGCTCCTATATGATTTTATTGTATCAGCCAGTTGTTTTAAACGTTGCCTGTCAATATGACATTGATATAAATGCAGTTGGCTGAAATCTATGTCTGCGTTTTTTTTGTAATTTATTTTTTTTAATTAATTTGTAAAGCACATAAAAAAATAGTGGCTGAAATTTACAATGCTGATTTCTCATTAGCTGACGTTTCTTATTAATAATTAAGAAGTGAAAAAAAAATATGTTTTTTCGAAAGAATTTAGCAATGCTCGATCCTACGAGAAGAATGTTCAAGACAAAGTTGAAGAGGACAAAATTGCATACATTTTTTGTATATACATTTTTATTGTAAGTCTAATAGGTAACGAGATACAGCGGTGGGAAAATGAAGTTTAACGATTTTTTTTTTTTCAAAAAATGCTCAAACTTCATTCTTCCGCGAACGGTCCTACCTTTAATACGTACAGGCTTAGAGAGCAGTGTTTTTAATTTGATAATAATTACTTAAATTTTTGATATATTGAATGTCTCTAAGCAATTGTGTAAGGATTAAATGTGTGTAAAGATTTTGTAAGGGATTTAAAATTTTGTAGCCAATAGTCGGGACATAAAATTTTATAATTTGAAGTTTCCTTAAAAAATGTTGGATTCTTATCTAAAAATTACAAGAATATAAAGAATATAAAAGCAAGTACGCTACGTGCCAATTTTTCTGAATACCTATCATTAAAATTAATAACTCTTGTTTCCTATTTTCGAGGAATGATGTAAGCCACTGTAATACTCCCGTCAATTTAATTTTTTTTTTTAGTTTCAATACAAGTATTATTATAATATATCTTTATTATAATAATACAGGTATTATAAAATATGTTGTTATAAACATGCGTTATATAATAAAAAAAAATTTTCTTCTTAAATTCATTTGTCTAACGCTGTATCTCTTTAAAAATTAGACTTACAATAAAAGTGTATATACAAAAAATGTAGGAAATTTTGTCCTCTTCAACTTTGTCTTCAACATTTTCCCCCCACCTCCAAGGTTGAAAACTTGTGTTTTTTATCATGGCCTCGACTTAAACAACATATATCAAAATCATTACTACTTCACCTTTTGCAGGGCAAAATTCCCGACTGATTGTCTTACTTTGACATTTTTTGGAGTAAATTGAGAATATTTTTGAAAATCAGCCAATGTTTTTCTCTGCTAATGGATATAAAAACTAACAAATTACCAAACACCATTCGAGGTTTCTATTTTGAATAGCATACATTTTTATTTGCACTTAAGCTTGGTTGCCATTTTGATAATATAACTCGATAACTGAAAGACACTCGACCTATGGTCTCGTGTTTTTGTACCATAATAAAGATAATGAATAACTATGTTATGTCAGTAACTACGATACTTCTATACTGTATTCTCGATCAGATATTAATATATTCCATTTTTTAACAGAGGCTGTCAAAATTACCTTCTCAGCCACCACAGCAAAACAATTCGAAGATGTGGTAGCTGAATGGCTGCGTTTCGCCAAACAAAGGAAACAGCGAGAGAGGCAAGGAATAATATGGATTTTTTTTATAACACTTGTTGTTGAGAATTTGCATTTTTATTTTTATACATTGTATATTTTTATGTATATTTTTAACAAAATATATTTTTGATTAAATGTTTTCTTTTTATTTTAGGTTTAGGTGATTATTTATTAAATACTATAGATGCCTCAACTGATGCAAATTAGTGCTGAAGGATTATGGACAGCCTGTCGAATAATGTGTCTCCCACTCATTTGTACAGTACATCTTACAATTTCCTATGAGTAAAAACACATAATTTGACACAATATTTCTGTCCGTAATCCTCTAATACTAACTGGCACTGGGACAACTATAGTATTCAACCAAGGTTGTTACTTTGGGTCAATATTAATTCAGAACTAAATTAATGTTGCCTTAATATTTATATTTATCTTGATACTACATTGCCTTAATAGTATTCGAATCAAGTGCGGGTCTAGAAATTTCAATAATTTTTTTCTCGTCTGTGGCGCATGGGACCCATACGAAATATGGGAAATAACATCTCGAGAAGCACTTCTGTAACGACCCCTAAAAAATTTTGAAAGCGCAGTTTGCGAAAATTTTTTTCAAAATTTGGTTACCCCCCCAGGTCTAGGGACTCCTGTTTAATTTTTTTTTGTCATGCATTTTACTTTTCATAAAAATGAGTTTGTTAAGTTCTCCTTTTAACATCGGCAGCCAGGTTGTGCAAACATCTACGGAACAATTCGACACGCATTTATCCTCATTCAATAGTATTATAGCCGCTTCTTTAATTGTATTTTTATGAAAAGTAAAATGCATATAACAAAAAAATATAATTTTAAACAGGAGTGCCTAGACCTGAGGGGGTAACCGAATTTTGAAAAAATTTTTTAGGGGTCGTTAGAGAAGTGCTTCTCGATATGTTATTTCCCATATTTCGTATGGGTCCCATGCGCCACAGACGAGAAAAAAATTTATTGAAATTTCTAGATCCGCGCATGATTCGAATATTAAGCATACATTGCAGCAATGTTATTCATGGTGAGATATAAATAAGTATGTAATTTAACACGTTAAATAAGTATGTAATATGACAAGTTATATTGATAAATTATTACATCAATATGTTATGAACATTAAGTAATATTTTCACAATGTTACCTTTTTAACAATGTAACAGAGTAACATTTAATAGTATGACAAATTACTTTGTAGTAACATTACGACACTGTTCATGATCTGTTCTACATAACATTACATGTAACTTTGTAATATTGAGGTTCTATTAAAGTAATAATGCATGTTTAGTGAGTAGCTTTGTTATTATGGAAAATTCATAAAAAATTAAATAACTGGTAGAAAGATGAGGCAACCATCTAATTTTCCGATTTATTCGATTTATTGCGGGAGAAAACAAAACTATAATTTGCAGCGATCGAGAGAAAACAGTTTTCTTCAACAAATTTCACCCTTCCCCTCTAAACATATAAATTATGACACGTGATTTTTTTCTCGTTACATAAGCACAGAAAATAAAAACTCTCAAAGTAGCACAGGTCTTGCTTGTTTTATTTTATTCTTACTTTAAAATCCAAACAAAAACCGTATATCAAACCTTAACCACCAACAACTTGTACCTGGCTACAAAGATTTATAGTATTAATCCCAAACGACACACACAAATATTTGTCTACCCTTCAATCTACAGAGAATTTAAGCATATCGTATCCCACCCTAATAAAATAGAAATTCTTCGCAGACTATCATGCGTTGACATATACCAAAAGCGGCTAAATTAAATCACATAATACTCATTATATTAATAGATTCAATGGAGAAGTTCAGTTGTGCGGTTCAACCAATATTATCACATCCTTAGTGCCTCTTACCACGAAAGCCTAGATGTAGGTCACAGCAATAGATTATCTACGATACCTCATTCAGTGCAACCCTTTCTATCGCAACGACGCGACGTGGTGCTTACCCCAGACATGCAATTATACCTACTACGAACACGATAGGACCCTTGGATTTAACTTAGTTCATCTTTGGTCTGGCTGGCTGATTTAGTTTCGTACTCGATCTAGTTTCATAGGTACATTATTTTTTAATTAGTGCAGGCAGTCTAGCCTAGTAGAAATAAATATACATGTACAGATAAAAATTCCCATGCGAAATATTTAGAAAATTAATAGACATTTTTTTTCTGCAAAAGCCAATTATTAGAATGTATAAAAGGCTTAACTTTTGAATACAAATCATTTTTAAAATATTGGCGCTGCTCTACAAAAAATATTTCGATGACAGGAATTTTGAAATGCAATGTATGTCACAGAGCTTTAATTTTTAATAATAATAATAGCAAGTCTTTATTTTCTATGAAGTAACACATACAATAAAATAAATCAGGGAGATATTCAATACAATTGCCCTTCCATACAACCATCTCGATGAAACAAATGTACGATAGTCAATGTAATAAACCATGACTTTTTTGTAAATATTTCGTGCAAAGACGAAATTACCCCCCCCCCCCGTTTTCGAAAGTGCTGAACATGATGCAAGTGGTGGGAGAAGTTTTTGACCGCCGCAACCCCCTGAAACGAACAAAAACCACCCCCTTTTATGGATCCCTTTATGTTTTCATATATGAGATCTGAGGAGTGATTTATCGACTTGAAATAACATGGAGGGGGTTATAAAGTAAGTGAAATCCAGACAGCAGGCCTAGGGGGTTGATTAGTTGATTAAACCCTCCCGAGGGGTGGAAAATCATTTTTTTTTCAAATGATTCAGTTCAAACGCGCATCCCCCGTTTTGGGGGTCGCTGATCACGGGAAAAGTATTCATTTTTAGCTCCAACCCCTCTCAACCTCTCAAACGAGCATAAATCACTTTCCACTCATCAGAAGGCATGCTATCCAGGATTTAAAGATGTTTCGACACATGATCGTTTTTTTTTAAATAAATACCTATTATTTCTGCTTACATCATTGTTAAAAATATTATTTTGTTTATTCAGCAGATAACTTTCAAAGAAAACATTCGTTTCTTTCATATACCATTGGTACAAGTTATAAGTCCGACCAAAAAAGAAGATCAACAAGGCTCCCTTACGAAGTGACTTGTCGACTTCTTTCATACATCTAGATGTTAGATATGGTAGATGTATGAAAGAATTCGACAAGTCACTTCGTAGGGGGAGCCTTATTGATATTCTTTTTTGGTCAGACTTGTACCAATGGTATATGAAAGAAACGAATGTTTTCTTTGAAAGTTATCTGCTGAATGCCCAAAATAATATGATCGTTTTTTCTGTGCATATCCCTTCATTTTTCACGGAAGAGAAGGTGGTAGCGACCTCGGGGATTGCTTCAACCTTTCCAAAGTACACTTTGGATCGTCAATACGCCCCCCCCCCCCATTTTCTCAGGCTCTGATCACGATAAAAATATTCAGCTTCATATCCGACTCTTCTCAACCTCTTTAATGATAAAGATGTATGTACAGAAGAGAGAGCAGATGACGATGACGATATTGATGATGATTTTTATTTTAATTTAATCCCTAAAATTGGTTTAAGCGATTCCGATTGGCGGATGAAGAAGAAGAAGAGATCGCATGCGATGTGCATTTTGAGGAATATGAGAATTGTTATGCTATTTGTAAACGACCCAGGTTTTTTTAATTAATTGTAAGCAAATAATTTATTTTGTCATAAAAATATTTTCATGTAATTCTTTGAATAAACAACATTGCCATTGACGACAAAATGTATTATTCATTACTCCCCGATGAATAAATCATGATACCCTACTCAGCCACCTACACAACCATCGCCTCTCGATAACTGGTGAATGAGGGTAAGTTTCCGTCTATTAGAGGGGTTGAGGAGAGTCGGAGATGACGGTGAATATTTTTATCGTGATCAGTGCCTGCGAAAACGGGGGAGCGCGTATTGATGATTCAAAGTGTAATTAATAAATTTGACATCCCTTGGAAAAGTTGAGGTCGCTACCACCTTCCCTTGAGAGAAGGGGGGGGAGGTTGGAGCTAAAAATGAATATTTTTCCCGTGATCAGCAACCCCAAAACGTGGGATACGCGTTTGAACCGAATCATTTGAAAGTAAAAGATTTTCCACCCTTCGGGAGGGTTTAATCAATCCCCTTGGCCTGCTGTCTGGATTCCACTTACTCTATAATCCCCTTCCATGTTATTTCAAGTATAAACCGTCGATAAATCACTTCCCAGTCCCGTTTATATACGAAAAGATAAAGGATCCATAAAAGGCCGTTTTGGCCGTTTCAGAGGGTTGCAGCGGTCAAAAACTTCTCTCACCACTTGCATCGTATTCAGCACCCTCGAAAACGGGGGAAGGGACATAATCTTGTCTTTGCACTAAATATTTACACTATTTACACTATTTCTGCCTTCTTCTTCCTAAATGATGCAACAGAGAACTGATTTTTTCTGAAATCGATCGGCAATGTCTACATTTTCGGGGCGATTTCATATCGAAAAATGCACAATTCCAGTATTTTGGTCCGTTGCTAAGAAACTATCAGAAAACAGACCGGAAAAGATCCGTTGCCAAGCAACGATCAACAAAACCGTACGGGAAGGTTACTTTCCCGGCCTAGGCCGGGAAAGTAACATTCCCGTACGGTTTTTTATGTATCGTCGGCTAGCGCCTCGGCCAACAATTTGCATCGTCGTCCGGGAATGTATTGCTTTCACACCCAAGTACACAATACTATTCCTGTCTAGTAGGAGGTGAGTGAATATTACTGCCTCTTACAAACTTACTCAGTAAATATTGCTGAGATTAAGTGATGTCAATTTTAAAAAGTAAACCTTAAATCTTTCATTCAGATTAAGTCAATTTGATGCTTTGAATTTAGTGGAAATAAAGTTTCAAACACGAATTTTAAATTTTTTGAGGGTTGTCTCTATCATTTTGCCAGAAAGCTGGCCAAAACACAATGTCACAATCAGCCAAATGTGGTAAAATAAGTGAATCGCATAATTTTAATTTGATATCTGTACTTAAGAAGTCTTTGTGGATATAATATACTTTCAGTTTATCAAAGGACTTTGGAATTAAGTGTGAAACATGACGTGAAAACCTCATATCAGTTTCTATATATAAACCTAAGCTTTTGCAGCTATAACTGGGTTGCAAAATTAAATTATTAAGAACTATTTTAAAATTATTATTCTCCAGAATTAAATTCTCGTTCTTACCCAAGAGCAACATTTTCGTTTTACTTTTATTCAAAATAAGACAACGAGATTTAGATATCCTGGAATTACTGGCAAGATCTGTGTTAATTCGTTCTACCGCAAGGTTTATATCAGTTGTAGCAAAGTTGCGTATCATCGGCATATAGGCGTGATTGATGGAAGTTCAAATATTTATAAAAATAAGCTGCACAAATGCAAAGTAATAAGGACCCTAGAATACTACCTTACTACTACCCTATTCAAGATCTGTGGATTCTGAAAAGCAATTACTTATATCTATCCTCTGTTTTCTTTCAGAAAAATAATTTAGAGAAAAGTACAGCTGCTTCACTGCGCCCAAAATATCGCAACTTAGTGCACAATGTGGCGTGATTTAGAGAATCAATGGCTTTACTATATTCTAAGAGGATAAAGCAAGTATTTTTATTATCATCATAAATCCTTGATATATCAGTCACGTTTAACAGTGCTGTAGCTGTACTATGGTGTGGATGGAAAACAGATTGTAGGGATGGAAAAGTATCATTAAATAGTAAGAAATGATTACGCTGCTCATGCATTATTTTTTCCAGAATTTTAGATAAGGTTGGTAATATACTGATGAGTCTATTGTGTGAAATTTGAAAAGGGGAACTGTTCATGGGAATGGGAATAACATTTGCCGTTTTCCAACTAAAAGGAAAAGCAGAATTTAAAAGATATTGATTGATAATAAACGTTAATAAAAATTAAAAATGGAATAATAAGCATTATCATTTTCAAATCTAATCCATCATCACTAAATCCAATACTTCTTAATATTTTTTCTACATTGTCGGCTGTTACAGTTGAAAATTCAAACGCACCTTTAATATTTGAAATGACTGATTTTACATAATAATCTAAAATAAAATCATTGTTAATAACATTGACTTTTGAGTCGCTATTAACAAAATAATAATTTTTATCATAATTTTCAGTATTGACAATTGAATTCTCAGAATTTGTAAGATTAAGCCATTGTAAAGTAAGCCAGAAACCATTTGGATCAATCTTAAATTTTTGCTGCAAGAAAGCCTTTTTTTCTTTTTTACGGTCATATTTACAAAATTATATAATCCATCAATAAGACTTCACTTTCAGTTTTCTTGTATTTATGACGCGCTCTATCTTTTAACTTCATCATTTATTTGAAGTTATTTGTTAGCCAAGGAGCTGGCGGCTTAGTAATTTCAACTGTTCGTACTATAGTGGAGTAAAATTAAAATTTGGAGGGAATTGTCTTACAACAGCAATTTTTTGCTGGAAACTGTCAGAAACATTACATTAGTGTAACAAAAAGTTTTGGATTGAATCTTTGTCCCGCAAGTCATTTGTATAAACAAAAGAATATTGAAAATTATGTTTTTTCGCAGTTTTTCTTAAATATATTTGCTTGTATAGCTCGTATCACAATAAATAAAAAAAGGGATTATTCATAATAAAATTCCGTAGAAAACTAGATTTTTTCCGAATTTTGACTGCTTTTCAATGGTTCGATTACAAATTGTAAGTAATCATAAAATAAACAACTAGTTGTGCCAAATCGACACTAAACGTAACCCGATCTCAACGAAAACCTTTTCAGATCTTTTTTTTGGCATTAGGACATAGTCCATGCAGCCAGATACACTGTCTTATAGCAGAAAATAGCTAATCCTAATTCTAACGTGAATATTATGATAAAAGAACACAATTAGGAAAGTAACAGGGACACACACTTCTCGCCTAGGGGCCTATCAAGGTATTTTAATATTTTCACAACAGAGGTAAGGCCACGGATTAGTAACAAAATTTAAACAAAGGAATAGCAACTCTAACCTAAATTTTTACGCCGGTTTTATGTAGAAATAATATAAGACAGTGTAGAATATCGATTTTATTGAGGCATAACAAATATAAGATATCGAATGTTTGATTTTAATAGATTATTATACAATTCGTTAGTCGCATCAGTATGTTTACTGCAGTTTAAAAATATATGGTCCAAGTCACTCTCAATGTTACATATGTCGCATAAATTTGTAGGAGAGAGTCCCATTCTATAAAGATGTGCAGGGTAACAACCGTGCCCAAATTTCATTCGAATGATCATCGTTATATATTTTCTAGGCAGGTTAACGTCATCATGCCAGAACTTGGATGGTATTTCAGGACTTATTTTAGTATATCTTGTGGGGTTGATAAAAACAAATTCATTCCACATATTTGACCACTTCTTTTTTAATAAATGTTTACAGATGTTCACGGCGTCATCGCAACTTAATTGTTTTCTAGTTTCCAAACCGGATGAAATGCTTTGTTTAGCGATCGTGTCAACTTTTTCGTTGAAATAAATGCCAACGTGCGCTTTAACCCACATAAAGGCAATTTGACCCCCATTTAAATGTAGCTGCCGTATAACTTTTTTAATATTAGTGATGAAAGGATTCGTAGGGATGTTTGGAGGATAACTATGAGATAACTTAAGAGATGTTAAAACCGACAAGAAATCTGAAATTATGATGTAATGGTCATTATTGTTTGAGTCAACTATATGTTCAATTGCTTTGTAAATAGCAATGGCCTCCGCAGAGAAGATGGATGTTTCATGTCTTAATTTGTATTTAGCAGATATTATATTTGGGTATTATGTAGGCACAACCTGTTCCGTGCGCGGATTTAGATGCGCCCGTGTACATTTCTGTGTAATTTTGCCATTGATTTAAATTTTGTTTGAAGATGTTACGGCTTTCCAGATGATTTTCACTATAGCTTGGAATGATAGTTGGAAAATTAATAATTAGGTCATGGAATTCGTATCCAGGTACGCATGGGTGTAATTGTAATGTAAATGTAATTGTAATTGTTACCATCGATTTGCTTTCTGAAATTTCAAATCCCTTGTTCAATAACCAGTAATCACATTTGATGATTTCATTATTTATTGTGTTTTTACAAATATCCAATTCTTATGTTCGTATAATAAAACGAAATCGTCTGCGTACTGAGTGATACGTAGTTTAAGATTTAGGGAGTGGAAGTCGGCACTGTACACACTGAACAAAATAGGGCTCAAAACAGAACCCTGGGGTAAACCAAAAGATATCTAACGGGGTCCTAGTTTTTCATTATTAAAAAAATATTATTAATATTAAATTGCTCTATTATGAAAAAGGTTGCTACAAGGTAATTATTATTGGTAAAACAATCATGGATCTCTGATACTACATTGCCAACTGCATATAGTGTACCATACTCACGTTTAAACCCGTACTGGTTATTTGGTAGAGGATACTTATTTCTAAGCCACCACTCCAGTCTGTTTTTTATCATACGTTCCAATGTTTTAAATATACATGATAGAAGAGATATAGGTCTGTAGATATGCTTCTAGAGGGCAGAATATTTACTAGTGAAATATTTTGTCGAACTCCTCTATATGTTTCCTTAAATATATAAGGAATAAGAAACCAGACTGCAACCAACAGCTATTCTCCGGACTAATGCCCCGCCGAGCGCTGAATTACGAGTTACAAGCCTGGCCGCGTTAAGTACAATAACTATGTATTGCCACAAAACGCTAAGTTTCGATTGTAATAGACACCAGCCGAAAGACTTATTCCCATGGTGTCTATTACAATCGAAACTTAGCGTTTTGTGGCAATACATAGTTATTGTACTTAACGCGGCCAGGCTTGTAACTCGTAATTCAGCGCTCGGCGGGGCATTAGTCCGGAGAATAGCTGTTGGTTGCAGTCTGGTTTCTTATTCCTTATATATTTAAGGAAACATATAGAGGAGTTCGACAAAATATTTCACTAGTAGATATAGGTCTATACGAGTCCGCTAAATTAAGGTTCTTATTTTTACTGCATTTTATACAAAGAGGATTATTACTACGGCACTGGCTTGAGACATGACCAAATCTTAGCCACTTAAAGCACTGAATGACTCGTTGTACATACAGGACAAACTACACTATTTATGTAGACCTCATTAGGTAATTTATTTCCCTCAAAGGTTAATATGACAATTTGTTTAGGTACATAGGAAGTTCCATTTTCATTAGTTACTTTTCGTTTTAGTCTATTTACAACCAATATTTTACAATCAGATTCTATATTGTTTATTAGGTAATCATCATCAAATTTTGTATCAACAAATTTTATAACACCCCTTCTAACTAGTAAATTATTTGGAATAAAGGCTTTAAGGCTGTAATAATTCATTCTTGACTAAATTGTTTGCATCTAAAATTGTTTTTAGACCCGCTTTAATTCGATTGAAACCAACCTTTTCAATGGTCGTTATATTTTTAATATTTAGGAAGGATATGCCCTAAGTGCATTGGATGTAACCGTCCAATGTTTTGTTCATTAATTTTTTCAATATAAACGTAAATATTTTTATCATTATAGTACTTATCTTTATTTAAGTTGAAAACCGTAGGTAGTGGGTTTTTGAGGCGGCGGTAGTTTGGCTCAACTTGTCAGGTGTGCGGTCCTCAGTACATTTTTCATTGTATGCACTCTCAGTATCTTCCATAGCAGAATCCTGCGGCTTGCTGTGATTGTAACTTGTTCTATTTGTTTCTTCTTCGTATGTTAAATCAAGGATTTGTACATTTGGAATAAGTTTTGTTGTACCCCCTTTAAAGGGGGTGCCCAGTAAACATTAATGTAACTTTACCTCTCTGAGAGGTAAGATTAATAGAACATTTTTATATAAAATATTTTACATAATTTTACATAGCATATACGTAAAATAATATCATATTTAAGTCAACATATTAACTTAATTACTTATACACAAGTTTACATATTTGCTACATAATTTTACTTAAAAATGTTTACCTACTTCATTTTACGACATCGAAGTCATGGAACGCTCACGCTCACGCAGCACGCCAGTGTAAACTGATGTAAAATCTAACGTTTGTGTTTCTTGATCATTTTTGTGAAAAATTGTGGATGTCTTTTAATAACTTTGATGCAGAACTGTGAACCATAAAGCATTGTGACTTTTTTAAATATTATTTTATTTGGACGTTTTATTAGTGTAGAGTTTAGGTACAAACATAAATACCTATGCCCTCTTGTATGCGAATTTGTTGGAGGTGCACCATTTTCCAGTAAATGACCCAAAAGTAAGTTTGTGTTGTACCGTTTTTATAAAGATATTTATTTAAATGAAACGTAATCTTTTTATAGGTTAGAATTATTTCACGGGCAATCGTTATTCTCGACAGACAATAATTATTACATGGATTTTGTTACACAAAAGCTGTATGTTGGTGCTGTTCCCACATTATTAAGTTCAACTGAATCCAGCGTAAGAAGTTGTAATTCAAGGAAACCCAGATCTTAATAGTGACCAAAAGCTTTTGCGAAGTACTATGCATAGGTATGGTTATTGTTTACCGACATCTTATAGCACCTACTTTGTGTTCGTTATTGTATTGTACATATATAAAATACTTCAGAAAAATTAGATCAGAACCTTAGGACAAAACCATTGCCCCTTTTTAGGGTATAAAAGGGGTGGTAACCAAAAACTGATAATTTTTTTTAATATCAGAATCGGTTTCAACATGTTTTGTTTTTTTTTGTTGTCTTGTGATTAATGATATTGCTTGTATCGCCATTAAAAAAATTAATTTGATCATTATAAAACTACGAAGAAAACTAGAATTGTCTGAACCTTTATGGTTAATTTTGTTGCAATAAATTAGGGCAATTAAGATTTGTCATTATTAAAAATATGCTTCAGGTAGAATTAAATCATCTTGGTAAAGGACCCCGCACATTTCCTTATATCAAATGGCTCTCGGTGAATGTAATAGTATAATATAATTTAATATTTATACAAAAAAAGCTTAAGAAACAATAACAAGTTCGAAAATTGAATCGTTGATTGTTTACTTTTCAGTGGCGTTAATTAACAATTTGTTTATATGACTGTTAAAGAAACTACCTTTATCATGGTATTCTCACAAGATTGATGCACTCGTCTACAACTTATGCATGAAAAAAGTACTGCTTTACACACTTGTTGCATAAATATTTTAAAATTATTTAAAACAATTTTTTGGCAATTATTTAACAAATGCATTTTTTCACGCTTCACGGCTCCTAATTGGCGTAGAAAACCGCGTTTTTTTAAATTGTTTTTTTTTTGTGATCTTTTGAAGCATTCTAATAATTTTTAATTGTTTAATTCTGAGAAAAAGAATTCTTTATAAAAAATTTAAAATGATTTTAAATAGTTTAAAAAAATGTGTTAACACCACTGAAGAGTAGGAGAAAAATCTACATTCTAAAACAAATTGTTCTATGACTTGATGCACTTAAACAGTCAACGGTTCAATTTTCGACTTTGTTATTGTTTTTTTGGCGTTGTTATAAACATTCCCACTTGAAATTTGGTGTGATGATTTACTGGGCTTAGGTATTTAGCATATTTTTTTATTACGTTTTGCAAAAAAATCTCTTAATTTTAGAGGGAAATTAAAAAAACCAGGATATTCTAAGATCTCTAGAGGCTTTAAAATTAATCAAGAATATAGACGCTGCGTGAAGTCATTCACTCCTAGTTGCATTACCCTTTTTTTCGGCAGTTATATGCTGCATACTCTTATGTTGAAATACTCCAATAGTCCCCAAATCACCATCTTTGGCAGATTAGACAAATCTGATTTAAAATAGCTGGGTTTTAACAGTGTAAACTCAACTTTGAGGCAGACTTTCGGATTGAATGACAGCACTTTGAGCACATCAGTTCATGTTCAAAGCAGTATACTTCTGAAACTAATCGGATCGACCTCAAATTTTCCATTCCATTGGAATCGTGTTTTCGTCAAGTTTTGTTAAAATATATACATTATTATTTAAGCTATCATAAATTGTTTAATAACTTAACAAATTGATCAAAATAGTTTGCATCTAGTTTTCTTCACAATTTAGTAAAGGGATTCAAGCTATATAACCAGATTTACTACACTATACAGGGTGCGCCACTTAAAACTCCCCAGACTTGTAACTTTTTTATTTTCGAAGCGATGACCATGTTGGGCACATCAACTTGTAGACATTTTTAAAGTCTTTAAATATCCATACAAAGTGATTAATTTTTTTTTTTTGAATGGTTAAGAAAGGAAACTTAATTTCTTTGAATATTTTTTTACCTCACCCTGTACATGGACTGTGTTATTGTTTTCTTATAAAGGTTTTAATTAGCTTCAATTTATGTTATTAAAATAAAAAACTTAAAAAACAAAAAATTTGCAATTTCCTACTTTACATACATTTTAATATGTTGGTTTCAAAAAATATATATTTTTTTATTTTTTGTTACTGTTTTATTACACTGAATATTGTTTGTGATATGTCTTTTACAGATAAAGCATAAAATTATTATTTACATTCCTTTCAAAGTAATTAAAAAAAAATCAGTTTGGAGTGTTTTTAATTCCTTTCTCTAAAACCAAAAAAAATTTCAAATATGACGTAATAATATAAATTAAAGCTAATTAAAACCTTTATAAGAAAATATTAACGCAGTTCATGTACAGGGTGACGTAAAAAAATATTCAAGGAAATTAAGATTTCTTTCTTAACAATTTTTTCAAAAAACTTTTTTTTTAAATGCTTTAAAAATATCTACAATTTGATGTGCCTTTAAATGGTGCACCTCGTATATGAAATAGACTAATATTTCAATTATTTTCACAGGTTGTGTAACTGATGTTCAAGTAGCAAATGTCAGAGTGACGAAGGCTGACCAAAGAACGAGTACAATCAGAAACGACCCGAAAAATGCTTAACACTTATTGTAGATACTTAGTTAACTTGAATATAGATTAGTTACACAAAAGACACTAGTATTAATCTCTCCTAAATCAACAGTTAATAAAATTAAATGAAATTTGAGCTTTACTAGGAATGCAAGGCAAGGTAGGTAGGTGGGTATACACAGGGTGTCCACTGAGGTCATTTAAAGTGATTTTAGTCACTTTTTTCTTTTTAAGTAACTTAAAGTCACTTTTTAGATAAAAAGGGTCACTATAGGTCACTTTTTACAAAGAAAATTAATATTTTTCGAGTTTTGACTGATTGTTATATATTTTAATTACTGAAGATAAAACCCAAATGAATCTTATGCAAAATTAAATGTAATTAATTAGATTAGACAATATGAAAACAAAGCATATTTGGTACCTATAACAACAGATCTACTGTCCAAAGCCAAGGGAGCCCACAAGAGCTACCTAAACTATCTCGACGCAGAAAACACTAAAGCTGAAGAACTAAAAAAACTTACTGAAAACGAAAAAATAAAAAAGATGGCAGAAAGAGAAAAAATTGAAATGGCAGAAAAACAATGTAAAACTGTGGAAAATTTAGAGGCTAAATCCAAAGAAAAGAAAAAGAGATTAAAGAAAATGCCGCAGACAGTTTATTTCAAGAGGCATCCATCATCTAAACTTCAAAAGTCACTAAATAAGGAGGATATTGAAGGTGCGCGAGTAGTCAAGGAGTTGTTGGATGCTTACCACGTAATAAGAAACGAAGAAAAATATAAAATGAAGGAAGTGGATGGTGTTACTGACAAAACTGATAAAAGGAAAAGTTCTTTATTAACTAAAGTTTTACCAAAGAAGCCAAGACTTGAATAGATTATAGTTATCTTTTATTATTATTGTGTTACTAATATATTTTTTTATTATTACTTATTTATTACTTAGCGATAACAATGCATTTGATTGTTTTCCTTTTATAGAAACTATATTGTTTGTTTTTCTTTGAGAATTTTTTTTTTAAGTAAAGTTTAAGTTATATTCGTTCTGAAAACAAAAATAATTTCTTATTACTAACCACATATGGGCCGGATAAGTGAACTAGTTTAATGGAAAAATTAATACGAAATTCTATCAAAATGTAAAATACACTATGTTCTATTCGAATGTGTCAATATCCCAAAATTCGCATACGACCTTGTCGCTTTGGTAGTATGTTGTTATTACTATTTTTTGTATTACTAATATATTTTTTTTATTATAACTAGACTTATAGACTATATTGTTTGTTTTTCTTTGAGATTGTTTTTTATAGTTAATTTGTTAACATATTGTTCTGAAAATATAATACTTCAATTAAAAATATTGGATGCCTATGTAATATTGTTCTATGATTGCTTATAGATCTTTTCCTGTGTTTGAATATGACCAAATTTTGTTTTCAAGACACTTAAATGTCACTTTTTACTTTTAAGTGGGTCACTTTTGATCATTTTTTTAAAAGCCATTGGGTCATTCGATAACTTTTTTTTTTCAAAAAACCGGTGGAAACCCTGTATACATCATTGGAGAAGAAAAAATATTGTATAGCTGCTTTCTAAAGAACATATAGATAACAACGTCGAGGACAAAGCCTAATGCCTGGTTTA
This sequence comes from Rutpela maculata, assembly GCA_936432065.2. Classification (NCBI taxonomy): domain Eukaryota; kingdom Metazoa; phylum Arthropoda; class Insecta; order Coleoptera; family Cerambycidae; genus Rutpela; species Rutpela maculata. Next base: position 247,917,939 of record OW386285.2, read on the forward strand.
CCTACTGGGATATGCAGAGATTAAGATGGAATTGAAACTTTGTTGTTACTAATTAACTTAGTTTCATTCAATTCGAGAATCTTTCCTAAGCTAATATATGTTGACAAATCAGACAAACATATCTTGCATTATATACTTTTTATCTCTCTCTCTTTTTAGCTCTGATGTAGCATGTATTTGTTTTATATACCTACCATAATGTTCAAAATAGCATCCTATAGTACTTTTTAAATATTGATACTAGAGAACTGGATTCTTGGAGTTAAATAATTGAATATAAATTCCTCATGAATTGTCCAGAAAAATTGATATTCTTTAGGAAATAACTGGAGGAGACATCAACTTTTATTTTTAAGTAGAATACCTTTGAACATTTTTAGAAAGTTAGATAGTTTTATATTTTAAATATAACCATTTTTTACAAAAAAATTTTCATTCAAAATATAAAACTACTCGGCTCTCTAAATAAGGTATCCGACTTAAAAATAAAACTTGGTGTCAACTTCGGTAATTTTCTAAAGAAATATATTTTTCTGTATAACTTATAAGGAACTTTATTCATATATCTAACTTTAAAAATCCAAATGTGTAGTATCAATATTTAAAAAGTGCTGGGATATGCTATTTTGAACATACGGTAGGTAGATAAAATATATACATGCTACATCATAAAGAGATAAAACGTATATAAGTTACGTAGCGTAAGGTCACCATCAAGTGGTTGAATATACATATATTACGCTACATCATAAAGAGATAAAATTAGTTACGTATACTTTACATAGCAAGTGGTTGAATATACATATACGCTACGTCATTTGTTCCATACCGTGAGGTCACAGTGTTACCTCTTCACTATGTAAAAATCATATGCACATGTTGCTGACATTTCGCAGAGTATGTACATATGATTATGCGTCACATTTTACATAGCACGTTACTTCTGCGAAACTTAGTTTACGTAGCATTTACGTATATGCTATATATTTATGTTTGCTGGGTGGCTTCGAACCAGACATTTTAAATAAAAACCTTCACCATACACTTTAGAACTAATCTTTCAAAAGGGTTCAAAGAAGTTAGAATATACGCAGACTTCTATACTCGACCGTTAGACGCGAACTGTTTTTCAGATCTTCTGGAGCACTAAAAAACCCCTCATGCAAAGACATTTTTCAGAGCTACTTTTTTGGGTTCCTGGGACCTCGAAAGGTAAAAATTTGATGTTATCTCAATTCTCAATTTTGGACCAATTTTAGTGACCACCCACAATTTTGTGGAGAGGGAATGATCCAGTACATGTGCAAAGTAAATTTAGAGCTCTAAATCCACTTGGCGCATATACTGGACGATTCCCAAACTGGTTCGGTGCTGTGTTTGGAACAAACCTATAGGTTACCGGCGTGGCATTTGGAAAACCAAAGTTGTCATTCAAATGACCTCGATAACGTTCACCGAATCAAAAATAAGTTATGTCCTTTTATTTGTCTCTCGAGAGCAAACAAATTATTTTGAAGCATTTTTTTTTTTTTAGAAAATGCGCTGTTCCCTGAAGATTTCGTTGTGTTAACTTAAAATGGGACCTTCGGTACATGAACTGGTTATTTTTAAAGAATTTTATCAAAGAGCTTAATTTTTTTCTTTTTATTTCTACTAATGACGAAACTTTAATATTTAAATAAAGGTTAATTTCGTGGTTAAAAGTGACTCCACTGATAAATTGTAATTTGAGGCACATATCAAATTAGTATTATGTGCAGCTGACCATTGTTTATGGTAAATGAACACAAATTATTTACAAACGAAGTGGTTTATACCACAATCAAACGCAACCAATTAACTTTTACATAAACCCATGTTTATGTAATTTACTATATACAAATCGATATTTTAATTTGTTTTCAACCCTCATGAGAGGGAACAAAGGAAACAAAGAAAACACTTTTTCTAAAAAGTAATAAAAAAGAACGATTCTGATTTTCTTTGATATATCAAATGAAAACGATTAACCATATTATTTCATTTCTACAAACAAATTATTTATACATGATTTAATTTATAGGCGTCTCTTATAATCATAAAAATCGTAATATTCACGATTGAAAAAAATTTTTGCTTATAAATCCGTTTCAAAACTTGAACTCAAAATAAATATGCGTATATGTATCTCTGTGCATCTACTAATGAAATAAAAATATAAGGGAATGGTAGATAAAATATATGCACAATGCAAGGCTTTGTCGTATTCCGTTTGGTTTCGCAATTATTCTGTCTGTCTACCTCTGTTAGTATGTATGATGTGTCAGCCAAAGTTGAACAAAGGAAATGCAAGCTAGCTAATCAGCATAATATTGTGAGAAGTTAAAATGAAATTTAATATCTAGATAAGCAATTCAAAGGATGCTGTTATCTAATACTGTAATATGATGCTATCTGTAATGTCGCTTTATATCTTGATGATATAGCGTATAATTTTATATAACAACTTCCCCCTTAATAAAAAAGTAGATGTTATGCAGCAACTTTTGAAAACAATGTTGAATGAATACAAAGCAAAATAATAAAATACATAAAAGTTAAAATTGGTAGATGATAATAATAATAAGCGAGTAGTACATTACATAAATGTAATAAGAATAAAATACAATGGTCTAAATTAATAGACAAGGGCAAAACTCCACATACGAAAGTCTATGTTAACTCGATGTCCTCTTCTTCTTGAGGTTTAATACCGGGTCGCTTTCTTGGAGGGATCAGTCTAGGAAATTTGGTAAAAACTCTGCTTCGCTCTGAAGGAGGTGAAGGAGGGTTGTCCGTTGAGGGTTGGATTCGCAATGCTCCACATCTTCTTCTTCTGCATTTACAGGTTATGTAAAGTAGAACTAATAGAATGATGAGAGTGATTATGAAATATGTGAACCAAGATATGTGTTTGGTCACAAAAGGTTCGTTTATGAGGTCATCCAGGTCTTTGGAATATTGGTCCAATTTGTTTTTAGCAATATCTAGGTCTTCTACGTCGAGATTGTTTAATTTGAGAGGTTTTAATTTTGGAATTTTGATTTTGTCGGGCATGTGATTACAGCATTCAAAAGGAATTTGGATAGGATGTGAATTGTCCTTAATTTCGGAAAAGTCTTTAGCACTGGCTTGTATTCGGGTGATGCCTGCGTAGGCGTAACATCCTGGTTGTAGTTTGATGATGGAATTTTTGTTGATTAGCTCTGTTGTGGATTCTCTCTTTGGACAGTTGATGGTAATGTGAAGTGGTTCGGAATTAATTATTAGCCATGAGTTGTCTTCAAGTTCTTGGACATTGTACCCTTGGCTGATGATGAAGGAGGTCTGGCAGTTTTCTGGGAGTCTAGCTAGTGGTTTGAGGATTCTGGCTTCGCATATGGCATTTTGATCGATGGGATAAGCGTATAGGTTTGAGCATAGTTTGATTCCAAAATAAAGAGGTTTGCATTCTTTCAAATTTTGTATAGGTATGTACATTAAAGAATCATCGTCTCTCGCGATAAACTTTTGTGAAATAGATAAAATGTGATGTAGACCAGTTCTGTTATCAAGTATCGGGATAGGATATAGGCGATAGGTGTTATAATTTTGGGGTTCAACAAGTGGTATTGTTAAAACAAATACTAAGTTAGAATCCATTTGAAACGCTTGTAATTCAATAATATCCAAATACTTAGCAACTGCCGATAATTTAATGGGGAGAGGCAAATTGTTCCTTCGTAAGCTCTGTGAAACTTCTTGTAGTGCTGTCACTAAGTGATTAGGGGTTATGATTGACGTGTGAATGATTCCTAGTCTGGCAAATGTTATTGAATTTAGAATGTCGTTTAAATTATCTTCGATATACAAATAGCTCGCCATTAGTTGTTCGGAAATGTATAAGAATTTTAGTTTTATATGAGCGGCCTCAATAGCTTGAGTCATGGTTTGAATTGTGCGTTCGATTTCTTCGAGATCTTTGTTAAAAGTTTCCTCGTCAATTTGTAATTTTTGTATAGTCGAGTTGAAGTTTTTAATAACGGAAGTCGTAACTGAAATTTGATTTTTGATTAAGTTTTCCAATTGATGTTCGTCGTTATTTAGTTTATTTATACAATTAGTATAGTACTGGCCATCTTCAGCATCTAGGTTTCCAGTTATGGATTTGAATATTGTACCGATACCATTAAGTATTCCTCGTTTATATCTTTTTGTATCTGAAAAGATTTCGTCAAATTTCATTTTTATAGAGTTGGATATTTGTGTTAAAAGGTTAAAGTCTGTTTTAATTTCACTCGTAAAAATAATTGACTTATGATCACCATTATGGAGAGTGTACAAGATTCTGTCTAAGATATTTTGATTTTTGTCAAAAGCTAGTTTGAGAGATGAAATGTTTTTATGCACTAGTAGAGTCCATTTGTCATTTGTCACCACGATGTCCGTGTCTTGGTGGTAGTATTCACCAACGGTGTTATTGATTGGGGTAATTTTGTATTGACAGAGTGCTGATCCGAACAGCAGGAGAAACCTGAAAATAAATTTAATTTTCAGTATATGGTTTCATTCTATCAAAATTTACTTTGGTTTCTTGTTTCGTTTCGAGGTTTAATAAGGTAGCAGAATTTTGAAAAATTTCTTTTATTTTAAAAGGACCGTTAAATTTGTTTTGCAATTTGTTTTTGATTTGTGATTCTTTTACGTAAACTAAGTCACCTATTTTGTACTCAGATCGTTTTTGAGGAACATTTCTGTCGAAACGAACTTTTGCTTTCTCCTTTTGAGATTGTGTTCGACTACGGGCTATTTTATAGTAGTGGGATATTCTGTTGTTTAAATCTCTAACGTATTTGGTTATTAACTCTTTTTGGTTATATAAGGTTTCAGGTGGTCTGTTAGACGTATGACCAAAGATAAGTTCATATGGGGTAAAACCGTGTGTTTTATTTACCGAATTGTTATAGCATATTACTGCATATGGTAAAATCGTGAAAGGATGTTCGTTTGGATTTTCAGTTTTATGAATTCTTATCATTTCAGCTAGAGTAGCATGAAATCTTTCTATGGATCCGTTCGATTGGGGATGTCCTACGCTTGAATAAGTTAATTTTATGTCGTAGAGGGTGCAGAGATCTTTAAGCAAACGGTTGTCAAATTCGCCACCGTAATCGCAATGGATTCTTAGCGGGGTATCGTAATGTTGAAGGTATAACAACAAGGTATTTACGACGGATTTTGCGGATTTGTCCGGGACTGCATAGGCTTGTGTAAATTTGGTTAACTCGTCGCGAATAGTTAAAGCGTAATTTCGAGTTGGGAATTCAAATAAATCGATATTAATTCTTTCGAATGGTGTTCTTGGGGTTTCTGTGACTACTAGAGGGTTGTTAAGGTTTTTCCGGCATACTTTAGTCTTTTGGCAAGTTTCGCAATTTTTTATAAAATTTTCCACGTCTTTAGTTAGACCTTGCCAAGTGTATTTTTCTCTAATTCTTCGAATCGTTTCATTTATTCCACGGTGTAGATTATTTTTACCAAAATGATTTTGCTCCAATATAATTGGAATTTCATCTTCGTCGGCAGTTCTGACGATATCTTGACAAATTACTACTTTTAAGTCTTTTCCGCAAAAATGAATGATAGGATTTCAAGAATGGGGAGGTCTAAGTTATTTTCGACAAAGTATGTCTTAGAGAGATCTAGGACATCTTGATTTTTAAATAATACCAAAAATAGATGTTCAATTACAGATTCGATATCAAAAGGTAGAGGGATGATAAAATATCTCCTATGTCTGACTGTTTTGCTCGATACAATATTGATTTTATCGTTATGAAATTCGGGGTTTTCTTCAAATATGTCCTCGATAATTTTGTGATGTAGGTCTTGTAAGTTATTTTGTTGGAAGAAGGTTATAATATCTTTATATTCTCGGTATAAGAGTTGTTTGTTTGAGGCTTTGATTTTTGAATAGTCTATTAAAGATGTTGTTTTATATAGGTTGGTGAAAGTTTCAAATTCTCGAGAAATTTGTTCGACAGTGATTTCATCGTTATTGTCAGGGTTTTCGTCATCGTCTGACTCTTCATCATTCGCGGCTAGAACCTTTGAATAGAATTTCTAACATTCGGAAAAATGATTAATTTTGATTCTGGAAAGTGCGTCCGCGTTCTTATTGATTTTGCCGGGTTTATAAATTATTTCGTAATCGTACTCTTCTAATTTGAGTCGCCAACGGGCAAGTCTACTTCCTGGATCTTTTATAGAGAATAGCCAGGTGAGTGGTCTGTGGTCGGTTACAAGCTTGAACTTCCTACCGTACAGATATGGTCTAAAGTGCTTTACACTCCATACTATCGATAAAAGCTCGCGTTCAATCGTTGAATATTTAGTTTCTGCACTGCACAAGGTTCTAGAAGCATAGGCAATGGGTAAATCTTTGCCAATAGGCCCCTGGCTCAGCACCGAGCCGACGGCAAATGCGCTCACATCAGTGGTTAGAATGAAAGGTTCATCAAAGTTGGGGTAGTATAATATCGGAGTTGTCATTAATGTTTGTTTCAAATTTTGAAAAGAATTTATACAATCATTGTTGAAGAGAAATGGTACGTCTTTTTGTAGTAGTTTTGTTAAGGGCTTGGTTATCTTGGAGAAATTAGGAATAAAGCGCCTATAATATCCGGCTAAGCCTAGAAATGATTTAATTTCTTTTGAATTTTTCGGTTGAGGAAAATTTAAAATAGCGTCAACTTTCGAAGGGTTTGGTTTTACGCCGTCTTTTGTAATTAGGTGTCCTAAATAAGCGACTTCCTTGCGGAGAAACTCGCATTTGTCTGGTTGAATTTTGAGGTTGGCTTTTTGAAGGCGTTTAAAGACTTCAGTTAGACGGGAAATGTGTTCCTGAATTGTAGGAGAGTAAATAATAATATCGTCCATGTAGACGAGACATCGTTCATTTTGAATACCTAACAGGATGTTATCCATAACTCTTTGAAAAGTTGATGGAGCGTTTTTGAGTCCAAATGGCATTCGCACGAATTCATAATGACCGTTCTCAACTGTGAAAGCAGTCTTTTGAATATCTGCGGGATTAATTTCGATTTGGTGAAATCCAGAGGCCAAGTCTAAGGTTGTGAAATATTGGCATTTGCCAAGTTGGTCTAAAAGATCGGAAATGTTGGGCAGAGGATATTTGTCACCGATTGTAACCTCGTTGAGTTTGCGGTAGTCGACTACAACACGCCATTTCTGTTTACCAGAAGCGTCCAGTTTTTTGGGAACTACCCAGACAGGAGAGGACCAAGGTGAGATTGAGGGTTGAATAATACCTTGACTTAACATTTTCGATACTTGGGACTTAACTTCTTCTTTATGGACTTGAGGATAGCGATACGATTTCGTAAATATCGGTCGGGAATTGTCGGTGTCAATAGGGTGTTTGATTTCGTTGGTAAAGGTCAAATTGTCTCCTTCTAAATAGAATATACCTTGAAAGTCTAAACAAAGCTGCGTTACTATTTCGGCCTCGTCTTCGTTTAGATGATCCAAGCGCAATTCGTTCCTGATTTCAAAGGATCTGTCTGTCTGTAAGTGTTGATCAGAATTTTGAGTATTTAAATTAAAAATTGATTTGAATTTTTGTACTGGTTCCAGGTTAAGATTTGAGAAGTTTATGGTTTTTGGGATGGCGTTTGCGTTTATTATTGAAGTTAAAAATTCTCCATTGTGATCGATTTTGACAATGGCATTTGGTAAGCGTACTTTCTCGTTTTCCTGGGCTAACAGTATAGCCTCGGTATTTCGCAGGTTACATTTTAGTTTACAGATTTTTTCCATGCGAGGTTCGATAGAAATTAAATTTTTGATGTTGCCTAAATTTAGATTTTGGTTTTTGATGTTAGAGTTACTAGTTGGTTGTACAGGTAAATTTACTGTAGTTTCTTCCGTGACTTTAAATAGTGGTACGGTTTTAAAATTTGTGACTAGTTGTTTATTTTTAAAGTCTACTTGGCATTCGTAATGTTCTAAAAAGTCTGCGCCTAATAATCCATCAAAATCTATATCTAGATTATAGATATAAACTTTGTGTGACTCATCTGAAAAGGGGATGAGAACAGATTCGTTGATATAAATTTTTTGATCGGTAATACCCTGTATAATTACGTTTTCAGGAGATCTACGTCTATAATTTTCAGCTGTTTTAGGTTTAAAAATTGATATGCCTGCACCTGTGTCAATTAAGATTTTAAATTTACCAGTTGCGTCTTTCATATAATAGAGATTTTTTGAGTTTACGGTTAGTAAGGTATGCGGGGGTGTATTTAAAAGAACTTCTGTTCTGGGAAGTTCAGGGACGGGTCGAAACTGTCGTTGAGATTCATAGTTTGTATTTGAGTTTCTAGTTCCGTAATTGGTTCGAATTGGTCTGTTTGTTGTGTTGGAGTATCCGTGGGGTACTCCGGGTCTAAACGAAAATCCTGAGGATTAGCAGTATAATCCTCGTACTGTTCGTATTGAGAATTAGCTTGGAAATTTTGGTTAGTTTCAAAGTTATAACGTTCGTAAGTATCCTCCGCAGTTTGGTAATCAGAAGAATAGTCACTGTATTGATTAAAATCGCATTGGTTTTCATAAGGTTCGTAATTTAGATGATGCGTTTTTTGTTGATTAAAACGGTTGAAGTTTGGGTTTGGTTGAATAGCAGAGGGTCTTTGCTGATTGAAATTCGGGTTCGGTCTTATGGCTGAGGGCCTGTTCTCTTGTGGTTGACTAGATTGATTAGGTTGAGGGAATGTCCTCTGATTAAATTGATTGGTTTGAGAAAAATTTCGAAAATTTGGGTTTCCTTGATCATTTGGTCTCTGGAAGTTTGATGTCGATGGCATAGACTGTTGCTGTTGCCTTGTACGACATTCGTTTATGACGTGTCCATTTCTTTTACAAAATGAGCAGAATTTCTGTTGAAAATTAGAGGTTGGTCGTTTGGGTTGTAAATTGGGATTTTTGACCGGACTATTTTTCGGAAATTTTTGTTGTTCAAAATAGGAGAGTTGCAGTTCTCTCCGAATTCTGCTAACAGCTTTTAGTATGGTTGGAGGGTTACTGGCACGTATGATCCGGCCTAAGTTTGGTTCTAAGCCCATTAACAAATTATTAAGCGTCATGGTTTCTATTCTCTATTTCATCTGATTGTGCAGTTCTTTGCGTTCCCGTGAGATTTTGTTTTTGCACTGCGGCGTGCATCTTTGCGTTGTGCGTTTGTAGACGCGATACAAATGTTAATGCGGATTCGCCTGGCAATTGGTGAATGCGCTGCAGGTCCTGAATCAGGGCCGTTAGATCTCTGGAGTCCCCAAAATGAGTTTCCAAGAGTGCTTTGATTTCTGGCCAGGTGCCAGGGTTGCGTGAATTAATTAATTCAGCAGCTTTGCCTTTTAACTTATTTTTGATGTGGATTGTTAGTAAAATTTTCTGGTCATGGATTGCCATACTTTGTGCACACTGACATGAGTTTAAAAATGTTTGTAAATTAATGGCGTTGCCATCAAATTCCGGTATCAATGAAAATACTTAAGAGAGCTTGTAAGGCTCAATTTGCTCTGGTTGTTGTTGTAGTTGCTGTTGTTGTTGTTGTAGTTGTTGTTGTTGTTCGGCTGGTGCCGGTACTATTGGTTGAGCTGTCTCTGGTTGAGCTCTGTCTGACATTTTGCTTGGTATTTAAATTATTTGGATTGCAAAAAGAAATTGGTTTCGTATCAGCAGTATGATACGAACTTAAATTAAATTAGCTTGTTACGTTGCGTGTGTAAATGGATTGTATATTAGCTGTATAATACACAATGTTTCGTAAATACGAAAATAAATAAACTTAAAATTAAATAAACTTGTTTCGTTGCGTTTGTAAAGGAATGGATTTCACTTTGACAATAGAACTGTTCACTTAAATAGGTTATGAATAAAGTAAGCGAGATGATTCTTAAAATGACTTACGTGAATATTTTCTTCATCTGGTTAGTAGGTTCTTCTAATTAAAGGATTGGGATCCACCACCACGGCTAAGAAGTTCTCCTTGTTCTAATGGTTCTTTTCCAATGGTTAGGCACCTTCTGCAGATGGACTCCTTGTTCCGCTGGATACGTTTACCACTAGTTAGGCTCCCGAACACGCGATGTTAGTTAGATCCGTACGACTGCGCCATTTGTTAGATCACTGTTTGCGTGATTGACTTTTTAAAAACTTTTTATTTAGTTACATGAGGAATCAACGTTGATTCCTGAATAAAAGATACAATTTATGTATGATACATTTAATATGAAGTGAGTATGATAACTGCTGGTACAAATGCTCGTTAGTCTTATTTATAAGTTTTCAAATGATGTGTCAGCCAAAGTTGAACAAAGGAAATGCAAGCTAGCTAATCAGCATAATATTGTGAGAAGTTAAAATGAAATTTAATATCTAGATAAGCAATTCAAAGGAAGCTGTTATCTAATACTGTAATATGATGCTATCTGTAATGTCGCTTTATATCTTGATGATATAGCGTATAATTTTATATAACATGTATGTATGTATGTATATTAATTTATCTATTCGTGTGTATACACGTGTTAATGAAAACAATTCCTCTAGATATGTATTTAGAAATGCTTTATTTCTGAGACACAGTGTAGGGTGTTAAGGAATAAAAAAAATTGAAGAGAAAATTGAACCGCCCTCAAAAAGGGTCACTAAAAATTATGATATAAAATTTCACCGTCGCGTCGCCCAGGTAATTAAAACTTATTACCTAATATTTATTTTTTAAAAAAATTGACGTGATGTAACTCGTAAACTTATAGTTCTACGAAAATAAGCCAGTGAAGGGATTTATAAAGAATTTAGTGCTAGACAAAAAAGGTCTTCAAACGTCAAACGCCGTCAATAAAGCCAACTTGACGAAACAGTCAAGATAAACCCCGGAATACTTTAAAAAAGAAAAGACTTACGCTATTTTTGAAAAAAAAATAACTATTGATTGTACTCTAAATTGACTACAGAATAGGGAACTACATCACTTGCCCAAATTATGTTTATTTTCGTCAAATAATATTAAAGATTTTTGAAAGAAAAAGTTGATAATATTATAACAAAGTTGTTAGCCATACCGAAAAAAGGAAAGGAGAAATGTGGAATTTATAAAAGGAATAAAGTAGTTGCAGGCATCAATGTTTCAGATTAATTGTTGGTCGTCGCCACAGCGTAGCTTAAGGCACAGGAGAGAGCTGTATATAATAAAAACTAAGAGATATGTGGAAAGTATAGCAGACTGTATTCACATTTGTGATTTCGTAATAAATGAGGCCATCTCATAGAGGTCTAAGTGCCGTGCCCATTCTCACCGAACCGTGCCTTTCAAGTTTAAAAGAAGTGAATGATCACGTATAGGAATGGATTTTTCGTATTATATGATATTTCTTTTTTGGTGATAAATATTATTCTTTAACACCAAAAGAAGTCAATGTGATACTTTTTCATCAGATAACATTACATTATATTATGTAATGGAGTCAAAAAACTGAAGTAAATTCCTGACTTGACTTGCTTGACAGATTTTAATATTTTTTTAATTATGCAAGATTTCTTATTAGTGAAGATACTTAGTTGTGAATCATTATTACATTCTTGTTTTAAGGTGACAGTAACTAAAATTATGATTTATCTGTGTAGTTGGTACTTTTAAGAAAATCTTAAGAACATATTTCAGGAAAATCCCCATACTCCATTTAAACTTTTTTATTTATCCATTTGCGTATAAATACATGGTGATACTAATCCTAATAATTAATTTAACTTAACAACAACAAACAAAAATAAACATTAACAGAGATAAAATTAAAAAATAAATAGCAACAAGTGCTTCAAATAAAGATTGTACATTTCTTAGTAATAACATAGTGCAAATTGAGAAAATTGCTCACAAATGGTTTAGGTACTACAAATAAACTTAAACTAGACAATGATAAATCACAGAAATTTATTATATCGTCGAATCACAGCATCACACATGGAGAAAGCGTTAAGCTGTTAACCGTTATAATAGAAGATAAACTGAATTGGAAAAAATATATTGAAAATACCTACTTAAATCATTTATTTAAATTCAGCCATTTAAACTTTTTTATTTAATACGAAATTATCTACTTTCTGCATATTATACCTTATTGGTCACTATTTAGGAAAACACTTTAAAACACTTTTCATTGGAGAACCAATCAGCTCATACTAACGAAGTATTGAATTACATGATAAGATTCCTAGCATTTTAAGGCAAGAAAATATATTGAAAATACTTAAATCATTTATTGAAATTTAGTCATTCACAACAATAACTGAACCTTACATTATATTTCAATTCTAGGGAAGTTATACAAGTTTTTTCGAACTCGTTAGTTCTCATCGATAGAGTATAGAAACATTCATTCATTATATTTACAAACCTATTCTTGATTTATTTTGACAATCAATTATTTTTTATTTATTTGCTTTCATCATGATTAAAGAATATTATTTAGGTATTAAGCAAATTACAACTTACACACTTTTTTATGTATAATGAAATTGCTTACTTTCTGTACATTATTGTTGCCCTAATCTATGCACGCTAATATACTAGTTAGGAAAATACCTGTATCTACTCTTATTAGGATATGTACTAATAAATGTTTACCTCTGTTAGTATGCTTTTGAACAATTAATAGTATCCATAAACAAATAGCGTGAGTTATAATGAGTTAATTATTATAAATTACTAGGTACAGAACCAATCACCTTTATCTTCATGCCTAGCCTGTCCAATCGATGTGAGGCGCGACATGAAAGTGGCTCTGTCCGATACGGTGAAATAGAACGGACCATTATTATTGAGGGGAGGAAGGTGATTTAACATGTTTGAATAGTTTCGACGTTTTCAAATCAAGTTAAGTAATAATTGTGCCAAAAATGATGAATTCGGTTAGTGAAGATGAACTAATATGTACACCACCAGAATGAAGACAAGTAGCTAATGATACAATACATAATTTATTACCCGAAAAATCGCAGAACAAATATAAAGGTGTGTACAAAAATTAAATTTTACAGTCAATTTTATTAATAAACAGAGTAATTTAAACAAAATTTTCTCAATTTAATATTTATTGTTATAATCGTAGATAAAGTATAGTATTCAACTTGCGGTAATGGTAATAACTCACTTGATGAATTACATCATCTGCGTGAGTTATTACCTACATTACCGCTCGTTGAATAATATACTATAAAACACTTATTATTGGGGAATCAATCAAAACAACTACTCTTCTAACTAATACTAATTATTCACTAAAAACCTTTTAGGTCAAGGTGAATAAAGGTCAAACCAGGGCCCAGAGCCTTAAAAAAATCTACAAAACTGACGAAGTATTGAATTACATGATAAGATTCATATCATTTTAAAGCAAAAAGATATATTGAAAATATTTAAATCATTTATTTAAATTCTGTCATTTACTACAATTATTGGACCTTACATTCTATTTCAACTTTAAAAAAGTTGTACAAGTTTTTTCGAACTCGTTAGTTCTCATCATGATTAGAGAATATTATTTAGGGATAAAGCAAATCACAACTTACGCACTTTTTAAGAGGTATATTAAAACGCAAGTCCAAGTAATCAGGAGAACTGATATAGTTATTGATAACTTTGAAGGCGAAACAGACATTGTAATATTGGCGAATGCTGTGTAAGGAAGTAATTCCCAAATATGATTTTACTCCCTCACAGGTTAAAATAATACCCCTCGTACTTAGTTTATAGTACATAAATCGGACAAATTTGTTTTGTACAGATTGGTCTATGGATAATATTGATATAATGAACATAGGAAAATAACCATCATACCGTTAAGTATATTTTTTAAAAATGAGATAGACCTTCAAAAGTATTAATCAATGAAAAATATTTTAGCGTTTTAATATATTTAATCTACAGTTTTATTCAGGGCCGCTCCTAAGCACTGTGCTTAAGAGCACTTCTTAAAATCGGTGCTTAGTGCTTAGGGCTTCGAGCACTTTGCGAAAGAGCTTAGTGCTTAGTAATCGCACAAAGTGCTCGCGAGCACTCAAAAAAGGCATGCAAGCACTTTAGTGCTCGGGAGCATTCCAAATTGCTTGCAAGCACTCGAAAAGGCTCGTGAGCACTAAAGTGCTTGCGAGCACTAAAATGCTTGCGAGCACTCCAAAAAGCTCCCAAGCACTTTATGACCCGTGAGCACTTTAAAATTTTCTCAAACAAAGAATCATTTCTGCATGAAATTTGTGAATTCACAACCAATTTAGAAAAAAATTTATAGACTGAAGAGAATTTATTTTATGACGAAGAAAAAATTTATAATTAATTATATCAAAATTTGATTTACATCAGATCCCGTGCAATAATAATAATTCTCAAGAAAATGCTTTATAATAAATTGTTTTCATTCATTATTTTTTTCAAAATAGTCTCGAACATTTTTTTCTAAATTGGGTGCGTGCTAAGTCAATGATGGTTTCCTGTTTCATTTTTGCTCGAAAACGGCTGGGATTTCAAATTCATCTATAATCATCATCAGTCATCATATTATGTTATATTTTACATTACAAGCACAATAAGCATACTTAGCAAATTCACGTAAAGATGATACCTTTATCATTTATCTATTATTAACTATATTCTGTTCTAGTCAGAAGTAGAGATGGTGTACCTTCTTACCCTCTACCTAAAAGCATGATGTAATAGTGATAAATTGTCTCTTTCATTAATATTCCAGTCATTTTAGACAAAAATATGGCTTCTGATCTAACAAAATATATCCCTCATTTTTTTTTAAATCGATTTATTTTGGTATTTTAAAGAAAATATTAAAAACAGACAACGAGATCACTACGGCATAAAAAATTATTTAAGGTCAAAGTTCACAAAAACGTTTTTTGCGAATATCGTGCTTTCTATTCTCCACCGAGGTGAAAATCAGAATAGTATCTATAGCCCAGGGTCGATTCCTCATGTTATATGAGTGATCCTCAACAAATTAGAGACAAGCTGAAATTTGGTATGATGCTTTGTTTTGAGGTGCTAAATATACCCTGAAACCCCAGCGGTGAGTCGTTGAGCCCGTCCCCCCAAAACAACCCCCAATAGGGGGTAAAATCGTCCTTTTTTTACTTTTTCTTTATAACTCAAAAACGAAGCATTGTAGGAAAAAATTCCGAGAGGCCAAAGTTGAAGAGCAGAAAATTTCCTATCAAATAAGTCCATTGTTAGATATTTTGACCTAGCAGTGGCGGAGCAATGAATATTTAATGTATTTTTATTGAAAATGTTAATATTTTATAGTTAGGATTAATTATTATTAAAGTATGTAATAATCACCGGATAAATCAATATTATCCAAAAATATTATACAGTGGCGCACAAAAGAGGTTTTATGGACCAAAATAATTGAGCAAAATCTCTGGTCTACGAGCAAAAGAATAGTACCCATTGTATCTTTTTCGAATTTATCTGCTGTGAGGATACCAAAAGCAGATTTTTTGTTAAATAGCATCAACAAAAACAATTTTATACGTGCCCTCGGAAAAATGTTGTTTGAAAATAGAATTAATGTAAAATACTCAGATGGTGATGCCGATACTCTCATTGTAATGACACCATTGACAGCAATAGCAATTAGTGAGAATTATTCTGAAGATGCGGTAGCAGTGGTTAGCGATGATACAGACCTCATGGTGTTATTAATCCATTATTGCCAGAAAGGATTGTTTATGAAAATCATCAAAGCCAAATAAAATAACGACATACCAACTTTACAACAAAAATTTGGAGACCTAAAAGATGTTTTATATTCTAAGTTTGCACGCTTTGTCCGGTTGTGACACCACGTCTGCATTATTCAATAATGGGAAAATTAATTTAGTAAATAACACCAAGAAAAATAGTTAGGTAACTTGCTAAAAGAATTTTATAACCCTCAGGCTACAAAGGAAAAATTAGAAGCAATCACACCTCAATTATTTGTAGCACCATATGTTAAAAACTCATCAAATACAGATTTGGATATTACTAGATACATTTTTTATCATCAGTACGTACGTAAACGAAACCTTAGTATCGATTTTAACTTCGCCACATTACCACCTACCCCAAGCAGCGCAGTGTTAGATTTTTTTTTAGGTTAGATTTTGTGAGTTTTCCACCAGGTAAGTCAAAGTCATGCAACTAAAACTTTAGGTCATATTCTTTTCAACTTTTTAGGTACAAACGTGGTTAAATAACCATTTACCACCGCAAGATTGGGGTTGGAGTCTAAAAAACCAAGAGTTGCAGCCAATTCATTCCGACCAAAACATTGCCTATATGTATTCTACAAAATTTTTTGTAGTTGTTCATCAGGAGAATGTAAAAAAGTATGTGCATGCAAACGAAAGCGCCTGAATTGCACTATGGCATGTAGTCAATGCAATGAAATTACTTTCTAAACCGGGCTGTAAATTTGGACATAGACCAAGAAGAAGATCTTTACAAGTTGTTTGTTTTTTTTTAAATCCTATTTTAAAATTAAAACGATTTTGGTTTATTTAATCTTTGTTATTATACTAACTACAGAGTACCCTTAAAAATTTATAGCCCTATAGTGCTACACTGTATTACTATATATTTGATTAAAATTGAAGTTACCTAGCCAAAAAAACATAATTTAGAAAAATACCCTTTTGAAAATTCATTGCTTCGCCACTGCTAACTCAAAATTTCAAAGGAGATGATGAAATTTTCTGCTCTTCAACTTTGGCCTCTTGGAATTTTTTCCTGCAATGCTTCGTTTTCGAGTTATAAAGAAAAAACTAAAAAAAGGACCATTTCACCTCTTTTGGGGGGGTTCTTTTGGGAGGACGGGCTCAACCACTCACCGCTGGGGTTTCAGAGTATATTTAGCACTTCAAAACAAAGCACCATACCAAATTTCAGCTTGTCTCTAATTTGTTGAGCATCGACCTGGATCGACCCTGGGCTACTAGTATTACACTGTATCCCTACTTGCAATCTTTGTTATTTTGCATTCTTATTTTGCATTTTTAGAGAAAAAGTCACTCTGCATAAAATGTTTTGCTTACTTTGAGACGTCCTCAGCCGTAGAGAAAAATAACGTACAGGATGGTTAACAAATAAGGAAATGTGAATTTGTGCCAAAAGTAAAGTATAAGTATTTTGAGAGGAGATTGTTACAGGAAAAAGTTGTTTCTAATGTCAACAAAAGGTCATATATGAAATTTTAACGTCGTATCTCAAAGGTAGTATTTTTGCCAAAATTATGATTAAAATAATTTAAAAAAACCGCTGCCTAAGGAATCTACTTCCACATCCAAACTTCCTATACAAGTCTTACAACGAAAATACTATATTTGCACTCCACTATGTGGAAATAATTGTTTACGGAACTTTAATAATATAATATTTGAAATCTTGTACCCCGAAAACCCAGCAGTAAATGATAAGCCACATCGGTAGTAGTGGTGGGGGAGAATGAAGTGAAAAAAATTCTTGACGACTTTGATTCTTGTACATAGGTACACTAAATCAGAATATTTTTTAACCCCCTTTAATAATGGAGTGGGGGTGCTATAGGGGTGGCTAATGCCAAAAAATTTTTTGAGATCATGGCTTTTCTTATATTTACTAAATGGACTCTTACTTGCTTGATTTACCTATTTACCCCCATTTATCCCAATTTACCCATTAACTCTTCAACGGAATAAGATCAAAATATAATCTAGTTCCAGATCTCCTTAAAATACACACGTGTGCCAACTTTTAAGTCAATATCTTAAACGGTAATCGTGAGCACCAAAAAGTTACAAGACCAACAGACAGACCGACAAGATAGGCAGAAATTTTTTTGCCCAAACTTCAAATATTGACGTTTCATGACATTCTAAGCATATTTGAACATTGAAAATTTTCAAAAAAATGTTTCGCATCAGTATTCTTCCACTGGATGTGGGGGTGAACGAAGTAAAAAAAAATTTTGAGGCCTCTTGTATACACGCTAAATTACAATGTTATTTTTTTCATCCTCTTTAATAATGGAGTGGGGGTAGTAATGAGGGTGGCTAATGTCAAAAAATTTTTTGAGACCTTAACTTCTTTTATATATATATACTAAATACCAATTTTACGGACTCTTATTCCTTGATTTACCTATTTATCCCCATTTACCCCAATTTATCCCCCAACCCTTCAACGAAATAAGATCAAAATATGATCTAGTTCCAGATCTCGTTAAACTACATACGTATACCAAATTTCAAGTCAATATCTTAAACGGTTCCAGAGTAAACGTGAGCACAAAAAAGTTACAGAAAGACTGACCGACAGACATAATTATTTTTATCAAACTTAAAATCTCGACATTTGATGACATTCTAAGCCTATTTGAACAATTTTTTTTTGCGTTACTATACTTCCACTGGATGTGGAAGTAAAAATGAATTAAAAAAGTAATATGAAAAATAAAAAAATATATATTTCTATTCTATTGATGTTTTATCATGTTATTATGCACTTTGGTTCAATTTAATTATTTTAATCGTAATTCTAGCAAAAATATCTACTTTGAGATATGCCGCCGATGTTTAAATTTCACATCTGAACTTTCATTGGCACTAGAAACAACTTTTTCCTGAAACAGATTTCCTTTCAAAAATCTCTCAATTTCTTTCTAGGTTGTTTTTGTTGACCTTTTTTTTATAAATAACACATAAATTCAATGAAATTCTAGCCTCAATCACTAGATACTCCATTATTTAATTTTTTTAAAAGTGCTTAGTGCTTAGTGCTCCTGAATTTAAAGCACTTTTTTAGAGTGCTTAGTAATCGCGAGCACTCTAATATTAACAGTGCTTAGGGCTCGAAAAAATAAAGCACTTTTTTGAGTGCTTAGTGCTCGCGAGCACTTTTTAGCAGTGCTGGCCCAGCTCTGCTTTTACTGTATAAAAAATAAGACATATATCTGACATTAAAATCGGTTTCGTATTAATGACAATGGATACCCTAAAATTTTATAAAAGTTATATAGATCAGTGAGATATAAATGGTGTATTATAATCTTTTCGCATTGATGATTGTAACAGGAAACCGGCTTTGGATTGCGTTTAGGGGGTTGGCTTCGGTACAACTTCTAAAACTTTAAATTTTGGAAAAGGGCGCCAGCAATCCAAAGGTTCTGCCAGGTTCTTGATTGGGTTGGGTGTAGCTCCCGATTTATAGTGTAGATGTGGCTTGAATGTTAGCGAGAGTTCAGGACAACTGATTATGTCCTGACGGTTCGAGATCATAAGTAGTCAGGCGCTTGTACTCTTTTATGTTTCACTTAAGTTTAAAAATAAAACACAAGTGAATATCGTTGGTGCGATTCAGTTTTGTTTCGAGAAAGTTTTAGTTTGAGAAAATGTTTAGGTTTGATTCTATTTAACTTTAAAAAATTTTGTCAAAAAATGTTCTACTTCCAGCCTCCAAAAATTTGTTTTAATTGAAATCTGGCTATTTTTAAAAGTTGGAAAATAATTTTATATTAATTTATAATGTTCAATCTTAAAATTATAATTGAAATTCCGGCTACATTATTTTTAAGAACACGGAAAATTATTTTAATTCAAAATTTCGGCTATGTACACGAAAACTTCGATTTAATTCACTATCGCTATCTGAAAATCTTTTATGTTCAATCGCTGTTTGAGAGTAAGTCAGACTAATAACCGTTGTTGGCATAGTAATTTGGCAGTGGGACTTAGTCGTCGGCCAAGCGCATTTTGGAACGTTTTATGTATGTGGCGGCAGTGTCTATGAGTGTAGATGAGCTGTGTAGATGAGCTGTAGTTGACTGTACTTGACTGTAGTTGACTGTAGTTGGCTGTAGTTGACTTGTTGACTGTAGTTGACTTGTTGCTGGATAACTTGACGAACTGACGAACTATCTGAAACTGACCGTGATGAATACATTTTTTCTTTTATACTCTCTGGGGTTGTAAACAATTTCAGATTTGTCGGAGTTGTTCAAAAAGGCCGTCTAGGAATTAATTTCCATCCGAAATATTATTGAAAAGTGGTTGTAACTTTTTTAGTTTTTGAAGAATTTGAAATATTTTGCGGCTATTTGTTAGTCCTCTATAATGTGCTTCTTTCTGGTTAATTTGTTTTTTAATTTTCCCAGCGATGCACTTAATAACTGAAGTTTTTGCGCCCTCGGTGATATTTTCCTTAAAAATTTTATTGGAATATATAAGCTAGAAATCAATTATTTAATGAATTTTTAACGTTCGGTGACATGATATTGGGTCATTAATAATAATCTAAGAAACCAGAGATTTAGTATAACAGTACCTAAAAATGCAATTTTTTTTAAAAGAAAATTAAGGCTCTTTCCATGAAACTACTTATTTATTCATATCATTCTAGAAACTGTCTGGACTGGACTTCTTAAATTTTAAATATTGCCAAGGTCCCTATTTTCATATAAATGTAAATAATGCTTGGAGTAGGGGGATCAGGACAAGTAAATTATAGGAAATGGATTTATAACATCTATCTTATATAAATCGAACTGTCCCCATATATCCTAGAGCGACGATAGCTTAACCAGGCCCTTATAATAATTGATAGCGCTTAATATAGCGAAGGCTAACGCAGCATCTACTAATTGTTTGACATAAATAATTCTGTCAAAATATTAGTGCTGAATTTAATATTCACTAGCAAGTATATTGTCGATGGGGCGATCCAAAATTTACGACTTTAAGGCCGGTTCTTTCATATGCCATTATTCGGCATCCAATTTCCTACTAAATAAAATGGGAGATGAAAATCCCGAACCTTAATGTTAATTTACTGAGAGAAATTAACTATATTAGGAATATGGCGGTGTGACCACTTTATTACACCTATAATACAATACAATTTATCAATAGTGCACAATACTAAATAACAGATAAGAAATATTAATTTATCTATCCAATGTACCACGATACAGGATATTGACAAGTTTCTCAACCTTTTTCTATGAAATAATTTTTCGCAGCCTGGTATATTTGAGGAGGCTATCTTCAAAATGTTATTTCTGCTAATTGTTATTTCTCGGTTCAACTTACCAAAATAAATTAAAGGAATATGTAAGTGAAGCCAACCTCTCAAATAATTAAGATACAAGTAGCCTATGAGATTCGCTAAAAGAATTTAATACAAGTGGTAAAAGATCCATAAAGCGAGATGCGTAGAAATGTGAAACAAACTTGGATAACTGCCAAAACTATAACTGAAGGAATATCAGATTTTAACAAATAAAGATTTTAACAAATAAAGATTTTAACATAGGAAGAGTATAACAGATTGATGCGAAGGATTCAGATTCTTTGTCGAAGAGATGAGAATTCTCATCTTATTTACGGGAGGTCTCTATAGAACTAAAATCACATGCCGACTTCAACAATAACAACGATCTTTTATGAACAGTAAGAACGATTACACGTAAATTTAGTCCTAAAACATGGTCAATGACTCCACTGCTATAGGAATTAGATTACTGAGGTTAAGAACTAATGATGCCAAAAAATTTTCGAAAGTGACCATTCTAAGGTAGAATATGACTGCAATCAAGTCTAAAAATGCAAACCTTCAATACTGAAATAACAAGTAGAAACAACCATACCGGTCGACAGTATCACGACCTAGGCTACTAAGTTGGTTGGAGAGATGAAGCGAGAATTCTTCACAAAATATGCCGAACAGGGACAGGAATCTGGTCCCATAATTGGAGAACCTCAATCTTCGTACTACTACATAAGAACGGAGCAACAAATGTCTGTGATAATTACAAATTGCTGATATTAATATCACACGTCAAAACAATGCAGTAGATTCTTCAATCCAGACTGCAGCATTATTTGTCTTCGCAAATACCTCTTAAGCCAGCTGGCTTTGTTAAAAAAGTGGTACTAGGAATCAAATGCTGAATTTGCGAACTTATTAAGAAGCAAAAGAATAGTACGTGTCTTCGTACCTTTGTTTGATTGACTACCGTAAAGCCTTTGACATTGTACCATGGGACAAACTGAAGACTGTATTAATGGAGATGAGGGCACATCTGATCTTCGTTGTTTGCAAACTATGTCAATAAAACTAAAGCTAAAGCTTTGGTGAAAGTAGACAACATTATCTCTGATAAATAAAAAGTTGGCGAAGGGTTAAACAGAGCTATGCTCTGTCACCAACCATCTTCAATATCTATAATTAACACGTGATGCGAGGTGGACGGAGGACTATCATAGTAAAGTAGCTATAGGCGGAACCAAGGTTATAACTTGAGATTTTCAGGTGATACCACCATAGCTGTAACAAGCGAGGATGAGCTTATTCAACTGCTGAAGAGACTTCAGACAATAAGCTTCACAGTTAAATTTACAGAAATATTCGAATTTCATTTTAATGAAAAATACATTAATTTTATAAACCTAGTTTAGAAACAAAAGCTCAATATTTTTAGCACATAATTACATAAAAAGTATTCATTAATATTAAATTGTTTTTAATAAAATGTACTAAATAATACATCAGATCGTTCAGCGAGTGCCTTAGACTTAACCTTTTATAAGAAGCTCACCCTTTCAACGTGAAATGCAAATATTATTAGCAGAAAAGTACATAGTTTCAAGTGAAATTTGCAATTCAACCTATTAAGCCTGTCTCTAGCTCTTATCCAGGTCGGTAATTAAAACTTTCAACATAAATAAATCTGCGAGTGAAGACAACAGCATCCACCTAACAAAATTATGTTTGTAGCCAGTCAACTATAAAACAGCATTGCAAGTAAATATCATTAAACTTGAGTAATATTAACGCTTTATTAAATTCCATTTCGATCAACTTTTAAGCTGCTTAAGGTTTAGGGCTGATGTCTTTATACTGTCTTTCTAGATGAATTAATTCATCAAAAGTTTTCGTCTTGTAGAAATTAATTGAAATTCTTTTATGATTTGAGAAGCTTTAAATAATTTAAAAGGACTTTATTGAAGTGGTAGGCGATTGTGAATTATTCTAATATGCTACTGATTAGATTGCATTTGGAATGATGCTGTTACTCATTTAAAACAATAAAATAGTCTTATTTTTCATTTCCCATGACCAAATGAAACATAAGAAATATAAACATAAACACACCATAGTAGTAGGCAAGGCTGTCCGTAACGGGGTAGCCTTTCTTAGTTGTTTTACAAAAATATACTCAGCACGTTACAATACTTCTTTACCAATTATATTTTGTCAGAGATCTCCAGAGTTTTCTATGTTGCGAACTCTTGAGAAGGAGGCATACAGTTGGCCTTGACTTAACAGTGAAATCGACGCACTCTTAGTATATTTTTAAAAGAATAAATTTCACCCAAACCTGAATTAATTGACTAACTATTTTTTTTTTCAACTTGTCAATAGAGTATGTAGTGCAACAAAAAATTAGGCTTAGGTAAAGAACCGGTCGCGACCTGAAAATCGTCGTAATAAATGATATAGACCAAATGATATTTTTCGTAAATAACTTTTAGAATAACGTATTTTGGGAAAAAATTTTAATAGATCATTAAAACAATAATAAAAATCTGTAAAAGTAATTACGTGAAATTTCCCTATCTACTTAGCACTTTTTATTTATTCATTATCTTTTCTGTAGGATGACTAATCTGTATATTTTTTTTAACTAAAATTATAACAAGTTTCTTTCTGGCAATAGTGACAACTACATTCCAAATATTATTTTCCTCTGCCGTATCTTAATCAGTTATTTTTAGAGTGACCACTACTTTTCACTAAAGGTATGTCAAGTTTTATCCTCGTAATTGACAACTAAAGTCCAAAAATTATTTCCACCAGAATTATTTTACCATATTTTTTTCCCTGATAGTTATGTTACCTAACTACACTCGCAATATTATCGGCCTCCGTCACATATTTCATTAATTTTGTTAAGGTGACCACTCCGTATATATATTTTTATTTTTCTTTGACAGTTGTGTTATTTGAATACGAAATATTATCGTCCTCCGTCACATTTTTTTAAGTATTTTTTTGCGATTACCACCATGTATATATTTTTAATATTTTTCTTCTTTGACAGTTGTGTTAACTACATGCGAAATTTATTGACCTCCGTCACATGCTTTCATAATTTTTTTTATGAACACCACCCTATATATTTTTCATATTCTTCTTCGTTTACAGTTGTATTAACTACATGCCAAATATTCGGTGACAATTTGTTCCTTAATTATAATTTTTATGGGGTTCAATCTGTATATTTTTGAAGTATATCCCAGTTCCTCGCTGGCAATAGGATCAACTGGCTACCAAATAATATTCTTCCTCGTCAAAAGATGGAAAGACACTAGACCAACAGACAGACAGATATACATACTAACGAAATTAAATGGCTTAGATTTTCGTAATCTACATACTTCGGAGGAATCTCCGAGAGAGATTTTTTCACGATTACCATACTTGCCTTCGGTAAGCAGGGGAAGTAAAAATTATAAATGATTTATATTCATACATTGTAATAAAGAAATTAGTTTAAATAACACAATATTAAACATTAGTGACCACATTCTTCATCATCACCATCGACGATTAATTAAATAGCTTTATAAAGGACCCTTTGCATTAACAAGCTACTATATAATCGCCAATTATAATGAAGCTGAGGGAAAGGCGACTTTTAGCCGTACCCTTCCTAAACTTCGAGCATAGAAGGGAAAATTCCTAAACTTCGAGCATATAAGGAAAAATAGAGGTAACTTTTCTATTTTACAGCAATGCGAATGTTTGTTTTCAACACATATGGACAAGAGACGAGAGAGGCGCAGTAAACACTGTAAACACCCTCAAAACACAGCAGAACCCAAAAGTAAACAATACGCAAATGAAACTAAACGCCATATTAGAAAGCATCCCCTACGGAACACGTCATTATTTTCTACCAGACAAGAGAATCGGGGATTAATAATAAGCTTGTTTACAGTTGTGGGTCGAACAAACAAACAGCTGTTTGGCGACCTCTATTTTCCCCTATATGCTCGAAGTACCTAAACACAAAGAATTACAAACTGCAGCATATGTGGGCGGTTACGCACAGGCGTCTCCTTTCAAACGCATGCACACAGATTGCATATCCGTTTTAATCAGTAGCGTACCATACACATTTGACAACTAAAAGTTGACGCTTAGCGAGGAGCAACAAATATCACTTTAACGATTGTCTCATATGACAACGAGCGGTAAATTACTTTTTTGCACTGTCAGGTTTTTTTGTTTATTTACAATATTTGTCGCCAAGGCGGTAGGTTATGTTTACTGATTGCTAGGCCTAACACGTCGGTAAGTAATTTACTTACCGACGCGACGTCTGAACGGTAAGTAAAGTTAATATATGTTATAACACAAAAATAAGGACAAACAATAAGGAAATTTCTATATACAGTGTGTTCCAGGATAGATGTAACAAGAGGTGTAATGGACCAAAAATTTTGGAATTTTGGAATGGTATTTTGGGACCGAGTCCTGCTTTTTGTAAAACTAAAGTATACCAAAAATGACTTGATTTGGTGTTCTACAGGGTGTTTTATAAGCAAAGTTGTAAAAATCACCACTAATAAAGTACCTTTATTTTTCAAAAAAAGTGATTTAGAATGCAATTTTATACCTCTATACCAAATTTCAGGAATATACAATTATTTTTTTGAAACTTTCCATTTTTTCAATAAATTAGTATTTTATTTTGAACCATTCAATTAAAACTGCATAGAAATTATTTTTTTGTGAATTAATATTTAAAGTTATGTAGAAGCTAAAAGTAGGCTATGAGAAAAGCAGTGGATACACATTTATCATTTATTATTGACATATCTGTCAAACGTAGTCAATATTATCCTTAATTTCTGTTTCAAATTAACGAACCAAGCATAAAAAATTAAGTGAAAATGGCATTCACAGTGCGTGAAAAAATTTACATTGTGCAATGCTACTGAATTGGCGGTGAAAACTCGCTAAGAGAAGTGGTAAGCCAATTTAATTTGAAATTTCCAAACACTGCTTTGTCACGTACTCAGGCTATGAGAATAATTAAAAAGTTTCTGGCTACTGGTAGTGTTCTTAACATGAAAAGAAAAAAAAAAGCATATGATGAAGACAATGTTGGGGCTATTACATCTCATGCCTCTGTTATAGAAAATTCTAGAATGTCACTAAGAGAGAGATCAGCTCTTATTGATATTAGCAAGTCTGAACTCCAAAGAATTTACAAGGCAAAGAAAATTAGGGCATATAAAGCAAATTATAAACATACGCATGAAGAGGGAGATGACGGCCGTAGGTTGGATTTTTGACCATTGGAGAAGAAAATCATCATTTCATAATTTTCTCAGATGAATCCACATTCACAACCAGTGGTGTTGTTTCATCTCAGAATTGTCGGTTTTGGGATTCCGAAAATCCAAATTTTAGAATTCATTGTAGAAGTCAATATTATAAAAAAGTGAATGTGTGGTGTGTCGTTTCTTATCACGTTGGAATTATTGAACCTTATTTCATTGAGGGAAGATTAAACCAGCACACTTATTTACAGCTTCTTGAAAGATTTTCTGAAGAACATTTAAATATTTTAAGAGATATGTCTTTAGTTCATTTTCAACATGATGGTTGCCCTGGCCACTCCACAGAAATGGTTAATCGGTGGTTGAATTTACATTTTGGAGAAAATTGGATTGCCAGGAATGGACCGATCAAGTGGCGGGCGAGATCCCCAGACCTATCAATATTGGATTTCTTTTTATGGGGTCGCCTCAAGCAGTTGGTTTACGCTGAACCACTTCCTAACGATGTAGCAGTATTGAAGCAGAGAATTACAAATGTCGTAATCTCCGTATCGTTAGATCATATTCGAAACAGTTTTAAGGCGAAGGATCGAAATGTGTGTGGATGTGGGTGGTA
This sequence comes from Rutpela maculata, assembly GCA_936432065.2. Lineage (NCBI taxonomy): Eukaryota > Metazoa > Arthropoda > Insecta > Coleoptera > Cerambycidae > Rutpela > Rutpela maculata. The sequence goes on from OW386285.2 coordinate 247,945,018, forward strand.
GCTACGTTGAATAATAAAAAACTTGTAAACATTGTTTTGTATTGGTCAATAATTAATTTGTTTGTGAATCTGTTATGTTTTTGACAATTATTACTTGTTATAATTTTTAAACCTCATTAATCTTCTGTTAGTAATTGTTTCTTGTTTTACAATTAGTTCGTTTAACATTATACCTTCTTACATCTCGTATATTCAATTTTTTATTTACCAATAGCCTACTTTTTGAGATGATTAACATTTGCTCCTACACAACTTTAAATATGAATTCAACTCTTAATTCGCGAAAAATGGGAAGTTTCAAAAAAATAATTTTATATTCCTGAAACTTGGTACGAAGGTATAAAATTGCATTCTAAATAACTTTTCTTAGTGGAATTTTTTCATATTTTGAAAAATAACTAATTTTATTAGTGGTGATTTTTACAACTTTGCTTATAGAACACCCTGTAGAACACCAAATCAAGTCATTTTTGTTATACTTTAGTTTTATAATAAGCGGGACTCAATCGCCAAATACCATTCCAAAATTTTTGGTCCATTACACCTCTTGTTACATCTATCCTGGGACACACTGTATTTAAAGTAGGTATAACATTATTTTCTGCACGATCGTATTAAATTACACTTCAATTAAAATATTTTAATTTCTACTAAATAAATGAAAAGTCAAAATACAAATATCATATTTGATAAGTTGGGCTCGCCGCAAAATACAGGGTGTTTCGAGAAGATTGGGACAACGCTTAGTCGTAGATACTTGACATCAGAACAAGTCGATTTAACCCAAAAAGTAGTGATCTAACTCTTTTCGTTTTCAAGATAGACGGTGGTAAAGTAAAAAAATTGTATTCGTAATTTGTCTCTATCTTGGAAAATAGAATACGTATCTACTTCAAAGTTGGTAACGGCATGTTTTTCAGGTTGCTAATTAGAATGGTGATATTGCCGATATTTTATAGATGGCGCTAGTTATAGTACTTTTATGTGACACTTTAAGCCATAACTTTTTTGAGGTTAGGTTTTGGACATCGTCTTCTATTATAATCGAAACGCAATTTAGTTTCATTAAAAAATGTGTACTTGTTTAAACGCGATAAAATGTACCCTTTCAGAGAAATACGCGATTTACAACTTTGTTACACAACAATTCGAAGAAATTCAACACCCCGGGTGTTTTGAAAAGATTGGGACAACGCTTAGCGTAGACTCTTGACATGAAAACAAGTTGATTTAACCCAAAAAGTAGCGGTCTAACTCTTTTCGTTTTCAAGATACAAAGTGGTATAGTAAAAAAATTGTATTCGTATTTTGTCTCTATCTTGGAGAATATTATACGTATCTACAACAAGCACTATTGACGATTTCATTCATCATACTTGACGTACACCTACTACTAGATAAGAAAACGCTTTTAGGGACAATTGAACTTCTTCGAACTGGTGTGTGATAAAGTTGTAAATCGCGTATTTCTCTGAAAGCATGCATTTTATCACGTTTAAACAAGTACACCTTTTCTTTAGGAAACTAAATTGCGATTATAATAGAAGACGATGCCCAAAATCTAACCTCAAAAAAGTGTCACGTAGAAGTCCTGTAACTAGCGCCATCTACAAAATATGACGTCGGCAATATCACCATTGTAATTAGAGTCCCGAAGAACATGTCGTTACCAACTTTGAAGTAGATACGTATAATAGTCTACAAGATAGAGACGAATTACGAATACATTTTTTTTTATTTTACCACCCTATATCTTAAAAACGAAAAGAGTTAGACCACTACTTTTTTAGTTAAATCGACTTGTTTTGATGTCAAGAATCTACGGCTATGCGTTGTCCCAATCTTTTCGAAACACCTTGTATAATAGTTACTTTTGACTATTTAGTAGAAATTAAATAATTTGAATTTAGTTAATTTTAATACAGTCGTGCAAAAAAGAGTATAGGCATCGCGAACGTTAAGAGTTATATCGGTCTTCGGCAAAATTGAAGGCTTCGCTATCGCTCAGCCGTCGATCGGTAAATGTCCCTTACCATTCCTAACACTTAATATACAATAACTTCATTGAGACTGTTTAATAGTAGATCGTGGGCAAGTCTATCAAGCGCCTTTGAGAAGTCAGTGTATATAACTTGGCTTTCCCCATCAACGATTTCAGATATAAATTGTGTAACACACATAAGATTCGAAAATGTTGATCAACTCTATACGAAACCATGTTCTGGTATAATTATATTGGAGACGTGAGGCGAAATGAAGCTATGCAGAATAATCTCAGCATCCTGGGCTTATTGTGCTCTCCCTGTTTTAGTTTACACTGTCCATTTTAATATTCCTGTATCACTGACAAGGTGATACAGGTCTGAAAATGGACGAGTTTTGATGGTTTCCGGGTCTGTTTGTGTTTGCCCGTAGATATTATATCTTCTGCGGTTCAACGCCTCGCAGTCATGTATATTATGTGGTACAGTTTCTGGTATTTTACAGTCTGCAGTTAAGGTCGCCAACAAACTTTCCGATTAAATGCAGGTACTTCTTAACGGGAAAATGGCCCGTCAGAAGACCTGTTATAGTTCTCAACTGGATCCTGTTCTTTGTGAGCAGTTCTTCTGTTTGTTTTGAACACGGTCCATTGATAAGTGTTTTCCCATGTAGATTTCCTGGAATAAGAATTTATGTTGCTAGTGTTTAAGTTATCTGTGTACTAACCTGAGCTGACAAATGCCTCTGAAAAAAAAATGGCAAAGTTGTTTACTATTATTTGAGCATCTTGGTTTTTTATAATTCATTGCGTTTAAACTCATTATGATCTTCAGTTTTTTCGGAAGAGTTATATTTTTTCTGGCCTCTTCTTTCGCTTTCCACTAATCAATAATTTGTTTTGTAAACCAATTTGAGAATTGTCTATGATAATTAAGTTTTTGTTTTAACCCAATAGCGCCCGAGTAATTTTTTTTCGGAAAACTTTTGAAAAAAATTAATTGACCTTCATTTAGAGCTTGTCTATCCCTCAAATCACATTTTATTTATTCCTGTCCATTTTCACCGATTTTTTGACGTATGATATATCGTACCATAGGAATATACATGTAGAATATTATTAAAAAAATTTATTTATTATAATACAAAATATTCAATAAATTTAAGAGAAAATGGTAGATTATATCACATAGAAGGGGTATGATATCTTCAAAAGCATATGTCTGGATATAATCCTGTGTTACATTTGACACAAGAAAATTTTGTACATTTGCCACAATAACCACAACGTCTTTGTGTAGCAATTTTATTAATCAAGTGATCAGTTTTATCATACCTTCAATCTATCTATATCTTTCAATATATTCCTACTACATTTTAGTTTTTGGCCAGCTAAATGTTCAGGGGCAGTTAAAGTTGTGAGAATAATTCTCCTCAAAAATGCAGAAGGGACACTTTTGGATAGACAAAACGATAAAGAATCTACATGTTGACTACCGATCCATTCAAGCAAAAGCGAATCAATGCCCAACACCATTTGCGAGATCTGATTCGTATACGATAGAGTCCTCTCATTTTATCGTACATATCCACACCTCCCATTCCCTGGTTATAGAGACTTATAAGTGTCGGTTGATCCACATCTACTTGCTTCCTTTGTTGTTTAGATCATCTTGTGCACGTGCCTTCTGTCAAACAAATGTCTTTGTTTTTGATGTTGGTTGCGATATTCACTTGACTACTCTCATGCCATCTGGTGAGTTGAATATCACTATTAGAGTCAATCAGAGTATGAGAAGTCCCTCGTTTTTCTTTTTGCAGCTCTTTTAAAGGAGCTTTGTATATACGGTCAGAGCGGATGGTACCAATACATTGAATTTCATTATTTTGCAGAAGCTCAAGTAATGGTAAGGAGTTGAAAAAATTATCCAAATATATGGTCGAATGCGGGGGAATATATCTCATACAATGTTTCTCGGTGACACTGGATCCCAAAGTTTTACCCTTGATTTTATACCCACTGGCCGTGTAGGGGTTGAATTTCAATAAGTACCCCTGGGGGGTTGTGAGGCACCAAAATTTAAAGCCATAGCGAGTTGGCTTTCCCTTTTTATGAATTGCTTCATATTGTTACGGCCAAGCATAGCCTCATTCAATGAAAAAGAAGTCATGAAACAAAACTAACATTCATACCGCCATCTGCCTACCGTATGATATATCATACGAAAAGTTTTTTCCGCTGCTGCAATTACAGAAAGAATTGATATGACTATGAAATGATATAATTACAACCGATAATATGTATAAAGGATTATTACATGAATAAAAGTCAAATAAATCACATCCAAATGAAAATTGTGAAACATAATTTTACCGTGAGCTCATTTTCTGCTGCGTAGAAATTTACTGGTTATAGAACGCTCAGTTATAACTTATTCAAGTATAAAACTATCGATTTTTTGTCCTAAGCTTATTGTCTATGCAAATAACACTTTAGATGAATAAAATCACTGAATTTATCACACTCTATTTGTTTACACTTCATTAGAGACAACCTAACCTCTGCAGTGGCGCAGCCAGGGGGGGGCATGGGGCCCGGGCCCCCCCCAAGCCTTCTTCCATGAACCAAAAAATGAAGCAACATAATATTTTTCAACCATTTTCTGAAATTTTTTCTCGTCCTTTGGGGAGATCGGTTCTATTGGCCCCCCCCAGATGAATTTTCTGGCTGCGCCACTGAACCTCTGTATGATAAATCATACAATAGGCACTTTTGGGTTAATGAAATATGATTTTTAAATATATTTCTTAGCGAATCATTGAACAGATCGACTGCATTATTTACGTCACTAGACAAATCAGTTCATGCTAGCTCTAAATATAAAGTTTGAAAATTAGCCTTCTTAAAATTAAAATCACGCTGATCATTTGTTGAAATATTTGGGAAAATTCCCCACACTGCTGATGAATAAGTCATTTATTTCTATAAAGAGAGCTGAGTGGTGGTTGTCTTCTTGTACCAACAGTTCAGGGGAAAGAAATACGTTACAAGGCATATTAGATAAAAAGATTTAAAATTTTATTGTTAGAGTTAAGAACGAAATTGTACTGATCTATGCTGAAATACTTTACAGTTCTGTAATAAGTTAACGATTCGACTACGGACTCCATTAACTTGATAAGCAGCATATTCGGAAATATTAAAGTCACCAAGAATAAGTATATTAGAATCGTAGATGGGATAAAAGGATTCAAAATATTCAGCGAAACTTACGTTCGGATGTAAGTAAATATTAAAAAAATATAAAAAAACGTGAGCCAATTTTTAATTCAATGGTAAGTAACTATATCAATGAAAGAGATATCAGAAAAAGCATCACATATCTCGATAACAACAAAAAAGGATGATTCGAATTTATTATTTACGTCTAATAAGACCACTTTTTTTATTGGAAGCGTTCAAATGTTTAGTGAAAGCATAACGGGCACAGTGCCTGAATGCGGTGACCTTTCGTCGTCCCACTAAAAGAAGAGGAAGACCGTACTTAATCTCAGCGCCACCACGTAAAAATAAATTGTGTTATATTCCCACATAATATTAATCAAATAGATGTTCGTAGTGGTCCACGCCCGGTTACAGCTTCTATTCGTTTTTCGTACCAATTGCGTACCAATTATGAAGAATAAAAACATCTCTTTAAACTACTTCCTACCTGCAACAGTCGCTTTAGAGCACTTTAACGCAGAAAACATTAATTTGCACGGACACGTTTATTAAGCATACGTTTTATCAAGCAATTAACAATTATCATTTTGGACAAATAAAGACACCGTTTAATTATTGTGTAGAACTCTAATAAGTCTCTTCTAAATATAAAACAATTTATACGTTACATCATTTATTATCTTTATAAATGCCTTGTCAAATGATATACTGAAATTTTATGCACCCCATCTAAACTTGAAATTCCAAAGAGCTTTCAGCACTAATAAAGTGTCAGTTAATGTGTCAGTTTAATAGTTCTTATATTAGCTTTGAAATTAGCCTATTTATATTAATATGAAAAAGTAGCCTTGAAAATAATATATCATAAGAGCCCCTGAAATGCAGAAGAATTGTAAATATATTTAAAAAAGAGGATATCTTAATATTTTTGTCTCACTTATTTCTAGCCCGATTTATTTTCTCTAACTCTTTAAGATTTGAAATCTTAATATCAAACTTCCCAAGAACTAGATTTGAAATTTTCGATTCGTTAGGATTTGCTCGATATAATTCTTCGGGTGCGACATTATAATGATGAATTCATCATTAATATTTACGCGTGGTTATTTGTCATTTATGTACTTTTTTTCCATAATGCTATGGCGGACAATTTGTGACCCATGTATTATTTTAGATGGCCTCCTCAATTTATGGCACGTCCGACAGTATCAGGTTATCTATCGTAGTGGCCTGTTAAGTCTACTGTTTCACTAGTGCTCTTCTCCTCTAATGACATCAGCATAACGTTTTGAAGGGAAGTCTCTTATATGACTCCCGATACCAACTTTTGTTTAACTGACAGTTGCAGTTGCAGTTTTGCTATCTATATTTTCCGTCAATCTCATTTTCGCAGTTGCCAATATTGTCAGGAAAAGTTTCAAGAACTTACAATTTTGGCTAGTAACTCACACTCAACTATTTTTAACATATTTGAATGTTTTTTTTGCGTCGTTTACAATCATAATTTACGTTGTGGTGTATTTCTAATAGTGGTTATCAATTTTTGCTTTATTATAAAAATAAGTATAAGAGTCGTGATATTTTTCGAGATTTTTTCCAATCTTAGATTTTTTGTGACTATTTCCCTTTATGCAACTCATTTGTAAGGAGAAATGAATTTATGCCTATCTGCTTTATTGAAGATTTGTCATTAATGATTACACTGTAATTTGCTTAGGAATGATGACAATATTGATTGGTGTGGTCCACCAGTTATATTAGACTTAGGTGAGTAGCATTTATTGCAGCTGCCAACTTTCCTTTAAACAAAAACTTACAGTAGTATTTGACAGCTATCGTGGTTCTATGAGCTTTACTAAAAAAGTTTTTCTGTCTACTTGGGATAAAGAGGGAGTACCATACTTGGGAGGCAAGGTGACAATAGGTCGGATGTAAACTGTATCTAGGACGAATGCTGTGTAGGTAGGCGCAGATTTGCGAATAAGGAACAATTGGGAAATTCGAACGTTAGCTTTGTAATTTGCTTAGGAATGATGACAATATTGATTGGTGTGGTCCACCAGTTATATTAGACTTAGGTGAGTAGCATTTATTGCAGCTGCCAACTTTCCTTTAAACAAAAACTTACAGTAGTATTTGACAGCTATCGTGGTTCTATGAGCTTTACTAAAAAAGTTTTTCTGTCTACTTGGGATAAAGAGGGAGTACCATACTTGGGAGGCAAGGTGACAATAGGTCGGATGTAAACTGTATCTAGGACGAATGCTGTGTAGGTAGGCGCAGATTTGCGAATAAGGAACAATTGGGATATTCGAACGTTAGCTTTGTAATTTGCTTAGGAATGATGACAATATTGATTGGTGTGGTCCACCAGTTTATATTAGACTTAGGTTAGTGGCATTTATTGCAGCTGCCAACTTTCCTGCGAACAAAAACTTACAGTAGTATTTGACAGCTATCGTGGTTCTATGAGCTCTACTAAAAAAGTTTTTCTGTCTACTTGGGATAAAGAGGGAGTACCATACTTGGGAGGCAAGGTGACAATAGGTCGGATGTAAACTGTATCTAGGACGAATGCTGTGTAGGTAGGCGCAGATTTGCGAATAAGGAATAATTGGGATATTCGAACGTTAGCTTTGTAATTGTTTAGCGAACGTTCTGTCAATAAATATTCCCAGGTATCTTATTTCGTTAGACCACTCAATGTCATGATTTCTTTTTTATTTTTGATGTTGGATGTAGGAGAACTCAACTTTTGATTATAGTTCATGCTTCAGTTTTGGCGGGATTTACTTTAAGGTCCCATTTTTCGAAGTAGGTCGTCGTCCTGTCACCGAAGGAGTAAGTGATTTGTTATAATTAGATTATCTATTATTTTCAGACTAGCGATAATAAATCTATGGATATTATGTAATTTGCATAACTAGGAGTACTTATTTCTACAACTACCAGATAAAAACCGGCTTAACTCCGTCAGGACACTAATATAAATAAGACGACTAAAAAAATAGAGGGTCTATTTCGATTTTATAAATCTATTCCGTCATAGTTTCTTTGTAACGTCAAAAAATAGCGGATTTTCGTATATTTTTAGCTATTCTTAGAGGTTAGAAAAAACATGACGTGATGAAGTAATTCTAACATCTGATTCGGGTTCAGCGCATCAACATATACAAGGATATGGTGGTTTGGTCCCTAGTAAATGACACTTTTTTGTGTGCCTGTGTTATTTTCAAACTGATTGACACGACTACGCTTATGTCCGTTTTCTTCTATCACTGACACCATGGTACCGATATATTAGATCACATTATATTATTAACTATTGTTTGGAAAATGGTTACCTTCCTGAAAGATGCTTTTCCACTACCCTACCAGGCACGCACACACACAGACAATAACACAACAACCATTCCACGCGACATTAACATCTGCCGCAGCTGTGCCGAATTCAGGAGAGATAGCAGCCACCGAACATGTTGTCTCACTCAGCAACGCACTAGCCCTCTGCTACCATCTCCGTGACACGTCACTAAATATCAATAACGTAGCCAGGATTCGAACTCGGGACTCCGTGGCACAGTGTGCGAAAAATATAAGTCGGAGGTCAAAATCCTGAAACTTTCCATACCTTCTCGGAATATCTAAAGACTATTGGGAAAAATAGTGGAAAAATTTAATCTACACTCGGGGGGTGAGATATAAGAAAAAAACGTAGAAAAATTTCGAAACTTATAATATAAACTAAATAGATTTCGAACACTTTGGGCAAAATAGTGGAAAAATTTAATCTGTCCTCGGAGGTGAAATATAACATTATATTGTTTGCTGCTGCTTCTTCATGCTAAAATCTTTGGGGAGAATAAAATTGCTCGGCAATTCTTCCTTTTCCAGGTTACGAAAGTACATGTTGTTATGCGATCTTTCTAATCCTAGCAATACCACCAAGACATCTATGTATTCACCCACGACGAGAACTATCTCGTACTCTAAGGATATTTCAATAGTTGTTTGATTAATTAAAACGTTGGCAACTTGACGTACTGTAAAATTGGATTCCTACAATTTATTTTTTACCATTATAATTGGTTTGTGGGTGTAATTGGCGAATAAAATAAATTATTGAACTTTCACAACGCTATAACTTTTAAACCATTACTAGTATTTAATTACTACCACGTCCAGTGGAAGTATAGTAACGCAAAAGAAATTTGATAATTTTTATTGTTCAAATAGGCTTAAGATTAGAGAATCTTATTTAGGTATTAAGCAAATCACAACTTTTTTATTTATTATGAAATTACCTACTTTCTGAATATTGTTGCCCTAATCTGGGTACGCTAATATACCTAGTTAGGCTTAAGATTTCATCAAACGTCGAGATTTTAAGTTTGAGCAAAAAAAATTCTGCCTGTCTGTCTGTGTCGGTCTGTCTGTCTGTAACTTTTTGTGCGCACGATTACTCTGGAACTGTTTAAGATATTGACTTAAAATTTGGTACATACAACGTGATCTACCAAGAAATGCGGAAAATAAAATGGTGTGCTAGTCTTCAATGTGGGAAAGCCCCTGCAAAATTTAAGAGGATTCTGAGGTAATTTAGTATATTAAATTATTAGTCAATTTGCGAAGATACACTACTGATGTTGTGTAAGTCCTGACCTAATTCTGAAGAGGTCGACGAACTTGCTGGTGAAAGAACGTATTCGAGTTGTTTACATTTCCTTAATTGGCATAAAAAGTGAAGCCGACCGGCGAGATCAAAAAAAGAGGTCAACACACGATCCAGCGGCAGGTAGTCAACATTGTTGGTACGCTTTGAAGATAATTGGAATTCCAGCCGACCAATTCACTTTTACGCATGAGTTCAAAGCATGCCGACAAGGCTGGCTTCGTGCCGCTGGATCGTGTGTAGACCCCTAGACAGCCGCGTTTTTTGCTTCCGGTCGAACAATAGTTACACGGCCGTGTCATTGACCAGTTTAACTAAATATCTCGTATATCTGCTTGTCATTTCAGCATGAGATCAATGTTTTCGATTTATTTCGATTTATTTCGGTATTTTTGTAGTGTGATTTGATTAAAACCGAAAAGTCACTCCTATCTTATTATCCAGCTTTGCTGTCAGTAGTGTCAATCCTAAGTCTGATAAAGTGATATGGTTGTACCGCGTTACGTTAGATTAGTTGAAGTCATTGGAGGCGCATTCCTACAAAAAAATAAGGTAATTTTTTTGGTCATTTTTTTAAAATTTTTCATTTTTGTAACTCCTTTCGGTGGGGACAACCTACTGTTAAATTTTCCGCATATCCTGGTAGATCACGTTGTATATGTATTTTAACGAGATCTGGAACTGGATTATATTTTGGTCTTATTCCGTTAATAGGTTGGGGGGTAAATTGAGGTATATGAAAGTAAATATGTAGATGAAGCAAGTAAGAGTCCATAAAATTGGTAGTTAGTATATATCAGAGAAGCTAAGGTCTCAATTTTTTTTTGGAATTAGCCACCCCATTAGCACCCACACACCACCCATATTAAAAGAGGTGGAAAAAAATCAAATCGTGATTTACTGGGTGTACAAGAAACAAAGGCCTCAAAACCACCTCCACTGCCACCCCCCTTCCACCACCCTACCGATGTGAGATATAATTTTGTGTGTTCTTGGGGCAGACGATTTCAAATTATATTATTAAAGTTCCATAAACAATTATTTCTACATACAAAATTCTTTTCGTTGTGAGAGACTTGGACAAAAAATCTGGATATGGAAATAGTGATTGCCTGGACAGCGATTTTTTCTTATACATAAATGGTGTCGAGAAATTTGCCCTCTAGAATATTCACAATAAATATTATTTCCGTAAGGTCAACAGGAAAAGAGTTATTCCAAAGAAACTGATTTAACATCCTTTTATGACTAAGAGGCGACTAAAGTAGCCTCCCAGGAAAAAGAATTTCGAAATTCCAGTCAAAATATGACTGACCAAAATGTTAAATTAAAGAAAAACTGTTGTCTTCCACTAATGTCTTTGCAATTATACCTACCTATTAAACATGGTCCGAAATAAGATTTCATCAAGCAGATTTATTAACATTTTGGTCAGTCATATTTTTATTAACACAGTACATGCATTGGCATTACAATTTTCTAATCGTTTATGTAACTATTATAGTAGCTTTATATTAACATTAAGTAAAATATTTCCGCTAAGGAAATGCACTGAAATGACAATATGTCTTATGCTGTCGAAAGAAGATGTAGCATAATGCAACACGTTGAAAATTCCATTAGGTGCATATCATACGGGATTATTGGTAACTTATGAATATATCAACTCGTATCTCATATAAAATATGTCCGTAACGATATGTCGCTAAGACAGTATTTGAATTGGAAATACGACAAAATACACAACAAATCTTCAAGATTTCAATAGAAAATTTATTACCTACAAAGTTCTAACGACCGATTTATCTGTCAAAATTTATGTACATACATAGCTGTTTCAACGTAAAGGCCACTTTACCTCCTTATATGTAAAATTTATTTTATATATACCTACTTTAGATACTACAGTATCAATATTTATTTTCATTAAGTTTATGTATACACATTATGTAACGAAAGTTAAACAAATCATTTCTAATGAGTCTATAAGTAAGGGGGCATTACACGCAATATAAACTGTCGTTTGGAAATAGCTCTTATCTATCAGATAGTGTGAGTAAGAATCCTAATTGTACGAGATTTATTTTCGCTAATCTCAAGAAATTCTAGAAAAAATCTAATAATAACAATCCTCTGACTCTTTCAGTGCATATTATTTATATCCATAATATGTGAATTTCATAAAACTCATAGACAAGGACAGCAGTCATATATTAGTTCTTGGAAAAAAATACTTATCTGAACGAGAGCAGTATGCTTATGTAGGAGAGGTCAGCTAAATTAAAATAGTCATATTAAGAATTCTGCAAGGACCGCCTTTATTCAGTAAATATGTAATCAATTTTTAGCCGGAGCCACAGGAAATATAGTTAGTTTCGCTAATGGCACTATTATTTTTTATAAAGCAGATACATGACGAAACTTAAAAACTTATTGAAAGCTAAAACTGACATCTGCTCACTAAATCTTTAGATGGAACCTACAAATAGATAATGTTGCAAAGAAGGTAAGAGCCTTTCTAATAAAAAGCACATATTTTAAATAATTTGTTGATGAAAAACACTTAAAATATTGTGTTTTTCGTGGATACAGATTCAACTTCAATATAGTGGAGGTCAGGAAGCCAAATTTTGCCATTTCTGGTCGACTATTTGCTGCAACGACGAAACCTACTTACCAAGTATTATTTGGTTAAATAACTTATTAAGTAATTTTGTTGATGTTATCAATATACCCTGATAGTAGATATTAGTGAAATGTATTGAAATGATGGTAAACAAACCTTCTTAGGCACCTAATAAGGACCCTAAAAATACTTATGGCAAAAATACCTTTTTTTTCAATAATCTCTAAAGATGAGGTCAAAAATATTGGTGGAAATTAAGTTGTGCTACCTACTAAGTGACATTGCAAGAAAGTAGCCACATTTATTCGAAAATACGGAACGCCGGCAACTCATCATGAAAAATACTTTGTTTTTGAAAATAAATTAATTCATAAATATTCATTGAACATATTGAGAGTTATTGAATTAATATAAGCCCGAAAAAATAGAGTACCAAGTCAAAAATTGAAGATACAAAATTTTTTATCTATACGTATACAGTGGGTTTCACTTCTCCTGAAGACACCCTTGTATCTTTTTTATTTGTAGTCGAATTCATTTCAAACTTTTATCAGCCATACAACTCCATAAGACGACTTTATTCAACACATAAATGCCGCCTAGATCTAAAACGCCGGCCTACTGCGATAAAACAAAAATCGCAATTTTCGAAAAATCATAGTAGGCTTAGAGATAAACAAAAATTTTGTCTATGGGAGTATGGCTGATAAAAATTTGAAATGAATTTGTCCACAAATAAAAAGATACAGGAGTGTCTTCACGAGAAGTGAAACACACTGTACATATATTTTTTCTTAATAATAATGGATATTTTTAAGGGACTTAGTAATATTTCAAGGTACAAAGCCTCATTTTAACAGAGAAAATTCATCCCGTATAAACCTTGCAAATTAAGCAATTTTCAAAAATAAAAATATGTTTCATAAGTAGTCAATAAGTAGTTATTTTTATCGACCATATAGGTATATCCCAATTAGCACCAAAGTAACAGTAACTGAGATGGGAACTTCGAATGAGTAACCACTACGAATCCGTGACTAAATTTACGACTTTGACGTGTAAATAACTTCATTTGACATATCCGTAGTCACTGCCTCGTAGTTTTTACCACTAGCGGTTACTTTAGAGTTACGTGACTTCTATGTAGCTTTTCCGGTGCATGGGGACAACCTAGTTACGAGTGGGACGACTTTCGAAGTTGCAACCACTTTCAAGTAGCTTTGATAGTGGCCGCGCCGTTCTGGGAACCTTTACTATCCGTTTAAAGTGGTGGACTTTGTTAGTAACATTTATTAGTGTTAATGACGTTACTGCTACCTGCAGAACTGAACTTCACCGTGAACGGTCACTACGAAGTGCGTATTACCTCTTAAATTCACCATGAAGTAAATTTCACCATCTAGTTCCCATTGTTAACCATATACAGGAAAGGAGGGGTGATAACGAGAGGAATGAAATACCTAACCTATAGAGTTTATGCTTGTCTTGTGGCCCTTATCTTTTCCAAATTTACCATTTTAAAGTAATAACATGCTATTTTGTGTTGAATTTCATACATTTATCTTTTCCGTTCAACACAACTCGTTAAATGATGAAAAGAACTAGGTATTTTTCGGATTGTTTACCTGTTAATGTTTTTCAAAAGATAATAAATGGTCTTTATGGGTAATATGTAAGAGTACGAAGTTGCTCCATAATATTAATTAATGTTCTAAAATAACGTTAGAGTAAAAGTTATTATTCAGTGCCTAAAGACCAAAAAACTTCGCAGTAAGTGGATAATAGCTTTAAGAAATTGGAAAACCACCTAGCAAATGTATGTGTGTATATAGTCAACATTTTCTACAGGATGATTTTTTCACTAAAGTAAGTTATTCATATTGGTATCTGCATTTATAGACATGTTTCAAAATACCTATAATAATCTCTTGGGTTGGAATTTATTTCACTTATCATAATTTGCTAGATGGTTTTCCAATTTTTAAAGCTATTGGCCACTTACTGCGAAGTTTTCTATCTATTTGGAAAACTGTGCATTGACACGACTTTTAAAGTATATGCACTGTTACTGAACATTGTATTATACACTTACTAGTCATTTCAGAAATTTAATTGATGTGAAGTAATTTTGCACTCTTACCTATGTTGAACTTGTATTGTTTTTTGAGAAACATAAACAAGTAAACAAATACAACAGCACTGAAATAAAACATAATTAAAAAAAAAATTATATATTCAAATTTCTCTTCTTTTTCGCAATATACATGTGCATATGATTAAAATAATTCCTAGTTTGCTTATAATATCCGGATTGGCCTGTTGTACAACTACACATGCATTTTCATTTATCAACATCACCTTATAAATTCATTATAACTTCTTGGGAGCAAACAAAGGGCAAAGATTTGTTTTTTTTTCACGGCGTCTTCGACTTAGTAGAGAATTACATGTTGGGTCTACTTCTGCATGCAATTAGAGTAAAGATATCAGACAATTCTAATTCTACCTTCGGCATATTTGAAAACAGTTCACAAACGTAAGAAAATTAATAAAATAACAGACGTAATGTTATGACAACTACATGTTTTCGTCACCATTTTTTATATATTGACTGAAAATATTGAAATTCACTGATACCATCTGCTGATGTGATTTTCCCCTATAGACAAAAGTTAAAAGTAGGGGCGTATTCAGTTTAAAAGTCACGCGTCGGACGTCTGGCAGCACACCAGGGCACGGCATTCAGAATCAATGTTGGAAAAAATGGAACTATGAAGTGGCAGCGGGAACCTTGCTGCAACTTTAAAGTGACGCTATAGTCCCATTCGGTACTTTGTAATAAATGTAACTTTAAAGTCACATATTTTCAGTTCCTGTCACTATCGTCAAGTGACAATTACTTTCAAGTCGCATTTCTTAGTAAAAACGACGTCAAAGTGATTCTCTCTGAAATACATCGTCTTGATAGCCAAGACTTATGACGCCATTATTACAAGACATGAACCATAACTTCATAAATAACTTAAAAATTTAATTTATCACTATTTCTGTACCAAATATAATAAATTAATGGATAAAAATTATTTTGAAGTTTCAAAGAACAATAAAAAAATAGCTTTCAGCATCCAGGTTGACACATTCTCGCATGACGTTAAATATTTTAAGGACAATTTTTTTATTAAAAAATTCAAATTATAAAGGTGCGTGCCAGATTCGGACGTTTTATCATTATGTTTGACAATAAACTTGCATTCGTTTTAATTTTGATGCTTAGCCATTGGGAAATTGTACAAGTTTTACTTTCTAATATCATACTCTTCTAGAATTCTATTGAGTTTCTGAGTTAGAGAAACGGATAGCAATAATCATGTAGGAATGAAACACAAGTATAATAAAATCAGTTGCAAGACAAAGCAGGCAACATTCATTTAATATAGTGGGGCGTAGTAAAGTTCCCCGAAAGTCGGGGTTTACACTCTGCGACGTCACCGCTACATAACCACAACGCCATTGGAACGTAACCGGACTAGTTCCGGAAACGTAGCCGGAACGTAGCTGTAACCGAAAAAATATTCCCCATTTTGGTCGTACTAAAGTTAATGGGAACGTTCTTGTTATGCACTTGTGACTAGTGACAGAACACTTTAAAGTACCTACAATAGTCGTTGCTATGTTCCAGCAACTAATTGTGCTAGTTGGGATAGTTTTACCTGTTTGACGAAACAGTTTTAAAGCAAGCAGTGAAAGGTAGCAAATAAATAATCCGCTACGTTGATTTATAATGTATTCTCGACATTGAAACTTTCCTAAAAGGTATCTTTCAACCTAACCTAATAGATCAAATAACACCTATTCAGCTTATTTCCACTTAGAATCGACGTGTTAGAAAGCACCATTTAGGTAGATTCGACATGGAATATTTCACTTACCGAAATTGGTGGCGTTACTTGTTCGACATCGAGTCGACGTCAAATAACACCTACATTTATTAGCTGGGTGCACGCATGATGAGAAGTAAGAACAACTGTTAAATTGTTATTTGTTGTTATGTTATTTTGACTATATGACAGATAAATTCCCTGTACTTAATATTTAACAATTTATAAGAAAATAAAAAACTACAAAACTACATATTCTTTATGTACGTAAAGAAGAAATTATCTGCCATATAGTCGAAATAACATTTTTCAATGAATTTTTCTCTTTCCGCATTTTTAGTAGTGTAAGTGAAGCTTTTAAATCCCAGTCCGTAAACGTTCAAAAAGTACGTACATAAGTATCTATATTGTCATTTTTCCTGCTTTTTGGTTAGGAGTTGTCGCAAAAAAAAAACAAAAAATACACATAATCTGATAGTGAATCGAATTATATGAAAGGTCTTATACACTTTTTTGTTAAATGCATATGAAAATTGCAATTTTCACCTCTTGAAATTAATATTCCTAGACGTTTTCTTTTAAATTACTTGAAAAATGAGGAATTTGATAAAGAAATGCAAGGGTACAAAAGTAAAGCTTTTACGAAAACATATCAAATGGTATTTTTCTTTTTTTTTTCTCCGATGTTTGGTTTTGGAAATATGGCATTTTCAAAATCGCGCCGAAACGTTCAGAAAAAATATACGATGTTAAAATCTAAAATTACTCAAAATCTACAACTATGAGAAAAATTTTTATTCTTGTAAAAATTAAAGGTATTAAAATTGTCTTTCGATTGAGACGTATTACGACCTTTCGTAATGAAAACTGAAAAAGTTACAAACAAAAAAGGAGCGCATTTAAAAATTTATGCACCATTTCTTTTTAGTCTTTTTTTTTTTTTTTAACTGTTTAACGTCGGCCTATTTCCGCTACCAGGGCCTATCAACGACGCCAGGAGACGAGCTACCCCCAACCTGGAAATTTTGCCGAACCTCTTCCCTTAAGAAGAGTAGGGATCTTTTACTTGCCTAACATTTAATAGACAAGGGACCGCCTGCTTTACATCCCCTCCGAAGGATGGTATATCCACTACGTAATCCTCGTCTGACTTTTTAGCCTTATTGCTCTAATTTCTTATTAGTTCATTTTTTTTTAATCCTTCTAGATATTGTGAAAATGGTTACAGAATGAAAAATAATTAATTAAAAAATTCTGAAAAATTTGAGTATATTAGTAATAAAATGCATATTATTACCAATATGCTCAAATTTTTTAGATTTTTTAATTAATTATTTTTCATTCTGTAACCATTTTCCATAAGTATTGAAAATTTTCATAATTTTTTGAAAAAATCGGGTTTTTGAAAATTGCTCAAAAATATTTTTATATAAAAAATGGTAAGAGTACAAAAATGGAGCTTGTAAAAAAAACGAAAAGTTTGTCTTTTTTTAACTTTCCTACGACAAACTGTTCCAGAGATAAAGTTTTAAAGATGACGTTTGCTCACAAAAAACGAAGAGTTTGGGTTTTTATTTTTCTTCTTACGACAAACTGTTCAAGAGATATGACAGTTTGAAATAATGAAACTTTTCAGTTTTTACGCACATTTTAAATGTCTATAGTAGGTATAGAAACGAGCAATAGCCGTCTACTTTTCGAAGAATAAACAATAAAAGCGGGTTGCATGTTTAGAGTACAGATTAAAAATGTTATTTAATTATTTTACTTAATTGTATTAATTTGATTTATTTATAACAATCTGTATTTTTAATAAAATTAGACATATTAATATACTCTTTTGTGACCTAAAAAACATAAGTATATGGATTTTTGTGAATTATTTATAACATTGGAAGAAATATTAATTTATCAGTATTCAAGGGTGATTTCAACCCTTAATATTCCCTATGTTTTGACCTTATAATTATATTCAGCGACTTCAAGAACATAAGTATATGGATTTTCGTGATTTTATTCACAAAATTAGAAGACTAATTTTTCAGCATTTAAGGGTGATTCAACGTCTCATAGGTTTTGACCTCACAGTCATAGTTA
This sequence comes from Rutpela maculata, assembly GCA_936432065.2. NCBI lineage: Eukaryota > Metazoa > Arthropoda > Insecta > Coleoptera > Cerambycidae > Rutpela > Rutpela maculata. Next base: position 247,963,497 of record OW386285.2, read on the forward strand.
GCGACCTCAAAAACATAAGTATATGAATTTTCATTAATTTATTCGTAGAATTAGAACAGTTATTCATTTTTCAGTTTTTGGGGGTGGTTGATTAACACAAGGAAACAACGCAATTAAATAAAAGAAAACTTAAGGAATCCGCTATTATTTTGTAAAGTAAGGATAAATATGTATCAAATTATTCTATAGATTTCTGTACCAGCTGGTAGCCGATTCTCAGAGACGAAGTAAGTAAAAATTAAATGAATATAATGTCTCACGTGACCATGGAAACATGTCAGCAACACGTAATGTTTGGCGTGCTTAGAAGTCAAAGTTTTGATAACGCAAATAGAACAAATTTTTCCGAAACGTTAACAACTATTAATTTAATTTTTAATTATAGGATTATCATTTAAAAATTTTATTTCAGTTCATATATTTTTAGGTGCGAGACATTTTGTACTAATCAGAAGTAATTAAAATCAGTCTCTGTCTGATCCATTTGGCGCTGAGATTTCTCTCATTAAAATTTTTAAATATATTTACAGAAGTTGGCAAAATACCCAATAAACAAGTAAGGAATCATAAATTATGGTACTATTTTTTTCACATGCTGTTAGATATACGCTACTCAATTCCATGTAAAAAATGTTAGATAAATAAAACTTAATCGATTCAATAATATATTCCGGTAATGTGAATGAATTTGAATATCAGCTATTGCTAGTAGAGCACTAATTTCTCCGGAACGTTTTATTCGCCTCTTGAGCGAACATAGAATTTTTATCTTACATGTTACAATAGTTATTTAGTTGTCCTCTGAGAATTCGCCAAACAGTTTGCATACAATTTTCTAAATTGCAGGCAAAACTTCACTAACGTTTACTTTGTCTCTTCCTGATCGCTTTTTAGCAATTGAACCAGTCTGCTATGTATTAATGCAATACAGTTTCTTAATCAACATTTTCTTTAAAAAATTTAAGGCGCTATTCTTATATCTTTTATCAAATACACAATATATTATGACCAAAGCAATCAAACAATTAATTACGACATAGTTATAGTAATAATAATCCCCTAAGAAATATTAAAATTATTAAATTTTGATGTTGAGCGAAACTTACTGTTGTAAAAAAAAAAGAAGTAAATATAACATAAAATTTTTATCTTATATGTTACAATTATTTAGTTGTCCCCTGAGAATTTGCCAAATAGTTCGCATACAATTTTCTAAATTGCATGCAAAACTTCATCAACATTTACATCGCACATACGGGTATTTGAATGATTTACGCGGCCAAAAATATTTCTTGGTCTTTATCTGTTCTAAACAATATTACTGAATAAAACAAAGCTCTTATTGTTTGGTTCAGGCGTATTTAATGTAAAAAAGTAACAAAAAAAAATGCTAACATTCGTTAGACAAAATATTTTCGTCTTCACGTTCGAACAAGTGTTTTCGGGTCACACATCTTACTCCCGAGGGACCTTGTGAAACTAAAACAAAAATACATTCTTTTAAAATGCATAAGACTTTATATACAATTTTTTTTAATGAATCTACCCTAATAAAAAAGTACCCTAATAGCGCTTATCGGCGCTTTTCCGCGGCTAATTTTTTGATTAGTCACTGCTAAAGACTTCAAACTTTCGACTGTATTAACACATTCACTGCTGATGACAAGGATCCGTGTCACCCCACCCATATGGCTATGTGCTCATGACACGGATCCGTGACACTCGCGCTAGGGTTAATAATGAGGGTTAATAAGTGGAAACCTAATAAAAAACAAAATAGCACACACGGTCGGCTTAGTTAAAAAAGTCAGCAGTTAATAAGTACAGCTGGATCTAACTTGGAAGTATAACAAATACTAACTTGTCCACGGCTGGGTAGTGACTGAGTGGACTCGGCGTGGGCTGGGTTTAATATGCGGCGCGGTATGCGTATCTGTGTTTCACAGAATGACCCACGCGTGGGTTGGGTCTGGCTTGTGCGTGTGCTGGGTTCAATTCGCGCCGGGCCTATACCTCGTACAGTTTTCGTGGGCATGGGGATAATTTTTCTTCAGTTCCAATAGGTTTTTATGCATTGCACTCTCCTCCCCTAATATCTCCTTTTATTAAATCATGTATTTCTCTAAGTTGGTCCCTGCTGAGCCGAAAAGCTTTTTTGAACACATCGTCAGGAATGCCACAATTTAAACTCTCCATTTAAACTCTCACGTAAATATCTGTTTCGTCCACGTTTCTGTCTAGTTGTTCATAGATGTAAAACAGCTATATCTTCCTCATCGGATTCAGAATCCAGATCGATAAGTAGCATTCATGTAGACGCCTGGATTGGGATGGATTGGCTTGACTAAATTGGGTTGAACTCAGGTTCAATATGCGGTGCGGGGCACATGCGTGGCCGTGGGTACACCGTGAATTGAGCGTGGGTACGTGTGGCTTGTGCGTGTGCTGGGTTCAATTTGCGCCGGGCCTTAATCTCGGACTAGTCTCCTATCCCAACTAGCCGTTTGCTTTTTACGCTATTGCATTTTGAAAAATTAACTTATGACCGCGTAAATCGTTTAAATACCCGTATGTGCATCGTCTAATATTTTGTCTCTTCCTGATCGCTTTTTATAGCAATTGAACTAGTCTGCTATGCATTAATGCAAGGCAGTTTCTTAATCAACATTACAATAGGTTTGTTTCTACAAGAAATCACAAACTAGTCAGAGCCAATAAGCTCTGTCTAACGTGGTCAGCTGACCAATCACGAACTGTTTTCAACCAATCGTATTAACTCTGACTAGTCCGTGATTGTTGTAGAAACAAACCTAATATATTATGACCAAATCAATCAAACAAATTATTACAACATAATTATAGTAATAATAATCCCCTAAGAAACATTAAAAATATTGAATTTTTATGTTCAAAGAAACAGTGTGGTATGCACTTCCTGATATAAGACAAAAAGAAGTGATATCCCCCCAAAAAACATTAAAAATATTAAATTTCGATGTTGAAAGAAAGACTAATCATGGTACAAACGGAAGTGATATCAGTTAGTCTTAGTCGAGAGAAGAACCACACAATTAGTCTGTTGAAAAATTTTCAAAAATAGTGAAATATAATAGTAGAAGCAGTAATTTCGTTGTATATTTAATTTGGAAAAAAAATTCTAAGCGCAACATTTAAAAAAAATAATTTCGTCTATTTAAATGTGCCGCGTAAACGGCGGTGGAGTCATAACGGTAGTTAGAAGTAAACTTATATGCAAAAGAGAAGAAGATTAACAAGTTGATATTGTTGACAAAAAAGAAAATAACCTCCTGTTAAAAGTAAATCTATATGAAAATTAAAAAAAATATATCTATTAAATGAATTATTTATTTTATCCAAGGTTCCATTGGTACTCATACAAAGAATCAGCAAGAAACTAGCGAGACATATAAAGAAAGGCCTATATTTTAACCACAAATTAATGATTCTAATATATACTTTTTACTAATATCTACCTAAGCAATTTTTTCTCAGACCTGCTGCCAACGGTACAGGAAAAATGGGAAGAGTGAGTTATAATATCTACGGGCAATCACAACCAGACCCGGAGACCATCATAACTCGCCCATTTTCAGACCTGTATCACCTTGTCAGTGATACAGGAGTATTAAAATGGACAGTGGAAACTAAGACAGCAAGACAGGGAGAGCACAATAAGCCCAGGAGGCTGCAGTGCCGTCGGAGTATTCTTTACAGACGACCCCTAGGAGAAGGGGTTTTAGTCAGTTAGAGGCTGACACTCAGACCTATTCCAAATTGGGATGGGCAGCCCATGTGGGTTTCCCCTTCTCGAAAAAAAAAAGCAATAAGTAACACTCGAAGTAACATCGATAATTCAAGACATTTATAGCTACAATTCAACGCTTTCTTAGCTGTTCGGAATATTTTTGCGCACACTGACTTTAGACCATCAATTTACGTTCATTATTCATTATTAAAGCACTTAAGAAAAGTTTTTCTGGTGAATTGATGGCATGATTTATACAGTACGGCAGAAAACACCAGGGGCGCTGCACAATGGGGGAGCAGAATGCCCACCTAGTCCCACCTAGCTCAGCCACTAACTATACCAAATTATAAGTAAGCTATATCAACTCAATTGATTTTGACATTAATTATAATATCAAATTCAATTGACTTTATTATCTATCGCCATCAACGTGTTTCTAAATTAGCACCCATTTTTCATCGTTTTATAACGATCTTCTCTGCAAACTGCCGTTTTGATGTCATCGGTACTTAAAATGCATGTATTTTAATAATTGGTAGTATAAGATTTTGTTTTCAACTTTTACATATTTCTAATCGAGTTTCTAATGATTTTTTTAAGAAGAAATATTGATTGGTTGACACAAATTCTACTAAAATTTTAACTTAGTCCAACAACGCAATTATCAAATTATAGTATCTAATGCACCTAATACTGACGCGCTTCGAGGCTCTCAACGTCTTTTTTGGTTATAAAAAATTAACCTCGCACTTTAAGTATGAATTTCTGTCAGCAATTTTAAATCAACCTGTATGTGGCTTTAAATTTTATAGTGCTTCAAAGCTAATTAAATGTATAATAAGTTCTTTATAGTTAAAGGAAGAACGCTATACTAGTTAAATAATGTTTTTATTTATCAGATCAGGCTGGAAATCATCACGAAATATTAAATAAATCTCAACATGGTATGAAGTACAGAATTACTGGCAATTTCTGCATCGACTCCGTGGCGCAACGGTAGCGCGTCTGACTCCAGATCAGAAGGTTGCGTGTTCAAATCACGTCGGGGTCAACGTTGTTTTTATTTATGTAATTTTATAGCACATTAAATGCATTTTTATTCACTGTCCTATAAAACGATGAGAAGTATAGCTAATAAATTTTATGTTATGCATCAGTAACCAAAAATTTGTGAGTGCAGTGCAAGTGTTAGTTTTAAGTTTTTTTTTACTTATTAGTTTTAGGCTCGTGCTAGCACATTTCCTTAGCATAACCTAGTTTTAAGTCTGCCTACGGCGGCCAGATGTCCTAGCTGTAACAAGCATTATCGTCAAGCCAAACCGGACCCGCCTCGTCCAACCACACATTTACCACGACGCTGCTTGCCGTGGTTGTCTGGTTGGCTCCGACTGGGATTGGATGAGGCGCATTCTTGTACCAAGAAATGTCTAATATAGTATATTAAAGTATAAGTGGATATTAAGGTCTTTAAAACACGCGCGATTTTTCGAGCACGACGGCGCAGCCGGAGTGCTCGAAATAGAGCAAGTGTTTTAAAGACCAGTTATCCACGAATACTTTACGCTATTTTTTTTTATTGGTACACTTTGAAATCATAAATACTGGTATTATTACTACAAAAAATGGAAATAAGAATTAAGAATGTAAAATGGTTGTATTCATGATGTGACATCAGGATACCTGTCAGTGTCATGAAAATGAGAAAACAAAAATGAATTTACAATCTGTCACATAGGATTAATTATTGTCACTACAGTTGTCACTGATTGTATATTGCTTTAAAATGAGTTCTAACATTGATTACTTAAATAGAAAAGCAGAATCGCGGTTAATATCGCAAAAATTGGAAGACGCTTATAAAAAAGAATACGACAAGTTCATCAAATGGATGGAAGAGCAAAAGGTAACAGATACAGATGAACGAGTTGTACTTGCTTACCTTTGATGTTGCCATGGTAACTTTAAAACACGCGCGTTTTTAAAACTTGGATTTAAACACGCTGAGGCGTACTTTAAATAAGCAAAATAGGGTACCAATAAAAAAAAAATTGTTTTGATTGATTGATTCATGGATTGACTCCAGATCAGAAGGTTACGTGTTCAAATCACGTTGGGGTCAACGTTATTTTTATTGTATAATTTTATAGCACAGTATATGCATTTTTATTCACTGTCCAATAAAACAATGAGAAGTATATCCAAGAAATTTTATTTTATGTTTTATAAAGATACATCGACTTTGTTACTAATTTTCTTTTTATTAAAAGATATAGGCCTATATCCTCGTTATTTCAATATAACGCAAATGTAACGCTATGTAAATTTATATTCGACACCCCCTACCAAACCAGGCATCGCATATTTTCGGCTAACCTCTCTAGCCATACTTTCATGTACGACAACTTATTTCCCCACCTTTAATCTTTACTAAAACCTATAACCAATTTTCTCTATCCCCCTTTCTATTTGTTTTATCCTTTTTGTTCTTTTGTTCTTTTTTGTTCCTAAATTCCATCTTGACCAATAGATTCTCAAACCCAGATATTTCGTACCATATCTTTTTAAATTTCCACGGCATTTTTCTGGCGACAGGAAGACCACCAGGGTGGAATTGCTTCGAATGCGAACGGGTGTTTTGTTCTGTTTTCCCAGGCCAGAAACCAAAATTAAATAAGTGCTTTGGATAGTGAGTGATAATTTTTTACAGTGTTTTCTTTTAATTAGCTTTAGGTTCGTGTGGACACATTTTTAATTTTAATCTAGTTTTTAAGTCTGCCTGCGACAGACAGGATTACTAATTTATAAGCTCCGTGGTTGTCTGGCTGGCTCCGGGTCAGGTTCCGGCGAGGTGCATAAAAGTATAAAAAAACTGTTAGTAAATTGTTATTGATTGATTGATTGACTCCAAATCAGAAGGTTGCGTGTCCAATTTACGTTGGGGTCAACGTTATCTTTATTATCGTATCGTTATCTTTATTGTCGTAAACGCATTTTTATTCACTGTCCACTAAAACAATGAGAAGTATAGCCAAGAAATTTTATATTATGTCTTATAAAGATACATCGACTTTGCTACTGACTTTCTTTTTATTAAAAGATATAGGCCTATATCCTTATTATTTTCTGGGTCGCCGTAGGTCGGGCGAAAATTATTCTAGGACGGGCTACGCCCGTCCTGGCCCACCCCTAGGTACAGGCCTGGTGTAGTGGCGTTTTTCTCGTATTGCCGAGGTAGCAGTGGGCTAGACTGCGGTTGTGTGAGAGACAGCAGGTCTAGTCGCTCTCCTCTCCTGGGTTCGAGTCGCAGCTGTGGCAGATGGCAATGTCGTAGGGAATGGATGTTGTGATGTTGTCTATGTGTGTGTCCGTCCTGGTTGAGTGGTAGAATAGCCATCGGCTAAACTCCGTCAGGACATTAAAATAAATAAGGCGATAAAAAAAAAATATATCATGGAAACTGATTCTATATACATCCAAGAATGTGTAAAAAATAGAAAATTCCGAGTGGCAGAAACTTTGATTTAAATTTGGTTGTAGGCCACCGTGTGGGGTTTACCACGGGTACAGTGGAAATGAGTGAGAGCTCTTCAAAAACTTTCGAAAGTATTAAAGCATTAACTAGTATTCCAAACGATACGTTGCGCATTGGAAATAAGTTAGTATATACTAACTTACCGTGTCTTTAAATTTTTTCTCGTGTCATCCAACGGGTTAACAAAACTATGACTAAATATTTGTAAATTAATGAAATGTTAAAAATTTTGCAACTTCGTATTTTTGAGCACTTCATTAGAAAAAAACTGTCCCTTCTTAATCAGTCATCCACTGAAACTGACAGAAACATAATATAAATAATGTAGAAATATAAATAAATTAATATATAAAACAGGAATAATAAAAATCTTTAAATGAAAGATAAAACTTATCTCAGATAATACCCTCTCCAAAAATATTCAATTATAGAACAAGTCTATTTAAATTAGAATGATTATAATATATTTAGACAGTATTATTAAAATACCCGATTAATAAGATATAAAAAAAATGTGTGTGAATAATTTAAAAGATAAAATTGGTAATGGTCAAAATTTGAACTATCTGTAACTGTTATAGTCATGCTTGCATGACTACCGCCATTGTTTCATCATCTCAGTATTCCTTGAAGAATGTCACCAAGCAGAATAAACAAAAAAATATTTCTGAGTAAATTGATTTTAAATATCCCCTGTTTACTCTTAACTTTTAGTATACAGCGTGTCCTCCGATTGAGTTCGCTATAGGTGAAATTGACAAAAAATTTTCGATTTTTTTTTTCATATTTGCTGCTTATCTAAAAAGTAATTTTGGGTGTACTTTTGTTTTTTTGAAATCATGTAGGTTATGACAGTTAAGCAAAAACGAATTTCATGTTAGGTAAAGCACCTTTTCTGTAAAAGATATAGCAAAATGCCATTAAGGAAAGTTATTCAGATTAAAAAGTCATAGTCCTCTGCAAAATTTCAAGAACATACGCCTACTTTGATGATTTTGATTTTTTCAATATAATTGTATTTTACGAAAAAAAAAAGTATGCCAGTCTACTAACGTGTTTGGTCTAGTACATAATGAAGAAAACACTGCTAAAAAAAAATTTTTTTCATAAAATGCAATTTTAATGAAAAAATAAAAATCATCAAAGTAGGCATATGTTCTTGAAATTTTGCATAGGACTATGGCGTTTTAATTTGAATAACTTTCCTTAATGGCATTTTGCTGTATCTTTTACAGAAAAGGTACTTTACCTAACATGAAATTCGTTTTTGCTTAACTGTCATGGCCTACATAATTAAAAAAGAACAAAAGTACATCCAAAATTACTTTTTAGATAAGCAGAGGTGAACCTCCAAATATGAAAAAAATAATCGAAATTTTTTTGTCCATTTCACCTATAGCGAACTCAATCGGAGTACACGCTGTATATCGACAATAAAGAATTTGTTTTTCTGGTATTGCTAGGTTTGGCGCCAATTCTGAAAAGATTTTCGAAAGTGACCATCCTGAGGCAGAAGACAAATGGCAATATGAATACGAATGAGAATCTTCAATATTGAAATCAAAAGAGGAGGCAGTAATACAAAAACTAAAATATGGCAAAGCAGGTGGAGTCGATAATATCTTAGTTAGTGAAAATGGAGTAAGAATCCTTCACGCAGAATATGGCAACATGGGAGACAGAAATCTGGTTCGAAGGCTAGAGAGCAATCTTCATACGACTATACCGGATGCCACAGGCTAGTGGCTTCCCTTATATTTCCTTTATTTTTTAACTTTCATTCATCCATTTGACATTTGGTGTGCATAAACTACTTCCAAAAATGAATTCTGAGTATACCATGAGATTTTCGCGATATCCCTTTGAAATCTATACTATTTGTTTTTCTATTTTCTTGAATTTATTTAAAAATAAAAAATCACTTTCAATATAATTTTTCTTGAACTCTAACTTAGTTGCCTTTGCAAAAATCATATGTCTAATAATGAAATGTGAATAACTAACTACCTTTTTGTGAATAATAGCCTTTTGGTTCTCTCTTTTATTTCTTAATAGGTATAGTGGAAACTAGTGCAAACTATAAGGATCAATAAAAATTATTTTGAAAGTGATTTTTTATTTTTAAATAAATTTAATAAAATAAAACAAATAGCATAGATTTGAAATGAATATCAATGAATTCAGAAAAAAAAAATCTATAATTTATTGAACACTATGAGCCACCACCTTCCCATTTGTGTCCCAAAGTGATTTTTTCAATTTTAGAGGCTCCGTAAGTAGTTATTAATGAAACTAAATAAAAAATTATATTTTTTCCTTGGGCTTTATCTGCCGTAGAACAAATTTTGGTATTCCAAAGCACTCTAGACGAATAATAATAATAATAATAATAATAATAATAATGTTTATTTACCATCAATAAAAAACAAATCGGGTTGTACATAAGGTAAGTAGTAAGTAGTAATTACAAATAGAGAAAAAAAATATAGTATAAAAAATATAGTATAAACATAATATCAAAAGTTTTGTTCAAAATCAACTAAAATTGGAATTGTAAAATATGGGTACCTAATAGTAATGATTTACATATAGTGATCTTCGTAAATAAACAGGTAGAAACAACCCACAAAAGAAAATCTTGTGGTGGGTTTATTAACCTAACTTATAAATTTACAATCTTTGATATTAATATAGTTTTATTAAAGTACATATAAAATGCATTACTGATATTTAATGGTAGTTTGATACTGGGTGACGAATTTTTGGTGAGGTGACATATATTAAGTAGTTTATTATTTAAATTAATATGATTTTTATTTATTTTTTTTTTTTTTCGGAACAGTAATTTAAGGCAGTTAATATATATTTTTTTATTTACTTTTTTTAATTTATTCATTATAATTGTTTTTCATATCAATTAACTTGTGCGAAAATGTTCTAGTTTTTGATAATAACCATGATTTGATTTTAGATTTAAACATGGAGTTGGAATTTAATAGTCTTAAGCTAAGTGGTACTTGGTTGTATACTTTCGGACCTAGAAAGTTAAAGCATCGCTGGGCTATCGTTTTTGTTACTTTTGGTATTACAAAAGAGCCTTGTCTATACCTTGTTGAATAAGAGTGCGTAATACTAATTTTTGATTTAGATTTTTTCTGTTCCAAGATTAAAGAAGAGCAGTAAAGTTGTTTGATATCTAATATTTGTGCCAAAGAGTAGAGTGAATCACTAGGATATAATAAATTTTTAGAAAATATTATTTTTAGAATCCATTTTTGAATAGTCTCTAAGTTCTTGATGTGTACATTGTAAGCTCCTCCCCAGGCGATTATCCCATATCTTAGTTGGGATTCGACAAGTGCATAGTATATTGTTTTCATTTGTTTCAAATCTAGTATTTGCCTAAACTGTTTAAATTTGGATAGGAGACTTCTAACTTTTTGTACCAAGGTGTTTATGTGTTTGTCCCATTTTAAGTTGTAATCAATTACGATACCTAGATATTTGATATCTAAAGTTTGTGGAATCTCAACAGAAACATCCTCGCAGTCGATTTTAAGTGCGGGAAGATCAGGGATTTTAGTTTTATTTATGGCAAATGGTAAATACTTTGTTTTATTAAAATTTATAGTAAGCAGTCGAGAGTCGAACCATTTTTTTATATTTTTAAAGTCAGCTGCCACCTTCTCTAGGAGGGTTTCCCAGGTATTATCATAATAAAAAATGGCTGTATCGTCTGCGAAGCTTATTACTTGCCCTCTGGAACTCTGCAGAAATAGATTATTAACATATATATTGAATAATATCGGGCCAAGCACCGTGCCTTGAGGAACTCCACAAAGTACAAACCTTTCATCACTTATTGTGTCATTTATAGTGACCCTCTGAGTTCTTTGGGACAAGTAATTTTTAAAAAGATGCAAGCTTTTTCCACGAATTCCCTGGTCTTCGAGAGTATCTAGCAGTATACCATGATCCACTGTATCAAATGCTTTCGCAAGATCTACGAAGATACAAAGTGCAGGTTTACCTCCATCGAGGGCCTTGTATGCATTTGACGTAAGCTGCATAATTGCATCTTGCGTAGATTTGCCTTCTTGAAAACCAAATTGAGCATCTGATAAAATCTTGTACTTATTAAGGTAATTAACTAATCGATTTTTTATTAATGTTTCTAATATTTTAGTAAAGTTGGAAATTAAGGAAATGGGCCGATAGTTTGAACATTCGGTTTTTTCCCCACCCTTATACAAAGGTTTAATCAAGGCTGATTTAAATACGGATGGCCATGTACCTATTCTAATAATATTATTAAACAGTAGGCAGAGAGGTTTTGAGATATAATCTACAATCATTTTGAGCGTTTTGGAAGATATTTTGTCATCACCTGGTGCCTTATTTAGTTTAAGGTTCAAAATAATTGTCTTAATTTCACTTTCATTAATTTCGGAGAGATAAAAGGAGTTACTCAAGCGATTTTTATGTTCATTAAAATTCTTTGGCTTTTTAATTTTGTTTGCTAGAGTTGGGCCTAGTTCAGAATAATATTTAACAAAAGAATTTGCTATTTGTTTAGGATCATTGATGATTCGATCGTCTGTTTTAATTTCCTTAAAATGCTTAAAAAAACTGAACATCGACTCGAAAATTCGCGAAAATCTCAGGGTATACTCAGAATATATTGTCTTGAATCCAAATTTGTAAAAATATACAGGGTGTTCTATTTGAAAATCGAAAGTTGCGGTCGTTTCCGGGTAAACCGGAAATGGTCTTATACTGTTTTTATGTCCAAAAATCCATTTTTACAGGTAGTCTATGCACCCCACATTTCAAATGGATAAGTTAAAAAATAAAGGAAATGTAGGAGGGATCCACTAGCCTTTGGCACCCGGTATATAAGAAGGGGCAACAGATGTCTGCGATAGCTACAGACTATTGTATCAAATGCCAGTAAAATGTACATTCTTCAATCATTCAGACTTCGTCATTATCTATGTAGCAAATACCTTCTAAACGAGCAGGCCAATAAAGAGCTAATATTGAATTTTGGAGAAATTATCGAAGCTGGGTGATTGTTCATTGACAAGCAACATTACACGAATTAGGCAACATAATGCACCATTCTGAACAAAACACAACTTGCCATATTAGATGTTGCCCACCTTCCAAGAGCTTCTTTAGCCACGGTCTCATTTATTGTAAGATCTTTTTACGTCATCATCCGCTATCGATAATTTTCAATGCTTTTCCTGCCTCTTCCTCGTTTCTTTTTGTCCGTTTTTGCTTGTTTTCTAAACTGTTCTTACCACGCATTAATTGAAATCAATACATTTAAAAAAGCGTTGCCCAAGGATTCACTACTTCCACATCCAGATTTTCCATCCAAACCTCACCATGAAAAAAATTTGTTTAGGGAACTTTAATAATATAATATTTGAAATCGTCTACCACAAGGAACGCCACTGCGCATCCATACTACTTGAAGTAACCCACTGAGCATACATATTGATCGAGGAAACCCACTGCAAATCCATACTACTTAAGGTAACCTACTGCGCATCAATAGTATTCAAGGAGAGCCACTGTGCCTCCATTGTACTCGAAGAAAGCCACTGCGCATTCATACTACTTGAGAAACCAACTGCGCATCCATGCTACTTGAGGCAACCTACTGCGCATTTATATTACTCGATAAAATCACTGCGCATCCAAAATACTCGAAAAAACTTACTGCGCATCCATACTACTCGAGGTAACCTACCGCTCATCGATAGTACTCGAGGAAAGCCACTGCACATCCATTTTACTCAAGGAAACCCACTGCGCATCCATACTACTGGAGGCAACTTACTGCGCGTCCATACTACTCGAGTAAAGCAACTGCCCATCTAGAATACTAGAGGAGACCTACTGCACATCCATACTACTCGAGGCAATCTACTGCACATCAGTGGTACTCGAGGAAAGCCATTGCGCATCTATAATCCTCGGGGAAACATACTACACATCCATAGTACTCTAGGAAACCCACTGCGCATCCATACTACTCGAGGTAACCCACTTATTATGGAATCAAGAAAATAATAGAAGAGCTATAAACACAGTACAGGTTACAGGTATTCTAATTTGAAATCGTAGAAGCTAGACACACACGCGTCTCTGACGCTATCTCCTCATCTATCCTTGAAACATTGGTGTCAATTTGGCAACCTGCTAAAATAATTAATGAATCAATGATCAATAAACTCGAATTACAATGCAACCTATAGGGTGTTTATAAATCTTAAAATTCCACACCTAGATTTTCTATCCAAGTCTCTCACAACGAAAAAAATGTTGATACTATATTTGCACTTCACTATGTGGAAATTATTGTTTATGGAACTTTAATAACATGATACTTGAAATCGTCTACCCCAAAAACCTATTAAATGATATGTAACATTGGTAGTGGGGGTGGTGGTGGTGGTGGTGATAGGGGGGTGGTAGTGGATGAAGTAAACAAAATTTTTGAGGCCTTAGGTTCTTGTATACACGCCCAATTATAACTCCATTTTTTTCACCTCCTTTATTAATGGGGTAGAGGTAGTAATGGGGGTGGCTAAGCCAAAAAAATGTTTGAGACCTTAACTTCTTTTATATATACTAAATACCAATTTTATGGACTTTTACTTGCTTGATTTACCTATTTACCCCCATTTACCTCAATTTATTCCCAATCCTTAGACGTAATAGGTTGAAAATATAATCTAGTTCCAGATCTCGTTAAAATACTTACGTGTACCAAATTTCAAGTCAGTATCTTAAATGGTTCCAAAGTAATCGTGCGCACAAAAAAGTTACAGACAGACTGGCCGACAGACCGACAGACAGATTTTTTTCTCAAATTTAAAATCTCGACGTTTCATGATATATTAAGCCTATTTGAACAATAAAATTTTTTAAATTTTTTTGTCGTTACTATACTTGGAATCCCGCTGGATGTGGAAGTATTATAGAAGTGAATGTCGCTCTTTTGGGAGAGCGTTGCCGGCGCGTTAGCTAACCAGAACAAAGAGTCCTTCTGAAATTCCCGAACGGAGACCAGACCGGAAGCGCTTTCGAATTACTTCAGTCTGATCCGTGTCGTCCTTGTTGTGACGCCATCTGCCATCCTCAATATTTCCCTACATCCCCCGTCCACTGTTGTGATTAGGGGTTCAGGAGTGAGGTCGATGCCTTCTGCGTGAGTCTTGTCACGTTAATTGCTTCTCTCGTTTTTTTGTCTGAGCACCGTCTCTGCGAATTTTGATACTACTTCCCAGTAATTCTTGCTGCGCAGCATATTATTCACGATGTTGTCGAGTGTCAGCATGGTCAGTAAACTATACGGTTGCATCAGTCTTTAGATGAAGGAGCGCGCGAAAATGACGTAGCCTCTAGACCCAGCCAGGGCCGGCACTAGACATTTTGCTACTCACTCAATTAATAAACACTGATATAAACGAATAGTATACACTAGGACGACAGCAAACTAGTTTATTACACCGCAGTGACAGTGCGACGTGCGACAAACAATATAAAAATAAACACGCTGTCGTTGTAGTATGCCAGACAAATTGAAAACACGACGCGCGGCAACTAGTGCCGGCTCTGGATCTACCTAGACTTTGACCTTGATCTGAATAATTAAACAAATAAAACGTGCAAGAGAGACAGATATCCTATTCCCATGCAAAAGATAGAGACAAAGAGATCGTTGGCTATATGACGTAGGCGCTAGACCCAAGTTCCCCCCCCCCGCGCGCTCCTTCGTCTAGAAGCTGCTGGATAAGGTAACCGTTATAGTTTAATGACCGTGGGGTGTCAGTACTATCAGTTGGGCATCCACCGTCACTTAAAACGAGGTTGTTTCCCGAATCCGTCTGTTACATTCGAAGAACTTGTGGTGTGCATCGTCTTCGGGTTCCATCTCACAGTGGCGCATCTTGGGTTTTCTGTTTGTTCTATCTTATTTAGATAGGATCGGAGAAAAACATGTTTGGTCCAGAACTGGGTTAAGTAGTAGTCCACCTCGCCGTGTCCGTGGCTTAACCATGTAGTTATTCGCTCTATTAATCTGGCTATCCACCTTTCTCTGGATTTGGCGTCCCAGCATCGTTACCACTCGCCCATGCGTGGTGGTTCTTTCTTCTCTCTTCACCTTGTTGCTATCTATTTCCACCTTCCTGGAGAAGATTCTCTTGCGTTCTTGGGCAGGTAAATCGATCGAGGTGTTCCGGTTATTACCAGGATCGCAGGGTCCGATATCGTGCGGTAAGCGCTCACCATTCTTAGCTGCACTGCAGCGAGGCGTTTTCGGTATTTTTCGGCCCGCAATGCATCTGCCTAGATCTCCGCCCCATTGATCAAGATATATTGGGTCATAGGCATTAGCAACCAACGCTTGCTTGCACTGGGACCAAGTACATTGGCCATTGGTGTGCTAAGTGCAGCTGTCGTCGTTGCTACCTTATCAGCCGTGCTCTGGATTTGGCCCCAGTATGTGAGCTTCATATCGATTGTCAGTCCCAAATATTTCACGGCGCTATTCTATTGAAGCACTTTCATACCAATCGTACATGTCCAATATTGTGGGGATTCTCCTCTTCGTCAGTATCACCATCTTGGCCTTGTTTACTGCTAGCTTTAGTCCGTGGTTCTAAGTGCCGCATCACCTGGTCTAGTTTCCTCTGGCTTGCTCGCAATGTCTCGTGCCACGATGGCTGCCGCAATGTCGTCGGTGCACCCAATTAATTGCGTCCCTTCTGAGAGTTCTATTTTCAGTAATCCATCATACGTAATATTCCAGAAGTCAGATCCTAGAATCGACCCTGGGCTGCCCCGGCGGTTACTGCTCTCTGGCGGGGTCCTCGCTGGTATCGTATAGTAATACCCGTTCATTCATGTAGCCTCTGAGTAGGCGTAGCAGTTATGAGGGTACCTTGAATGTGTGCTCCAATAGAAGTGAGTGTAGGACTTACTTGCACAGTAACAGTAGTTTTAGTAGGGTCTGGCAACAAAGTGCACTGGGCCTTGCCGTCCTATCATGTATACACGACTTACTTCCTACATGACCTATACTCTACATGATCTGTTCCTTCGTCAAACTTCCTCGATCTTCTACTAAATGTCCATGAGACCTTAGGTCATCCTTTGGAAGGCGGAGACGATTACATACCTTATCCGCCCAAATTCCTCACACTACCCTAAGAAATAGTAGAGGACGTTTCTTACCCAAAGTTATTACGGGCCAGATGTCTCTCAACTCCTTCAGATACTTCTTAAGTTTAGAGCAGTTTATTAGAACTTCCATTAATTGATTCGTGACTTTCCGGCATACATTTAACAGAAAACCTAGAATCTTCAGATCAGTCATGTTGTTTTGTTTAAGACCGCGAGAAAGTATTGACCCTGCTGCAGCTGTTTAACTTCTGAAGTTTCTCATAAGCTTGCTTATTAATCGCCGTCATGAATCACTTCCTTGTAAAGCACAGAATAGCCTAAGACCCGCAACAGGATTCCTTTATTCCAAGTTCAGCCAGTTCATCTGACTTATTTTTCCTGGAACCAAAGTGTGCTTTGGAATCCACATAAGACTTATCTCTCTTCCAGACGATTTGAGCACTTCTGTATTCGAGGGCCAACATCATCCTAGGAGTACAGATTGCTTTGATTGTCACCTGGATGTCAGTACAGAGATATACTTCTTGCTGTTTACTGTCACCACTGATGAATTAGATCTACGTTTAGAAGTCTATGGAGTATGATCCTACAGTACAACTAACTTGCACTTTCTTAACCTTACATGTTTTGAAAATGGTAATTTTGCTAGATTAGGTATATATTAAGATCTTCCATGCAGTGCAAATGAATTGATTTTCTTCAGCGACAACATTCCACCTGAAATTTTATTGTTGATTCTTATGTATTATGACCTCCTGATTACGAAAATATTTGTGCCCAAAAACTCCTTGTGCGTCAAAAGTTATATGCACTTTTTGACGCGCTTTCACAGATTTTCAATTAATCTGCTTAATATATCTTGTACTAGTAATCGGATGGGAATTTTAAAAATACTGGCTTATTTGGAATAAAATTCTTAAAAAATATAGACCTGTCCGATATGTATTGATCAATCTGCCATCTTGGCAAGATCCGCCAAATTTGCAAAAATAAAAGTCATTTATGGTAAATTATAATGCACCAATCCCGGCCGCCGTTTGTCAAATAGAACGGTCAAAGATAGCTGACGAAATAAAATTTTTAATTCTTTGTCAATTATCAAGGAGGAATTGTACGTCATTTTTTTTTGTTTTCGATTGTATGTTATTTTATGTACTTTTAGGTTTTTTTTATTTTCAAAAAAAGTGCATTATTACAATTTTCAAAAATGTATTTCCTTGACCCTCTTTTTTTTTCACCCAATTTTCATCATATATAATCAATAATCAGAACCAATCAGTCAAGACTAAAATAGCATAATTTTTTATGGGTACGCCGATGAACAGAATAACACTAAGAATAACGAGCGCATTCGTTTAAAAAAAGTGTCTGTGTAGATATTTCAATCACACTATGAAATTATCAGTTAGTCAAAAAAAAATTTCTAGCTAATAGTAAAAATAAGGATAGCTTTATAAAATTATTGCGCAAAGTGTTAATAGATAATGACTTTAACGTTAAAATATGCAGAGAAGACGCCGATACTACAATCGTTAAAACTGCTATTGATTTGAAAGCCGAAAACAATCAAGTTATAATAGTTGGTGGAGATATTAACCGTTTGGTTATAATGGCTCAACTAGCATGGAATCATCATAAAAAAATCTATTTTTCTAAACCTAAGATTAATTAAATAATTGTGTTTATGTTTATGTTAATGTACATGTTTATGTTTATATTATGTTAATTGACATACATTATGATCAAAACAGAATAGTCTGCAATTCCACCTACTGAAGAAGTAATAGAAAAACACTGGTTAAGTATATTTCCAAGTCTAAAAATGGTTAGGTTCTGAAAAAGATACGTTACATTTAGAGTGGCTTAAGAGTATAATCTGCGGTCAGTGAAATGAAGAAACGAATTATTCGGCTTATTTTTGAAGGTAGAAACTTCAAATTTTGTACGTATGCATTAAAATATATATTCTAGTTCGTCACGTTTTTATTTTTTTGTTTTAGTCAAAAACACGCGATCAACGAAAAAATGGACGTCGAAAAATTGGAATTTAGAAAAAACGAAATCGTGACGACCTAGATAGTCCATAATTAATTACGTGGATAAAATATAACCTCTTAATTTTCAAACATAGATTCAATAAATAGTTTCCAATTTTGCCGTCAATAGATGGCACTCGCCTCGGCATTCGCATAGCTTTACACGCTCTCAGACTTTAGGGAGGAACTTGTTGTCATGGAGACCTGACGCGAATGAATGCTTGCCAGGGAAGCATTTAGGAGTTCTGGTAATTGTAATCTTAAATTTATTTATAAATTATTTTGCCCACGACTATTAAATAATATACTCATTATGTGTGTGTTTCCTCAAGGATAATGCTATCCATTATTCCCTGCAGTGAATAATGATTTCATTATTCACTAGTGAATAATGAGGACAGTCAGTTGTTTTCATGTTAGTGACTTTTTACTACAAATTTTAAATGTCAAAATTGCAGCATCCAAAAGACAAGTGTTGTTTCTCTAAGTTTTCTAGGAAGCACTCAAATGGTACATGCCGAAGAGGTACTTTAATGAATACTCAAAAACTACATTAGTAAGTTTATTTCAAAGAATCATGTATTAGCAACACGCGGAAGTCTCCAACATTGTTTTTGAAACCATTTACCTGGGCGCCTACAAACTGTATTATTTTATAAGTAAGCCATGGCAATGCATCAAAGCGTAATTTTGTTATTGATGAAACGTCAAAATTTGTGTCATATTTATCTCGTTCATTTAAGTTTGTTAGTTGTCTAAAATAAAAATAAGTGAAACTATATATGGAAACCGCCAGACATTACCAAAGCTGCTGAAATCACCTCTATGCATTTATGGCCAGAAAAATCGAGTAAACAAATCTTTTATGCATTGGATATTTGCCAAAAATGCTAATTCGTTCTCAGAATCAGTTCTACTGGTGTACTTTTCAGAACTATCCACAAAATTTTTTAGCATACAATATTGTTTTTAAATTTTATTAAGTACGCGGTTATGTGTCAAAAGAACAGCTTGTCAAATTGAACTTGAACGTCAACGTTATTTACAATAATTTTACATTAAAATGTTAAAAATAGATGGAACTTATAAATTTCTTCAGTAAATAATTTAATCAAGAATATTTAATTGTCGTGGACAAAGTATAGTATTCTACTCGCATATAATGACTACTATTCACTCTGGTGATTTAAGACACTCGCCTACGGCTCGTGTCTTAAACTTCACCCTCGTGAATAATAGCCATCATTATATGCTCGTTGAATAATATACTATTATCTTACAGGAATGACTTAATAGATGAAATTCTTGAAAATGTTAATACATAAATAAAAGGTGCCAAATAGAGAGGACCGTTTTGTATTAACACTCCTACAAATTTTATTATGAAAATTTGAATGCGGTTTTTAGTTAGGTCAGAAATCAATTTATTCGAAATTATTACCAAGCAAAATGTACAGGGTGTCTCAGTCAACGCGCTAGGCTGGGTTTTCTCGGTAGTTTCTGAGATAAGTTTATGGTTCAAAATCCAATCTGACGTAGGTTTTCCGAGGAATCTCATACTGCTAAGATATTTAGGAATCCAAAATGACGGACGAATTTCGTCATCTACGATCCTATTCGACTGAAAATCGATATCTGGGGGTTTTCGGGGATGCGGTTTACGAATTTTTGGTCAAAATTTAGGAATCCAAGATGGCGGACGAATTTCGTCATCTATGGACCTATTCGACTGAAAATCGATATCTGGGGGTTTTCGGGGATGCGGGTTATGAATTTTTGATCAAAATTTAGGACTCCAAGATGGCGGACGAATTTCGTCATCTATGGTCCTATTTGACTAAAAATCGATATCGGAGGGTTTTCGGGGATACGGGTTACGAATTTTTGGTCAAATTTTAGGAATCTAAGATGGCGGACGAATTTCGCGATCTATAGTCCTATTCGACTGAAAATCGATATCTGGGGGTTTTCGGGGATGCGGGTTACGAATTTTTGATCAAAATTTAGGACTCCAAGATGGCGGACGAATTTCGTCATCTATGGTCCTATTTGGCTGAAAATCGATATCTGGGGGTTTTCGGGGATGCGGGTTACGAATTTTTGATCAAAATTTAGGACTCCAAGATGGCGGACGAATTTCGTCATCTATGGTCCTATTTGGTTGAAAATCGATATCTGGGGGTTTTCGGGGATGCGGGTTACGAATTTTTGATCAAAATTTAGGACTCCAAGATGGCGGACGAATTTTGTCATCTATGGTCCTATTTGGCTGAAAATCGATGTCTGGGGATTTTCGGGGATGCGGGTTACGAATTTTTGGTCAAAATTTAGGAAACCAAGATGGCGGATCAATTTTGTCATCTGTGATCCTATTCGAATGAAAATCGATATCTGGGGATTTTCGGGATGCGGGTTACGAATTTTTGGTAAAAATTTAGGAATCCAAGACAGCGGACAAATTATAACTATATTTTGACCCCCCTTTATTTATGTTATTATTGGAGACAAAAAAAAGTTTCGTATAAGAGTTGTAAGGTTGTATACATATTTTTTTAAATGCAATTAAAAAACAATTGCTTGGATATGTCACGTGATATAACAATGAAGGTTGCTTTTTAAATGAAAAACCCTGTATATTTTTACATATTCTGTTAGATCCTTTATCCCTAATTTCAAACATATAAGGATCTAGCTGTAATATTTTTTGATATATCGGACATTAAATATGCTCCAAACATGCATATAGGTATTTTAGGGTTTCTGACGGAGCGCAGTCAGTGGCGGATTTAGGGGGGGGGCTATAGGGTAAAATCCAAGCGCGGCAATTTTTTTGAAAAACACCAAAGACATAAAAACAAAAAATTATTATTATTAATATGTTCTATCAGAACATGTTTAATTTATTTGAGAACGTGTTTTTTATAATAACTAGACTAAAGTTCCTTATTATAGTCAACAGTACAGGGTGGTTGTGCAAACGTTAGAACCTCATTTAACTTCTTTATTTTTGGAGTTACGTAAATACGTTCAAAAATAAAAGTTATGAGATATCACATGTATTTTCCAAACATCATTTCAGCAAAACAATTCAAACAAGTCGAATTTCGGAGATATGAGCTTTACCTTGGTTTTACTTCCATATCCAGTGGAAGTATAGTAACGACAAAAAAGTTTTTTAAAATTTTTATTGTTCAAATAGGCTCAGAATGTCATGAAACGTCGAGATTTTAAGTTTGAGCGAAAAAAAATTTTCTGTCTGTCGGTCTGTAACTTTTTTGTGCGCACGTTTACTCTGGAACCGTTTAAAATATTGACTTGAAATTTGGTACACAAATGTACTTTAACGAGATCTGGAACTAGATTATATTTTCATTTTGTTCCGTCAGAGGGTTGGGGGGTAAATTGGGGTAAATTTGGGGTAACCAGCTAAATCAAGCAGCTAAGAGTCCAGAAAATTGGTATTTAGTATATACAAGAGAAGCTAAGGTCTCAAAAAATGTTTGGCATTAGCCACCCCCACATTACTAAATTTTTTCGTTGTGAATGAGTTGGATCGAAAATCTGGATGCGGAAGTAGTGATTCCTTGGGCAGCGGTTTTTTTAAATAGAACACCCCCATATATTTTTACACCATTTGAAAGGCCATAGAAAAATCTTTTCAATGATATATGACCCAGTATTTTTCTTAAAAACTATAGTAGATATTAAGTTTTATATTTTCTTACATTAAGTCATGGTAGTCCGAAAAATATATACAGTCTGTTTCACTTTTTAAATTTTTTTTCCGATTTGAATCTAATTTTACTTATGGAACAAATTAGGATCTACTTATTACCAGAAAAAAATTCACGTCCTACAAATGCAAAGCCACGTGCGGTACCAAAATATACGGATAAAATCAAAAAATCATATTAGGCATATTTTTATTGGAAAATTTTGTTAATGAAAGAATTGTTCAGAAACCTTAAGTCCAAAATTTAATCAAAAAAAAAATATATATAAATTTTTATTAAAATAATGTCCAAGTCCGAAAATATCATTTGAATGGGTTTTTTCGTTTAGAAAACTATACTATGACAATTTTGTTTGAAATTAAACCCAAGCTGCCAGGTAGTTGTAAAACAGTTTTTTTTTAAATAATTATTTTCAAAATTTTTTAAATTTCAAGTTTTTCATTTTTTAATTTTGATTAAATTTTGGCCCTTTTGGACAATTCTGAACAAGTTTTATTAACAAAATTTTCCGATAAAAAAAATGCCTAATATGATTTTCCGATTTTCTCCACATATTTTGGTACCGCAGGTGGCTTTGGTACCGTAGGAGGCGAATGTTTTTCTGATCATAAGTAGATACTAGTTTGTTCTATACTTAAGTAAAATGTGATTCAAATCGGAAAAAAAATAAAGTTATTGGGGTGTTACCATTTCAAGTGAAACGCACTGTATCAATTATTGAAATTCTCCATTTTATTTAAAATAAAGTGAAATTAGACAGAACTAACATATTGTTTATTTTAATTTACATACTTTTGTTTTCCATGGCTAATTTGATAAATTGTAAATTTATAGTATTATATATATTATATATTATATATATATATTATATATTTATAGTATTATATTATATTAGACAAAATTTGTTTAAGATAAGTACCATGTATTATATTATAAATACAAAGCTTTTTTTATGGCGTTTCAAATGGTACATATATGGAGTGTTCCTTTAAAAAAAAGCAAAGTAAAGTTCATATCTCGGAAATGCGACTTTCAATAGGCATGTCCACAAAATTTTAATTTCAATTGGGAATGATAGAATTATCGATATTGTACACTAATTTAACAATAAAAAAAAACCGCTGCCCAACTTCCACATCCAGATTTTCTATCCAAGTCACTCACAACGAAAAAATGTTGTATGTGGAAATAATTGTTTAATAATATAATATTTGAAATCCTCTACCTCAAAAACCCATAAAACGATACCCCACATCGGTAATGGGGTGAGGGTGGTGATAGAGGGTGGTAGTGGGGGTGGATAAGGTAAAAAAATATTTTGAGGTTTCTGGTTCTTGTACACACACTAAATTAAATTTTTTTTCATCCCCTTTAATAATGAGGTGGGGGCTAATGCCAAAATTTTTTTTGAGACCTTAGCTTCTCTTGTATATAGTAAATACCAATTTTATGAACTCTTACCTGCTTGATTTACCTATTTACCCCAAATTTACCTCAATTTACCCCCAACTCTTCGACGGAACAAGATGAAAATATAATCTAGTTCTAGATCTCGTTAAAGTACATAAGTGTACTAAATTTCAAGTCAGTATCTCAAACGGTTCCAGAGTAAACGTGCGCACAAAAAAAAAGTTAGACCGACAGACAGACAGAATTTTTTTTGCTCAAACTTAAAATCTCGACGTTTCATGACATTCTAAGCCTATTTGAACAATAAAAATTTTAAAACACTTTTTTTTCGTCCCCTTAAAAAGTGGGGTAGGGGTGGTAATGGGGGTAGCTAATGTCAAAAATTTTTTCGAGACCCTAGCTTCTCTTATATATACTAAATACCAATTTTACGGACTCTTACCTGCTTGATTTACCTGTTTACCTCCCCATTTACCCCAATTTACAACCCAACCCTTCGATGGAATAAGATGAAAATATAATCTAGTTCCAGATCCCGTTAAAGCATATAAGTGTACCAAATTTCAAGTCAATATCTTAAACGGTTCCAGAGTAATCGTGCGCACAAAAAAGTTAGACAGGCAGAATTTTTTTTTCGCTCAAACTTAAAATGTCGACCTTTCATGACAGTCTAAGCCTATTTGAACAATAAAAATTTTCAAAAATTTTTTTGTTACTATACTACCACTGAATGTGGAAGTAACCAATATCCTATTTTCAAGAAAAAGAACGCCATTGCCATGTAAACCGGAAGTGATATTTAAAATTTACATGCCTTTTTTTACTTTCCTTTAATGCTTTAATAGTCAATTAAGAATATAAATAATCCGATCAATTCTTCTTTGATGTTCAATTATATGTTTCTTAGCGGCATAGATTCCCCGGAAAAAAAAAATACTTATCTCAAAAACTACCGAGAAAATCGGACATAACACGTTAACTAGGACACCCTGTACACTGTAAATATACATTATGTACCTACAGATAGTTTTTTCTTTTAATTAAAAACCACTGCCTAAGGACTCACTACAACCGCATTCAGTTTTCCTACTCAAATTACTTTAAATAAAAATTCTTGGGCACCCAATGCGAAATTCGACTCTGTACGACAGAAATATATTTGAACTATTTCTCTTATATATTACACAATATGTTATTCTCCGCCTTTTTACTTGGTCGGCATATTTCATTGGTCAAAGGTGCACGCCCACCCGTATATACCTTTTTTATATATATCAATGAAAATATGTTTTGTCTTACCGCAGAATATCCTCTTAAAACTGAGAATGGCTTAATGCCTGATGTTATGAGTAAAAGTAATGCCTTTCCTAAAAATTTACTATGTAATATTTCTTGTAAAAAATGTAAGAGAAACTGTAAAAATAATCAATGTAGTTGTAGAAAACTGAATATATAATGTTCTATTCTATCTGTCTATTGTAAAGGAAATAATTGTGCCAATGCCTTTCTACCTTTGATGAACCGGCTACTGATGAGGAATACGGTGAAATGATGGTATATGACGGTAATGAAACTAATATAGTATATTCCATTTTGTTTCGATAAAAATTGGGTGAAAAAAAGGAGGGTCAGAGAAAATACATTTTTGAAAACTGTAAACATGCACTTTTTTGAAAATAAAAAAAAATGCACTCTCTTCGAAAATTAAAAAAAAAACTCTCTCGCCTAAAAGTACATAAAATAACGTACAATCGAAAACAAAAAAAAGTCACGTACAATGCCTCTGTTATTTGACATACGACGAACGGGATTGGTGCATTATATTTGACCATAAATGAGTTTTATTTTTGCCAACTTTGGTGAAATTATTCCTTCTTGTATTCAATTTTGATTCTTTCGGCCATTTTTGGTGTTTTCTATTTTTTTTTCCAAGATGGCGGATTGACCATACATATCGGACATCTCTATATTTTTTGAGAATTTTATTTCAAATAAGCCAGTAATTTAGAATTACTATCAGATTGCTAGTACGAGATATATTAAGCAGATAGATTGAAAATCCCTGAAAGCGTGTCAAGAAGTTCATATAACTTTTGACGCACAAGGAATTTTTTGGCACAAATATATTTCCGTAATCAGGAGGTTATAATACACAAGAATCAATAATAAAATTTCAGGTGGAATGTTGTCGCCGAAAAAAATTAAATTAAATCAATTCGACTGTACTAATAGTCAACATGTTACATTAAAATATTATTTTATCATCTAGAACCGAAACCGGTTAAAGTTTGTGGTGTTTTATAGTAAAATTTGTTGTGGTTCTTTGGGTAAATTTTAAGAAATAAAAAATATTGTAATGTTGTAAATATCCGATTAAACACAAAACAGTTTTGAAACACCTTGCGCAAAAATGGAAATAATCCCGTACTATAAATGGGCTCACAAACCAAAAAGTACTTACACAATTTCCCTTGGTGGATGGTGGATCTTTCTGATACAAGTTGCCACTCTTGACTGTGTTCCATTAACAGCAATTACTGATACATTTCTGGTTCTCGAATATAGTATAATAAATCTGATACACGAGCCGCAATACCTGGAAGATCATCGTAGTTATTGATACTCCCCGAGAGCCCGGAAAAGAACAAGAGAACAAAAGAGCAAAAGAACAAAAGAACAAAATGTTGAGAATTAAATGTAATTATCGGAGAATTTGCGCCTAGTAGTTATCAATCGTAGGTTCGACGATATTTTATTGCGTATTATTAGTTGCCTATCATTTTGTGTCAGTTAAGATTGCCCCCACCACTAGATACTTAGATAGAAGAATATAGAAACACTCGCGTGCTAGCAGTCAACCAGAATAGACGACGCGCGTTCTAGCAGTCAACCAGAAAACGACGCGCGTTCTAGCAGTCAATTAGAATACACGACTCGCGTTCTAGCAGTCAATTAGAAATAGAAGACTCTCGTTGTGGAAGTCAATATTTTAATCTGTTGTGTGTGCGTGATTATATGTAACATTTAGAAGTTAGAAAACCCCAGGAAGATTGCTCCACTGGAACAGCACAGAGTCCTCTGAACAAGACATTCATCACAACCCCGAAGCAGGAGGATCCAGAAACAGTACACGTGGTAAGCTCGCTTAACTGACCTAACGTTCATTTTCTAGTTACTTTATTTACCTATTAATCCCAAATCAACTACATAAAGGAAAAATACAGTCTGCTTAGCTCTAATGAGCTTTTGTTATATTAATAACGACCATTTTTTGGTACCTTCGACCCTGATTGATAATTAATAGGTAAATATATTAGTGTGGAATTTTAGATTAGCATTCTCCATTTCACGTTTTTTGTTAGATGGTCGGTTAGCATTCAAACTGTTAGCCAATCACAGACTAGCTGCCAGAGCTCTCTAAATAGGAACTACTTTTCGTTGTACGGCGCAAACGCAGCATACGCTTGCCACGCCGTTCAAAGTAACAGCTCATTTAGATTTACACTGAAGGAGACGGACGACATTGCATTCCGTTCTGTTTACCACAATTTAAAGTATAGTTTGAAAACTGATTATTTGGCATTGGGTTAAATAATTCAGAAGTAGATAATTTTAACTTATAATACTGCTGGTTAACATTCAAGCAAATATAGTTATAGTGTTATAGTGCGATTTTTAATCAATTCTGTTTGTTTGTTTACATTAGCAGTTAGTAGATTCCGCGAAGTTAAAAGTTCCCCGTCATTTACTTGTTTATATGGTGAATCCAGTGGTAAACTGAACTGTTTTAGATATTGTTATTTCAGCTAATAGTCGTGGAATGCAATGTTAATATCCCACTGTTGAGGGGTTAAATTAGTCAATTATAGCTACTCAGAGGTACGGTTTTTGTAGTATAAATTTATTCTGAAATATTTCAGTGATTTATAATATCGTGCCCGTGGATAGAGATCATTTTCCTTTTGTTCATACATAGTGTAGTTTGTAGCGTCAAGGGTTGCCTTTGAGGTGTTCTCTCACATGGGAGCACTTTTAGACTCTTAGATTACCTTTTTTAGTTCTTTTCGTAACTCAAGTTTAGAGATTAGTGTAGATACTTTGCGAATCGCTTACTGTGTTATAGTGGTAGTAAAACACAGTTTAGTCAATCATTGAAAATAGTTCCGAAATTGGAGTTCAATTTCATTGTAGAAAATGTCAGCCGCAGACAAATTGAAAAAATACAGGGCGTTTCAGACATCTGAAATAAATAGATTGCAAGAAATTCATGAGACTTGCGAAAGGGCTTTAGCGGATAAAAAATATCATACTGCCTTTAAGTCGAGATTTGCACAATTGGAAGCTATTAAAGGGGAATTTGATAGAAATTATTCGGGTATTTTAAACCTATTAGCGCTTGACAAAGATGCAGATTTAGATGCTGAATATGCAATATTACGTAGTTTTGAAAAACAATATTATGCTATACAGGCGGCACATACAGATCTTTTTGAAAAAGATGATAATAGGAGGATGTCGCTGTTGCATAATACTACTTCGGTTGTGCCTAGTCACATTAACCTTCCGAAAATAGAGTTGGCGAAATTTTCTGGAGACATTAAAGCTTTTCCCTCTTTTATTCAGCTTCATGATGCCTTAATTCACACAAATGAGAGTTTGTCAGACATTGAAAAGTTTAACTATTTACTGCCTTCGTTAAAAAGGCCGCCTCTTAGTATGGCTCAATATTTGCCGATGTTAGCGGGCAATTATAAGGTTGTTTATGATAACCTGGTGAAAAGATATTCAAATAAGCGTTTATTAGCTAATGCTTATTTTTCTGAGTTAGAAAATGCTCCAAAAATTTCGTCAGATAGTGTAGTCGAACTTCGTAAACTTTTAGATAGTTATCAAGAAAACTTAGCAGCTCTTCGTAATTTAGAATTTCCAGTTGACCACTGGGATTTTATTCTTAGCCATATGCTCATGAAACGCCTTGATGGTGCAATACTTACGCGGTTTGAATTGCATCATGGTAGTACGAACACTATACCCACTTACGCGAAGTTAGTAAAGTTCTTAGAAAACCATTGTGTCACATTAGAACAAATGGATCAATCTTCCTCTAGATTAAAAAATAAAAAGATAGATATTAGTAGATCACCACACTCTAGTAAGCCACAGCATAGGTCTGCCTTCTGTGCTACGGCCTCGAAGCCTGCTCACAGCCTAGATTGTTGTTTATGTAGATCATCTCACGTAGTTAGCAAATGTCCACAGTTTATAGAAAAAAATCCTCAAGAACGTTATCAATTAGTAAGACAGTTCCGATTGTGTTTGAATTGTTTGAGCGCTGCACATAGCATCAAACAATGTAGCTCAAATTTTAGATGTCGAACTTGTCATAGTAAACATCATAGCATGTTGCATTTTAGTAGAAAGACTGAGCCACAGGCTCCTAGTACACCGGTACTAGAGTCGGCTAGTCATTCCCGCGCGGAGGAGTTGAACCCCGCCGGTAGCGCAGGTCCTAGCACCTCTTTTAGTTCCTTGTCGGGTTTCGTGCGTAATAAAAATGGAATTTTATTATCCACAGCTCTTATAGAAGTTAGAAATAGTAGGGGGATTTTTGAAAAATGTCGGGCATTATTAGATAGTGGAGCGCAACTTAGTTTTATTTCGCAAAAATGTGCTCATAGATTAGGAATTCGTCAGTTCGACACGTCAATGTCAGTTCAAGGGTTATGTCAGACATCACTAGTGTCTCAAGCCTCCGGGGTAGACATTACTTTGCGACCGGTTGGTAAACCTACTCCGACATTCGACCTGAGTGCTATAGTTTTGCCAAAAATCTGTTCAGATTTGCCTTCAGCGCATTTAGATATAGAAGCGTGGACGCATCTGTGCAACGTCACTTTGGCGGACTCCAAATTTAATTGTCCAGGCCCTATTGACCTACTTTTAGGCGTGGATATTTTCCCGTTACTTTTAACTAGTGGGAGGATTCTAGGCGCAGAAAATACCCCTATAGCTATCAATACGGTGTTTGGATATATTTTAATGGGGAATACACAGCAACCTACTCCAATAGTAAATTCTTTCTTTTGTTCAGTAGATAGTAGTTCACTAGAAAATTTAGTTACAAAATTTTGGCAACTGGAAAGCGTCCCAGAACATCATCTGTGAAAAGAATTTTTTTAGATAGTCATTGTAGAACCGATAGTGGAAGGTTCGTAGTTTTTCTCCCTTTCAGGGATAATAGTGTGTTTTTTCCAAACACAAAGCAGCTAGCGATTAATAGATTTCTTTCTTTAGAACGACGATTAGTAAAAAATCCGTCGTTGCATTTAGAGTAGTCGAATTTTCTTAGGGAATATTTAGAATTAGGTCACATGGAACGAGTTTCTGACGAAACCGTCTCAGACAACGCATTTTATATTCCACACCATTGTGTACTCAGACTAGAGAGCACCACGACAAAGTTGCGAGTAGTATTCGATGCGTCGATGAAGGCCTCCAATGGCATTTCATTAAACGATAGTTTGCTTGCTGGTCAGAAATTGCAGAGAGATATAGTCACAATTTTATTGAATTTTAGATTACATAACTTTGTTTTAACCGCTGACATTAAACAAATGTACAGGTAAATATTAGTTAATCCTAATCAAGTAGATTATCAGCGTATAGTTTGGCGATTTTCACTTAGGGAGGAAATACAAATTTTTAGATTATTAACGGTTACGTATGGGGTAAATTGTGCGCCCTATTTAGCAATTCGAGTCTTGCAACAATTGGCGGAGGACGGTGCTAGTAGATTTCCGTTAGCTGCCGCCGCATTAAAGGTAGACACATACATGGATGACATAGCTACGGGCAGTGATACTCTCGAGGAAGCTATTCTCTTGCAAAATCAGCTGATCGGTTTATTAAAGGAGGGTGGTTTCGAACTGCGCAAGTGGGCGAGCAACGATGCGTCCTTGCTTTCCACTTTACCTTCTTCTCATTTAATGCATAGTTCGTTATCATTTGACAAGGAAGAAAGTTTAAAGATATTGGGGTTAAAATGGTATCCTGCCAACGATGTGTTCTCATTTAATGTGCAAACACTTGACAAATCTTGTACCAAACGTAGCATCCTTTCAGAATTAGCTAGAGTTTTTGACCCTTTAGGAATCTTAACGCCTGTCACATTTTTTACAAAACATTTAATACAGCCTATGGTGTTTAGGTTTGGGATGGGACGACACTCCACCTCCGGATATTTTGCGAGCTTGGCAACAGTATCGTGTAGAGCTGTCACGGCTTTCGGTCCTACATTTAGCTAGACGTATAGTAGTGGGTAATTTACGCTGCGAACTTCACGGGTTCTGCGATGCTAGCGAGAAAGACTATGCCGCAGTAAGTTACATTAGGGCCCTAGATTCGGATGGTAACGTATCCTTGTCGTTCTTATGTGCCAAGTCTCGGGTCGCTCCACTCAAACGCATTTCTATTCCTAAGTTGGAGTTGTGCGCCGCTGTATTATTAGCCGATTTATTATCGTTCTGTCTCTCTGTAGTAGTAAAATTCAATTTCATAGAGTTTGTGCTTGGTCGGATTCCATGGTAGCGATTTCTTGGATAAAATTGTCTCCACATAGGTGGCAGACATTCGTTAGAGTAATCGTGTGGCACATATCCAAGAAAAACTGTCTCCGACAGCGTGGCATCACGTTTCTTCTTTAGAAAATCCCGCCGATTGCACATCCCGTGGGTTATTCCTCTCGAAATTAGTCCACCATTCTCTATGGTGGGGGGGGACCCGATTTTTTATACCGTCGCGACGAATTATGGTTAGAAAAAGAGAGTAATGTATCTGTTCCTTCCAAAGCCTTGGAGGAAGAACGAAAAATTATCCTAACTACTTTAGTCGATTCAAACATTTTAGATGAACTTTTAGAAAAACATAGTAGTTTAGAAACGATAAAACGAGTAGTAGCATACATGGTGCGTTTTATTCGTAATCTTAGAAATCCTAGTCAACGCCACTTAGACAATTTTTTATCTCTTTTAGAAATGCGAAATACCATTTTCGTTTTAGTTAGTCACGTACAACGCTCACATTTTAGTCAAGATATAGTAAGGTTGAAAAAGCGACTATCGCCGTCAAAGCCTTTGGGAAGATTGAACGTATTTTTAGATGAACAGGACATTTTACGTGTAGGCGGTCGGCTTTATCATTCTCAGTTGGGGTTTGATAAAAAGCACCCTATACTCTTGCCGCGTTCCTGTCGGTTCACGCAGCTTCTTATAGAAAATGTTCATATCAAGTACTTACATGCAGGGCCACGGACAGTACAGTCGATTCTAGCTCAACAATTTTGGATATTGTCGCCGAAACGGGCCATTCGTAGCGTCTTGACGAAGTGTGTAAGGTATTGGCGTACGAACCCTACACCTCTCCAACCCCCTATGGGAAATTTACCTGCAGTTCGAGTATCACAATTGAAACCATTTCTTCACGTAGGCGTGGACCACGCTGGTCCACTAATGATTACTGTGGGTAGAGTTCGGGGAGCTGTGGTTAGGAAGGCGTATTTGTGCTTATTTGTTTGTATGGCCACCAAGGTTGTGCACCTAGAATTGGTCTCGGACATGACCGCCGAGGTTTTTATAGCTGGATTACGGAGATTCGTCGCAAGACGAGGTAGATGTAGAAAAATGTATAGTGATTGTGGATCAAACTTTCTGAAAGCTCACAAAGAACTTAGTAGTTACATGAAACTGGCCGCGGGCCAAGTAGCGATAGATTGGCATTTTAACGCCCCCTTGGCGCCCCATATGGGCGGTTTATGGGAGAGTGGTGTTCGTTCAGCAAAAACGCATTTAAAGAGGGTCATAGGGGAACAAATCTTAACATATGAAGAACTCTATACGGTTCTTGTACAAATAGAGGCCATCCTCAATTCGCGACCCTTGACTGCGCTTAGTTCGGATCCAAATGACTTGTCTGCCCTGAAACTAGGTCATTTCCTTACTTTAGAGCCATTGACGGCTGTTCCGGATGCAGACGTTACCGGCATTTCGTTGTCATGACTTAGTCGCTGGCAATTATTACAAAGAATGCACCAGAGTTTTTGGGTGAGGTGGCATTCCGAATATTTGCATACTTTGCAACAAAGGGGAAAGTGGTTAGACCCGGGGAAAGCTATTTCACCTGGTGTTTTAGTGTTGATAAAGGTAGAAAATTTACCCCCTTTGCAATGGCAGTTAGGCCGCGTAACAGAAACTCATCCAGGAGCTGATGGTATAGTCCGGGTGGTAAGCATACGAACGAGCACTGGCATATTCAAGCGACCAGTTGTCAACCTGTGTCCGCTGCCTGTCGATTGACAGCGTTTTAGTTAGTAAATTAGTTTTTCTTGTTTATTTTTAGTTTTTGTTAGTTTAGGTTTGTTAAAATAACTCGTATTTTGGTGAGGGGAATGTTGAGAATTAAATGTAATTGTCGCAGAATTTGCGCCTAGTAGTTATCAATCGTAGGTTCGACGATATTTTATTGCGTATTATTAGTTGCCTATCATTTTGTGTCAGTTAAGATTGCCCCCACCACTAGATACTTAGATAGAAGAATATAGAAACACTCGCGTGCTAGCAGTCAACCAGAATAGACGACGCGCGTTCTAGCAGTCAACCAGAAAACGACGCGCGTTCTAGCAGTCAATTAGAATACACGACTCGCGTTCTAGCAGTCAATTAGAAATAGAAGACTCTCGTTGTGGAAGTCAATATTTTAATTTGTTGTGTGTGCGTGATTATATGTAACATTTAGAAGTTAGAAAACCCCAGGAAGATTGCTCCACTGGAACAGCACAGAGGCCTCTGAACAAGACATTCATCACAACCCCGGAGCAGGAGGATCCAGAAACAGTACACGTGGCAAGCTCGCTTAACTGACCTAACGTTCATTTTATAGTTACTTTATTTACCTATTAATCCCAAATCAACTACATAAAGGAAAAATACAGTCTGATTAGCTCTAATGAGCTTTTTTTATATTAATAACGACCACAAAAGAACAAAAGAACAAAAGAACAGAAGAACAGAAGAACAGAAGAACAGAAGAACAGAAGAACAGAAGAACAGAAGAACAGAAGAACAGAAGAACAGAAGAACAGAAGAACAGAAGAACAGAAGAACAGAAGAACAGAAGAACAGAAGAACAGAAGAACAGAAGAACAGAAGAACAGAAGAACAGAAGAACAGAAGAACAGAAGAATAGAAGAATAGAAGAACAGAAGAACAGAAGAACAGAAGAACAGAAGAACAGAAGAACAGAAGAACAGAAGAACAGAAGAACAGAAGAACAGAAGAACAGAAGAACAGAAGAACAGAAGAACAGAAGAACAGAAGAACAGAAGAACAGAAGAACAGAAGAACAGAAGAACAGAAGAACATAAGAACAGAAGAACAGAAGAACAGAAGAACAGAAGAACAGAAGAACAGAAGAACAGAAGAACAGAAGAACAGAAGAACAGAAGAACAGAAGAACAGAAGAACAGAAGAACAAAAGAACAAAAGAACAAAAGAACAAAAGAAAAAAAGAACAAAAGAACAAAAGAACAAAAAGTCACTAGAAAATATGGTCTTTGTAAATAATTTACACAAACCAAAACCCATGTTTGTTTTCATATGAACAACCACTTTTTTATCTTATCCTTATTGATTGACAGCCAAAATAAATAACTGAATTTAAAAACTGAAATACATCTGCCAATTCTCTACATTACAAAAACATTGTTAGTGACCCCCCCCCAGTAACCTTTTTGGATCCGCCCTTGCATGCTAGACGTCATTGCATCCAAAAATTGATATTTTTCATCTATCACCTATCTCTGCGAGAACTTAAAAACTAAATTCTATATTAGACATTTAAATAATCAATTAAGGGCGGGCGCTCTACAAATTAATAAACATTTCCTAATGTGGAATAAATGACCTTTTATGAATTAAATTTTTCCGCAATTAATTGTTCATAACACAGCCACACAAAGAAAAAAGTGGTCTGTATTCTTATGTATTTTGACCTGCTGAATCCGTATTCGAAGTTAGAATTGACAGATTAGCCCGTTTTCGCCCCCAACCACAAAAAACACACCCTCCAAAAAAATGGTCTGTCCGGCGGACCAGATCAGTCTATTCTTACGTATTTAGACCTGCTGACACCGAATTCGAAGTCAGAATTGTCAGATTGGCTCGTTTTTCACCCTCCAAGCCTAAGATCACCCCCAAAACAAAAACAAAGTGGTCTGTCCGGCGGACTAAACCAGTGGATATTTATGTAATTTGACCTACTGAATCCGAATTCGAAGTCGGAATTGTCAGATTTGCACACATCTAACCTCAAAAAACACCCCCAAACAAAAAAAGTCGTCTGTTGAGCAGACAATACCAGTGTAACCTTATATGTTTGGACCCTCTGAAACCGAATCTGAAGTTAGAATTCTCAGATTGGCTCGTTTTTCACCCCTAAACCACAAAAAACATCTCCCCTCCACAAAATGGTCTGCCCGGCGGACCATATCAGTGTATCCTTATGTATTTGGTAAAGATACACTGGTATGGTCCGCCAGACAGACTACTTTTTGTTTGTTCTTGGGGTTGGAGTGAAAAACGAGCCAATCTTACAATTCTGACTTCGAATACGGATTCAGCAGGTCAAAATACATAAGAATACACTGGTATAATCCGCAGGACAGACCATTTTCTTTTTGCTTTGGAGGTGTTTTTTGGGGTTAGGAGTGAAAAACGAGTCAATCTTACAATTCTGACTTCGGATTCGGATTCAGCGGATTTAAACCTATGAGGATTCACTAGTATGGTCCGCCGAACAGATCTTTTTTTTTGAGGGGGGGGGGGTATTTTTCGGGGTCAGGGGTGAAAAACGAGCCTATCTGTCAATTCTAACTTCAAATATGGATTCAGCAGGTCAAAATACATAAGGATACACTGGTATAGTTCGCCGGACAGACCACTTTCTTTTTGCTTTGGAGGTATTTTTTGAGGTTGGGGGTGAAAAACGAGTCAATCTTACAATTCTGACTTCGGATTCGGATTCAGCGGATTTAAATACATAAGAATACATTGGTATGGTCCGCCGGATAGATCATTTTTGGGGGGGTTAGGGATTAAAAACGAGCCAATCTGTCAATTCTAACTTCGAATCCGGATTCAGCAGGGCAAAATACATAAGTATATACTAGTATAGTCCGCCGGACAGACCACTTTCTTTTTGTTTTGGGGGTGTTTTTTGGGATTGACGGTGAAAAACGAGCCACTCTGACAATTCTGACTTCGGATTCAGTTTCAGCAGGTCCAAATACATAAGGATAAACTGGTGTGGTCCGCCGGACAGACCATTTCTTTGGGGGGTTTTTTTGGGGTTAGGGGTGAAAAATGAGCCAATCTGACAGTTCTGACTTCAGATTCGGTTTCAGCGGGTCCAAATATCTACGGATATACTAGACCACTTTTTTTTGTGGGGCTGTGTAATTATTTATTTCTATTGGTTTTACTTTATATCTCAAAGCCACCACTAGATGTAATTACTTATATATTTATGAAATATAACTCATTATAGTATTGAAAAAAACACTGAACGGTTGAAATACATAAGAATACACTGGTATAGTCCGCGGGACAGACCACTTTGTTTTTGTTATGGGGGTGTCTTTTGGGGTTGGGGTTGAAAAACGAGCCAATCTGACAATTCTGACTGCGGATTCGGTTTTAGCAGGTCCACATATATAAGAATATACTGGTCTGGTCCGCCGGACAGACCATTTTGGGGGGGGGGGTGTATTTTGGAGGTTGGGGGGTGAAAAACGAGCCAATCTGATAATTCTGATTTCGGATTCGGATTCAGTGGGTCCAAATACATATGGATACATTTGTCTGGTCCGCCGGACAGACCACTTTTTTTTATGGGGCTGTGTAATGTACGAGATAATTTTATGACAATCGAAAGCACGTTGCCTGGTAATTAGTACGTCGGATGGCAGGCTCTAGCGTTCACTAATCCAATACCGAGGTATAACCAAACAAAACCTACTTCGTTTTATTCAGCAGGTTTTTTTACATAGGAAATCACTTTTGACGACACTCTCCATTGGTCGAGACTGAAGTTACAAGAAAAAAACAAAAAAAGATGAAAATAACAAAATTCAAATTCAACCACAAATAACTTTCAAACGAAAAAAGATAGAATTATATATTTGTGTGGTCCGCCGGACAGACCATTTCTTTGGGGGGGTTTTTTGGGGTTAGGGGTGAAAAATGAGCCAATCTGACAGTTCTGACTTCAGATTCGGTTTCAGCGGGTCCAAATATCTACGGATATACTAGACCACTTTTTTTTGTGGGGCTGTGTAATTATTTATTTCTATTGGTTTTATTTAATTAAATAATTTACTTCTTCACTCATTCGAATTAGAAAGACACCGTTGAATACATTTTTTGTGCCTACAATATTCATGCAGTTAGTTTTCAATTGAAACGGATTTAGTTCTCTATAAATAAAGTATCATTTCAGTAAAATTTAGATGAAGCATCTGAGAAAAATGAACCAAGTTTTTACTTTTCATCACTTTAATGAGAAAATGTAATGCAATCCTACAAAACTGTATATAAAAAAATTGAGATTGCAACTCAGCTTGTTGTCATTGCCTTTGAAATCGTGTCTTTCAAAATAAATTACGAGCGAATAGATAAAGAATCGTTAATAGAAGCGGATATTTCTTATCTACTTATTACGCAAAAAGAATTTAAAGCTTTGATGTGATACTAGTTAAAATCACGTTATGAATCATATAATTTGTAGTGATTATTTCACTCATTAACGTGATAGATAATGAAAGCCTGTTTTTTAACAACATTGACACCTATCCAGTGTCATTATTAGTGGTAAAATAATCTAGATCGGCTTTTAACAGTACCAGCACGAAAAATGTATCAGCTATAATATCCCTAGGACATTGATAACAGCCTCACAAAAAAAAACTGTTCTGTTCGGCGGACCAGACCAGTGTATCCGTATGTACTTGGACTCTCTGAAACCGAATCCGAAGTCAGAATTGTCAGATTGGCTCGTTTTTCACCCCCAACCCCAAAAAAAACCTCCAAAACAAAAACAAAGTGGTCTGTCCGGCGGACTATACCAGTGTATTCATATGTATTTTGACCCGCTGAATCCGGATTCAAAGTTAGAATTGACAGATTGGCTCGTTTTCACCCCTGACCCCGAAAAACACACCCCCAAAAAATGATTTGTCCGCCTGACCAGACCAGTGTATTCTTGTGTATTTGGACCTACTGAAACCGAATCCGATGTCAGATTGGTCAGGCTGGCTTGTTTTTCACCCTCACTCCAAAAAACACCCCCAAAACAAAAACAAAGTGGTCTGTCCGACGGACTATACCAGTGTATCCTTACCAAATACATAAGGATACACTGGTATGGTCCGCCGGGTAGACCATTTTGTGGGTGGGGGGGGGGGGGTGTTTTTTGGGGGTTTGGGGTGAACACGAGCCAATCCGACAATTCTAACTTCGGATTCGGTTTCAGCGGTGGTATGGTTCGCCGGACAGACCACATTTTTGTTTTTGGGGTGTTTTTTAGGGTTAGGTGTGAAATACGAGCAAGTCTGACAATTCTGACTTCGAATTCGGATTCAGCAGGTCAAATTACATATGGATCCACTGGTATAGTCCGCCGGACAGACCACTTTGTTTTTGTTTTGGGGATGTTTTTTGGGGTTGGGGGTGAAAGACGAGCCAGTTTGACAATTCTGTCATCAGATTCAATTTCAGCAAGTCCAAATACATAATAATACACTGGTCTAGTCTGTCGAACAAACCATTTTTTTGGAGGTTGTGTTTTTCGGGGTTTGGGGTGAAAAGCGAGCCAATCCTTTAATTCTAACTTCAAATCCGGATTCAGCAGGTTGAAATACATAAGAATACACTGGTATAGTCCGCGGGACAGACCACTTTGTTTTTGTTATAGGGGTGTTTTTTGGGGTTGGGGTTGAAAAACGAGCCAATCTGACAATTCTGACTGCGGATTCGGTTTTAGCAGGTCCACATATATAAGAATATACTGGTCTGGTCCGCCGGACAGACCATTTTGGGGGGGGGGGGTGTATTTTGGAGGTTGGGGGGTGAAAAACGAGCCAATCTGATAATTCTGATTTCGGATTCGGATTCAGTGGGTCCAAATACATATGGATACATTTGTCTGGTCCGCCGGACAGACCACTTTTTTTTATGGGGCTGTGTAATGTACGAGATAATTTTATGACAATCGAAAGCACGTTGCCTGGTAATTAGTACGTCGGATGGCAGGCTCTAGCGTTCACTAATCCAATACCGAGGTATAACCAAACAAAACCTACTTCGTTTTATTCAGCAGGTTTTTTTACATAGGAAATCACTTTTGACGACACTCTCCATTGGTCGAGACTGAAGTTACAAGAAAAAAACAAAAAAAGATGAAAATAACAAAATTCAAATTCAACCACAAATAACTTTCAAACGAAAAAAGATAGAATTATATATTTTTTTTACTTTTATAGTATAAACGATTCTCTTTAATTTGATGTATAATTTATTACAAAAATAATAACTTTAACCTAGAAAATTGACGTTAATTTAGATGTTACACAAATTGTCAATTTTTTTAAAAGCTCTAACTCGTTGTAACTCGCTTATGTATTGAGCTATTCGAATGTTTTTTTCACCAAAAACTGCGAAATTTCATAAACTTCATTTTGCCTCAATTAATGCCGGGTCTAGCTCTGTAAATAAAAGAGGTACAGCCTTTTAAACACAACGAAGCGCACTTCGGCGACGGAGTCGCAAGGCTTCCCCTCTCGTTCCCGGTACATCCCACGTTTGCCATAAACCGCGCAAGGATGTAATCAGCGTCCGTAACAAAAGCTTTACAATAATCTTCCTTTATTGTAAGATGATAAAATTAATAAATCAAATTGAATAATATGATATTAATTGGATATTAAATGGAAAATAATAGGTATCAGACAGAGATAACTGATTTTCAGATATATCATTGTTAAACTCATGCCAGCTAGTAAAGTTTCTACTTTGCTTGGTAAATTTTAATATTTTCCATAAAGTGTCAGAGGTAACCACATAATCAAAACAGTTATTTGGCATGCTTTCACTAACTCGTAGAGGATCTGAACGATTAGTTGGATTTTTGTACATCTATATTTTTGTTTTCATGTAAACTAGAAGGGTTAAAATTTATTGGATATATATTCTTGTGTAAATAGGCCGATCTTTTTTTTAAATATTACCATTCCAAGCAGTAATGGGAGTGGGATTTTTACCATCTAGCCTGTCTTAGTTTTGATCAAAATTGTCGATGTCGATAAATGTAATTGTTTTCTTAAGAACTTACTGGAGGTGGAATAAAAATGTCGTAGTTTTTACTAATACGTGACTGGCTAAAGATGTTAAATATCCGTATTTCATCGTAGGAATAACCATAGCCAAAAGAATAAAGCATATCAATAAGTTTTTTTCTTTTGACGGCACGATACACATGTAATTATATGTAAAGGATTAAAAAAGTGGTCTATGCTGGTTGCTTTTTTTTCATAATTATTAATATAAATTGCATTACTATAGAAATAACGTTTAAATCAAATTTGTCTGTGCCGACATATTTAGTATCCACGACATAAATGTTTATAACAAATCTGAAGCTTCTTGTTCACATTGATGATTATTCTGAATAGCAGTCGCGTTTTTTACAGTTTTAAAATGTCCACCTATAGCTTCATTTAAGATACTGGCAGCACTTGTGTCTGACAACAAAAATTCGTTAGTCTTTTTAGCTTTATTATCACTTGAATAAACTGTTGTATTTCCTTTGTGTTCCCAAAACACTGTGTTTGTTTAAATGCTTTCTAGTTTCTTTCTTATATTTTCGCTGCTATAATAATCTAATTCTTCTTCCGTGATTTCTTCAAACATATCATTAAGGAGTGTTTTTAGAAATGTTAAAGTTAAGGATTCTTTTTTGCAAAACAGAAGGTTCAACCTCCCTAAATAAGATGTTTAACGCTACCTTAAATTCATTTTTTCTTTCAGTGGTTTAGTTTGTACACATTTAATTTTTTTTTGCTAATATATTTTGCATAACAAATTTTATGATAATTTCCGTCATTCCCAAATAAATCTGAATAAAAGTAAAACCTGCCTTTTATTTCTATATCACAATGCATCACTGCAGCTTTAATATATATTTTTTTCTAGTTTCCGCACCTCTTCCTGTACAAATTGCTTCTTAAAAATGTTTTTAATTTATTCTTATTTTTTCTGGATTTTCCACAGATCAGACAATGCTATATTATTTTTATCTTCATTATAACCACATGAAGGCTCACTTACACTTTACTAATATCAGAGGCAATATGTCTTGTCTCTACTAATATCATTCTTATTACAAAAAGATGTCCGATAAGAATAATGAAATCAGTACCGAAGAGTGTGCAAATAAGTGCCACCACTTTATTTTATAAGAATTTTTTCTTTCATTTGCAGAATGTATAATAGACCTGATGCCAGTAACAGTTGGTTTTTTACCATTAGATTTTCTCTGCTTTCAGCAGTTGTCGTAGTGTGCTTCGTTGTGTTTCAAGGGCTGTAGTGCTTTTAGTTAAAAAATTAGATCTGGCATGAATCGAGACGAAGTGAAGCCTATTAAATTTATCAGTTTTTGGTGAAAGAAAAAATTGAATAGCTCGTTATATAAGCGAGTTATGGCAAGTTAAGAATTTGAAAAATGTTGCTGATTTGTGTATCCTTTTGAATTTTGCCAGTTTTTTTATATTAATTTTTTAATTATTGCAATAAATTATACTTCAAATTAAACAGCAATGTTTACTTGTCAAAACCAGACAAAAATTTTATTTTTACCCTTTTTTAGTTTCTAAAGTTATATTTGATTAAATATTAAATTTCTAAATGTCTATTTTTTTAGTTTTTTTCTTATATCTTCGGTCTCGACCAATGGAGAGTGTCGTCAATTTTGA
The DNA here is from genome assembly GCA_936432065.2 of Rutpela maculata. Taxonomy (NCBI): domain Eukaryota; kingdom Metazoa; phylum Arthropoda; class Insecta; order Coleoptera; family Cerambycidae; genus Rutpela; species Rutpela maculata. Next base: position 248,005,258 of record OW386285.2, read on the forward strand.
TTTCCTATGTAAAATAACATGCTTTAATAAGTAGTGAAGGTCCCATCTGGTTATACTTCAGTATTGGGTAGGTCAAGAAAGAGAAAGCTTTTCGCGCTCTGCCCGACGGGCCCGACGGTCATAAAATTATGAGGCATTTGTCAATGTCAGAGGGATATTCGGTCAGAACATTTTTTTAAAAAATAAAATCAAAAAGTCGCAACACAAAAGAACAATTATTTATTTATTAAAAGTACAGTTGGTAAAAGTACAGTTACTAAAATTTAACGCAGCATTAGATTGGTTATTTTTTCTACTATAGAAGATCTATTACCACGCATAGTATTTATGATCTTATAGTGGTGTTCTTGGTCGATGTTTAAGAATGGTTTTATAGAATTTGAATTGTTATGACCAGTAATTTTCAGCAATTGTTGTTCTTGCACACCATTCTTTGTCAATTCACTAACAGCAGTTCACCTGTTCGAATGGTTCGTTATTTTTTGTTCTTTACATTCAGGCCAATAGACTCAGCAATCGATTTAGCCCATCCATTAATAGCATTTCTTCCAACAGGGACATTGTCGTACCATCTATCGGTTTCCGTTTTCCAACGTGACATTTTGAAATTTATTTGGCAGTTATTATGAAGTCGTCAAAGTTAAATAATTTTATTGTCATAGTGATTGAAAATTTTCTTGGATGGTGTTATCAGTGTAATGTTAAAAAGATTGGATGATTTGTGTCACATGACAAGAAATAACGAAATTTAATTGGTTGTTAGAACTGTCAAAAAATTTTCACTTATAATATCCCTAGAACTTAAATTATTTCCGGAAATTTTTTTGAGGTCATGAATTTTCTTAAAATATTCATGAACGAGGAAACATTTCCGGATATTAATTTAAGCTCGTGGGATATTCGGTAAGAAAATTTCACACCATTATTTTATAAATATTATGCCAAAATTGAACATTTTTATTACGAATGACAAAAATTCATTCATCATAGTGAACCATGGAATAACAACGGGTGGTTAAGTTCCACCACCTGTCATCGAGTCATTGTGTTTGTGCAATTCGCTAATTTATTAGATTGTGTTTTTGAAAACGAAATTTCTTAGTGAAATAACATACCATTCTCCAAGTTTGGTTACATGAACTTTTTAACATAAAAACATATTATATTTCCGTTTTTTATTAACTTTGGTCTACTAAAATTGGTGGAACATCATTTATTTTTGATAATTATTCTGAAGTACCTACCTACTTCAAGATTTATATGTTTAATAAAATAAGAAATTTCTTAGTGAAATAACATATCATTCTCCAAGTTTAGTTACATGAACTTTTTATAAATAACTTAAAAACATATTATATTTCCATTTTTTATTAACTTTGGTCTACTAAAATTGGTGGAACATCATTTATTTCTGATAATATTACTTAAATGCGAGCACAGGGAATGTATTCATTCTTGTCGCCGAGCCAATAATTAACAACTTCTAGGCGGCCATGGAATAATAAAAGGTAACAAGATAGTAATGGCTGCCGCACTTACAGACGTCCATTAGATTAATTTTTACATTCTAATCATAACAAAATTTGATTATCAGCCAAAAGAATAAAGTGCGTGGGCATATATCACACAAATGGCTCCAGGTCCTAAAACATATGGATTGTTATTTTGTGCAAAAAATATTCAGACATTGAAAAATATCACGTCAGCTTACCTACTTGTCACAATTGGTTGAGGATATTCATTATGAAGAAATATTGGATGTAAAGCTATTCAGAAGCATCCAAGAATATCTTCAAGTAAATTTAATAGGCTATCTAAATTAAAATTAAATAAAATTATGTTGAAATATTTCATATATTTTATTAAACATAGACATTTATGTTACTTACATGCGTTAATAAAATTTGTTAGTTTAATATATATTATTGTGATACCCACAACTTTATTTTTGTAAACAAAAAAATAAATATTAACATATTAATTTCTGTACTTATAAAATCCTCGTGAATATCCTCCTTTGCGTCGCCAAATAAATTTAATTCTAAAAGCACTCCAGCTCCGTCGCGTCTTTACTTTGACATTTGAAATGACAGAAAAATTTCCACTTATTAATTTGGCAGAATGTAAAAAATTTCCGCAAATTTTTTGGGTTGCCATGGTAACTTAACAAAAAACAAGCCTCTGATTGGTTAAAAAATGTGGTGTAAAATTTTCACTCTAATTTTTTGTATCGACGCGTCCGAAAGTATTATTGCGGTAATGTTTTGACGTTTTGATTCGTGAAATGTTTTCCGCAAATAGAACCACTCGTACTTTTAAATTTTATCTGTAAATTTTTTCTCTAGCTTATTGTTAATTGTTAACGTAATTTGTAAATTGTAGTATTGTATTGTATACGTAGTACGTATAATAATATAAAACTAACATAAACACATAAGTTCACAACTCCCAATTTCAAAGCCAAGGCTGTGTGGAATATATAGTTGATTACAACATAGCTTTTAGTGGATTATAATAACGTAATTATAAAATAAAATTAAACACAAATGCCTACCGAGCAGGCAAATCAATTATTTCATGTTAAACACAAATATACTTACTTACGTACTAATTCATAGCATATATTCTAACTCACCGCTCAGAGTACTAAATATATCAATAAATACTTTATATAATAATTCTGGTATATTACACTGTCTAGCTGTAATTCTATGTATGTAGCGTTTAGCGTCACTGTTACTAGATGGCGGTATCAGAACCATATTTAATTTCTCTTTAATCAACTTAGAATAGAACATAAAGGCGGGATATTGGTAAATACGGTAGTGCTCTCTGTCTTTATGCGTAATGCGATTGGTCGAAGTAAGAACTGTTTACAGTGAAGACTCTCAGCAGCTTTGGACTAGTCTAAGCATTACAATACCTACGGTTCAGGTTATATTGGTTTTTGATTGTCATTACGTTGTAAAATATAGCGAATTGCGTGGAGTTTCGTTTTTGCATCTGCGATTGTTAAACAATTATACATATTTCGTTTTTTAGATATCAAAATTCAAGTCAACATTGTCAAAATTCTTACGATAGTTTACATAGGCACGTTGTATCCTTTTGCCTTTTCAATAAGTTGGGAATATAATACTTGTTTCCTAGTACCGCGACTTTGGCAAAGCCTGCTTGCTCAGGACGTTCTATTTGTCAAAATAAATTTTAGTCTAGATTGAAGAATAATTAGTATGGCATGCATTATTAATGTCAGTAATCTGTAGTTATCACCATCATCTGTTATTTAAAAAATTAAATTTAAAATTCTATAAAAAATATTAATTTTTTTTTTCTGACATGTTTATATATACGGTTGTTTTTGTTATTTTTTTTTCTATAAAAAAATATATTAACACATTCGGCGATTGTTAATAACAAATTGTTTATTAAGTAAACAAATAAATTAACAACAATTTTTTTTTCTTTTTTGCCACCTTGTAGAGAATTACAAATAATAAATTTTAAGTATAAAATTTGTTCTTAATAATTTGTTTAAATGAAAAAAGGAAAAAAATATTATAAACAAAAAAAAATTAAGAAAAAAAATTTTTTTTAATCATTGTTTTATAACAAATATAATGGCAAACAATTTTTTTTCAAAAATACGTAATTTATCTATTTGTTTATAAAATTCATTTAAACAAATAACAATAAAAATTTAAAGTTTATGTAACCTTATAGTATTTTTGAATATAAAAACAGTAATAATAATTATAATTAATTAAAGAAAGTTTTAAACATCTCCTTTTCATTTTTTAGTTTGTTGTTAGGTTAAATAATTAATAACTAATAGATTATAACAATTAAAAACATCGCAATGTCATAATCCCATAAAGTATAGTTGACATAAGGTCTCCACGAAGCAAAATAATTTTAGTGGCCTTTGTTTAACAATTATCCGGCTTGGAATATAAACGCAAACTCTAAAAAAAGTTTTTAATTAACAATAGACTCATTTTATGAAAAATCGGTGAAACAATGTTTTTCCAACGGAATATTGTTACTTTAACTGTCTTAATAATACCAAAATTTTTAAATTAATATTTAATAACATAAAAAATATGTTTACTTATTACGGCCGGTTTCAGAGCATCGTAACGGCTTAGTGTTCGCCGCGCGGAGCTCTGTTTTCAACATTGAATTAAAATTATTAATATTAGAGAGGGAGTTCAGACTTTTTTTCTTCCTCTTTAAGAATCTTTCTTTACAATTTCTTAAATATTAATAGTTTTCAAGTTATTTGCAAAAATCGAAACTCGTTATTTTTTCAATCTTCATTTATTTATAACTTTTGCAATTGTTTATGTGCGGGTTTGAAACTTTTGCACATTTTTCTAGACGTCATTCCGAATCCAATGAGCTCTCACTCATATTTTTACGAGCTTTATCAAGCATTAACACGGCTTTGAACTTGTGAACTAGTCTAATAAAACACGTAGTCAATAATTTAGTATTAAAACAAAAATAACGTTGCTTTGTTTGTTTTGGGCATCTTATACATTCTCTGACGTCATTAAGGTTAAATGTACGTTGAATCAGCAATGACGTCAAAGTAATGTTTCTCATTGATCCTAAAACTTATTAATTTTTTAATAATTATCATGTTAATTAGGTATTATATTAACCATGCTAACTAATGTTCACAATAACGATTAATATAGTATCTATATTCAGTATAATCCGAACAAATCATTGCGTGGTACGCAGAGTGTGAAAAAAGAAAAGTTAAAATAAAAGTATGAACTCCCTCGAAGTAAAAATTATGAAAGGTAATTTATTAGTAAATATGTTAATGGTAATTTTGCCTGCGCACCATAAATTTTCGTAAATAACTTATTGGTAATAGAAGACATTATTTTACTACAATTAAAATTGTTATTATATGTCAACAATATTAGAATTCCATTTGTAGAAATTCAATGAATGGTTATTCTTAATTCACTGTATTGATAATATTTTTATAAATATCACCGGGTCATATAAATAACGTATTTAATGCATTTTTGATATCCGGGATTACAATCTTGACTCGCCACAGCGCAGTAACGCAGGAGCTAAAGCGTGTTTGTGGTGGGTTCGATCCGCAGCTCCAACAGTGGCAATGTTGGTGGATAATGAATGTTGTCTGAGTTTCTTTAAATGCGTAACCCCCTCCATCCCTTCCAAACACTCTTGACATTGAATTTGAGTGTTGCCTACTATGTGCAGTGTGTTCATGTTTGTTTATTTATGTAAAAACGCTGAACATGCACTAAGCCTTTGTACACAGATTACGTGTGAAAACAACAACAACAAACAGTTTTACCAGAATTAGAAATTAGATCTCTGAGAACAGTATGAAGCACGGCCATGGCCGTGGGGACATATTTTACACTCCAATTGAAATACTAGAATCAGAGCCAATATTGTTATCACGGTCAAATTTACTAATCGCAAAAGATATAGAGATTTTAAAAACAATTAAAAGAATCAACTTAAGACCTTAAGCATTTTTGTTTTCTCGAAGCGTTGAAGTTTACTGTTCGTAATTCAGTTACGTAATATAGAAAACGCTGCCTAAGGAATCACTACCTTCATAATCAGAGTTCCTCTCCAAGTTTCTTCCTATTTAAGTCCTCCACCACGACGCGTTAAAAAATGGAGTGATTCTGGAGATGAATGATGACAATAAAATTTGAGGCCTTTGGTTCTTGTATATTCAAAATTTTATTTTTTTACCCTTTCTAATAATGCCGGGAGGGTTGGTAATATAGGTGACAGTGGAAGTGGCTGATGTTAAAAAAAAATGAGACCTTGATTTCTCGTACATACACTAATTCCCAATTTTATGGACTCTTACTTACTTACTTCATCTATTTTCACACTCCTAAATAAATAAAAGTGGTCTGTCCGGCAGATCAGACCAATGTATTCTTATATATTTTGAATCGCTGAATCCGAATCCGAATTGTCAAATTGGCTCGGTATTTATGTCTAACCTCAAGAAACATCAATATGTTGGTATCATTAAACATTAATGCTATCTTATATTAAGTATTTGCAAAACAACTTCTTTGATCTATTGACTTTGTTTTTAATTTATATATTTTTCAGATGACATCCTGAAAACAATAAGAAAATATACCTTCGGTATATTAAACAATAAAATCTTCATTTGTTTAACTATCATTCATTTTTGCCTTACGTTAGGCATTGTTTTACTGCAATCTTATATATTTTTGAAGACATTCAAACTGGATTACCTAAACACATATTTATTAATCTACGTTTACACAATACACGTAAGTATTTATGACTACCTAAAATAACTTTAGAAATAAAGAATGTATACAACACTATTCCAGTCAATACATACAACTGAAAAAAACATTAAATATACGGGATTTTTTTAATAATATTGTAGGGGGGAAGGTCGTTATCAAAACTTCAAGTTTTCGGTCTCGTGGGAGTGCTACTTTAACCGCCATCTTGTTATAAAGGTGGTAAAATCAGTTTTCCTGAAATAATTCATTTCCTTTTGATTCTACGGAAAAAATACTTATAAATTTTGAAGAAGATAAAATTCTGGACAACTTATATACAATTTTTTTTGAATTTCTTCTACTCGCCAATTATATCCATCAATCGATCAGAATATGAACCTGGCCGCCTAGAGTCACCAGTCTGGTCACTAATCCCCTTCTGCGGCGTTAGAAACATCTTCTCTTGGAGTTGATCATTTACAAACATAAATTGGACCAATGAAATGCTAGAAAAGAATTTGCGATTGTTAACAAGATTCGCTTAATTATAGTGCTAAGAAGGAGATTCGAGTAATCCAATTTTACGTACGTATGTCAACCTGCCGAAGACGCTGATGTTTTAACTATTCAAACAGCTATTGAAATGTCCTCGACGTAGTCCGTTGTCGTCGAGAGCTAAGATATAAATCTCTTAGTGATCATGACAGGATTGGCCAGATCGCACAACATCTACTGTCGTAAACCTGGAAAAGGAAAAGTTGGCGAGAAATTTTATTCTCCGCGAAGTTTTCGACATAGAAAACATCACCGTCAACCCACAGGTTAATTACGCTATAATTGAATCATTCAAGCAACCGAACATGGATATAGGTCGGAGAATTATTTTTGGTCACGTTGTTCGGAGATGATATTGTATAACCTCCCAGAATCAACGTAAGTCAAAAAATAAATAGAAAGTTCGACTTAGCAAAATTTTATTAAACAGACAAAGTGAAAATTCGAAAGAGCACCGAATTTTCACAAGAGTGGACTTTAGACTTGAAATTTTGGAGAGGTAACGTACTAAAAGGCGAGACTGTAAAAGGTGGCAAAGTCACGGAACGTCTATATGCAACTATTGGCCAAAAATTCTCAAGGCCGGTTTCTCGAATAACACAAATTTGGATTCATCCCTCGACTTACCACTGGAACAAGGACATCAGAGAATCAATAGAAGGAAGTAACAGCATGCTCAATTGCAGGTCATGAAAAATAATAAAATTATGGGGAAAACCGCCTTCTACATAAATAAAATCAAAATGTCATTTTTATATAGGTAATTCCAAAGCGAGGTCATGTCACATATACTGAGCCTATATTGGGTTACATGCCGCCAATACGTCGTCGTAAAGGAGGCAGGAAAACCGTGTAACTCGTATATCGAACTAAGTCCTTGTGAATAATAAAATGACTATTGGCTAACCACAAGTGTCCCTAAAATTCAGTAATATAATTTTGTATTATTTCCGTCAGTCCCAAAACCAAAGTGACTTCATGCACTTCTAAGAAGTTGTGTTAATCTTTTATGCCCAGTCGATTGTTATTGCACGCTCTCCATTGAATGGTGGTTGCGATAAACGTCCTCTAGAAGAGGCGCTCGTCCTTGCCCTGTTTGGAGAGGCGATTCTTTCAAAATGTTATATTTTTTAGGTAGGCAAAAATATCCATTACAGTGTTAATTATAAGCTTAAGTGTAGCATAAGAGAAGACAATCTTGGAAAGAGAGCAATCTACAGTAAGCAGAGCTTTTTACCTGTCTCGTCTATCAAACGTCTCATAAATATATAGAAATCAAATGGGAATGGAAGTAGCCACACACAGTTAAAGGAGGAACGAGACTGGCGCCCTTGATAAATTAATTGGTGCCTCGTCCTTCAGACGACGTGTGGTGCGGTTCTTCTATAATGACACAGATAAAGAAACACTATAGTCACTTCGTTTTCAACGTTTTGCTAAATCTGTAACAATAAACAAGTTCACACTTCCTTCCACAAGAGAAGTAGCACGATACTCTTCCTTACGAACTTTCCATCAAGTACAGTACGGTGGGAACTAATCCCCAGTAAAGTGAGGCTGACAATAAACAGAGGATTGACTTATTCCAGTGAAAAATACAAAAGATCCAGCTTCGCTCGCTTTACGTAAATCTATTTTTTGTAAATGCAAGACGCGATGGTCAATTTGAAATTCTCCATTACTTGCAACTGTAGCGGACAAACGTGTCATGTCATAACACACCGCACATTCTGATTAAGGACGGCGAAGAATATGTGGATATTCTGCTGGACATCGAGGAGTCATTACTAAATGAAGCCGGAAAGTCATTATAACTTTTCTCAACTCATTTCGAGATCACTTTGTGGTAGAGTTATTGGGGGGAGCGGGGGGTGGCTATATGGGCTATAGCCCAGGGCGGTAAAATCCAGGGGCGGCAAATTTTTTGAAAAATACCAAAGACGTAAAAACAAAAAATTATTATTATTAGTATGTACTATCAGAACATTTTTAATTTATTTGAGAACGTGTTTTCTATTTTAACTACACTAGAGTTCCTTATTATAGTCAACTGTATAGGGTGGTCTTGCGAACGTTAGAACTCCATTTAGCTTCGTTATTTTTGGAGTTACGTAAAAAGGTTCAAAAATAAAAGTTATGAGAAATCACATTAAATCACATGTATTTTCCAAAAATCATTTCAGAAAAACAATTAAAAGTCGAATTTCGGAGATATGAGCTTTACTTTGATTTTTTTAAATGGAACACCCTATATATTTTTACACCATTTGAAAGACCATAGAAAAACCTTTTCAATAATGTTGATGTATGACACATAGTATTTTTCTTAAAAACTATTGTGGATATTAAGTTTTAAATTTTCTACATTAAGTCATGGTAGTCCGAAAAATATATATCAATTATTGAAATTCTCTGTTTTATTTAAAATAAAGTGAAATTAGATACTAACAGGTATTTTGACAGAACTAACATATTGTTTATTTTAATTTACATACTTTTGTTTTCCATGACTAATTTGATAAATTGTAAATTTATAAAAATTAGACAAATTTTTTTTAAGATAAATACCATGTATTATACACTTATACAGTGAGGTCCATAAGTAACGGATAAATTAATTAATTATCTACGTAATTTCCAATTTATAAGTAAAATCCTGAAACACGTCAATTTTTAATTCTAAAATGAAATTTTTTGACCATAATTTTATACCTACCCCTTTAAAATGGAGTGAGGGTGCTTGTGATAGCTCATTTGAAACGGTTTTTAATTCTCTATCGAGCAATATAAGGTTTTTGAACTTTGTATATTCTTCACCAATAAAATTAAATTAGAAAATTTTAAAATGTATTTGTAATGTATACTATGCAATTTAAATGTATCGTTTTTTTCTGATATGTAAAAAGAAACCTTTTCTCTCTTTGCTACATCTGTGCAAACTTATCATTCTAGTTATTTATCGCTGATTGCCAAGTTGATTATTATTTTAACAATGAGTCTTTCGGATACCCAAAGAATTGAAAATTTAATTATTAGGATGTGGTGATAAAACAAGAACGCAAAAGCAGGTATGTGAAATCTTCAATACTAAGTATCCTGACCGTCGAATTTCTCAGTCTACTGTTAGTAGAATAGAAAACAAAATCGTGAATTTGGAAATGTCAGATATTCCTAAATCTGGTAAAAAACTCATTTTAGACGATATATTGTTAGATATTCAAGATACTCCACATAAACCTTCAAGACAAGTTGCCGCCGATAATGATGTTAGTAAAACGTCCACATTGCGTCTTCTAAAAAAATGAAAAATATCACCCATATAAAATTCATTTAGATCAAGAACTTAACGACGCGACGATGACCCTGATCGTCGATTGGAATTTTGCGAAATCATTTCAAATAGATGCCAGGATCCGTTATTTATAAAAAACATTCTTTTTTCTGATGAAGCAACATTTGTCTTAAATGAAACAGTCAACAAACAGAACTGTAGATACTGAAGTACAGAAAATCCACATTGGATAATGGAGTCCAGTACTCAATATCTTGAGAAGCTGAACGTTTGGGCTAGAGTTATAAATTCACAAATTATCGGACCATATTTCTTTGAGAGCACATTAACTGGCGCGCGTTACTTGGATTTCTTGCAAAATTTCTTAGTTCCAGAGTTAAGAAGACTTTTCCTAGATGAAATTGATAGAAATATTTGGCATCAGTAAGATGGAACTACACCACGTTTCGCATTGGAAGTAAGAGCCTATCTCAATCAAGTTTTCCAATAGGTGGATCGGTAAACGCGGTGAAATTGAGTGGCCTGCCCGTTCTCCCGATTTGACCCTGCTTGATTTTTTTATGGGGTTATTTAAAATCTAAAGTCTACTTCAACAGACGAAATAATGGCGACGATTTAAAAGACACAATAAAGCAAGAAATTGATCAAATCACGATACAAAATGATTTCTAAAAACTTCAGCAATGCCTCTAACATTGTCAAGAAGCAACGGGCGCCCAGTTTGAACATTTGATTTAAATTTCTTCATGTTCTTTTGTTTACTTAGTAACATTTTTCAATAAAAAAATTAGGAAAATTCAAAAAACTTTATATTGCTAGATAGCGAATTAAAAACCCTTTCGTTCCATTTAAAAATTGTAAAGAGGTAGCTGTCATTCCAAGGGGGTTGAAGAGGGAGGTATAAAATTATGCACAAAAAATGTCATTTTAGAAAATTAAAAATTGACGTGTTTCAAAATTTTATTTATAAATTGTAAATTACGCAGATAATGAATTTATCCGTTACTTATATAAGTAATTAAAAAGCTTTTTTTATGGCCTTTCAAATGGTGTAAATATATATGGAGTGTTCTATTTAAAAAAAAACAAAATAAAGTTCATATCTCCGAAATGCGACTTTCAATTGCTACTATGAATAATTCTAATTTTTGGAAAATACATGTGATTTTCTATCACTTTTATTTTTGTACTTTTTTACGTAAGTCCAAAAATAACGAAGTTAAATGAGGTTCTAGCGTTCACGCGACCACCCTGTACATAGAATTTTCTCAGGATCTATTATAGAACTTAAATTAGTAGGAGTTGTTTTGCTGATTGTAGATAAGCCTATCTGGCCTAGGCCTATTTGGCCTATGTCTAAATCATTTTAAATGCATACCAAAGTTTATTTAAAATTTTATTTTGTTCTCGTTCTCATATGATAAAATAAACAATATAATGATATATCGATCTGGTTTTTAATTTATCCAAAACCACTGTTGCTAGTACTAAAGATTTTGTGCATTGTGCTATTGACAAACCTATGGGGAGAAAGCGTAAAAGGGAGTGAGCGAGGAGGGAATTGATCCTTTAAAGGGGGAGGTGAGGTGTAGAGGGAATATCATTTTTTATTGCTTCCGATAGCCCCTAGGCGGCAGAAGTATAAATCCGCCACTGGACGTACTTATGTCAAATTGGATTACTCAAATTTCTTTTATAGTAGCATTGTAATGAAGTGAATCTTGTTATCATTTGTATTTTTTTCTAGCATTTTATTGATCCAATTTATGTTTATAAACAAAGAGTGTATAGAAATGGTCGCCTATTATAGAAGATATTTTTAACACCGCGGGAGGGAGTTAGTGACCAGACTGGCCACGTACTAGGCGGCCAGGGCCGTATTATGATCGATTTATAGATATAATTGGCAAATAAAAGAAATTGTTATACCCTATAACTTAACAAAGTGTCTAATAGTTATTTTAATATTTAAAGAAATCTCTATGTGCATGAAATAAGTTATGGCACACGCGATGTTTTTGAACTTTAAATCATCTTTTGTGATTGTTCCACAAAACTGTTGAGTAATGAAAATGAACTCTTGTGATTGGTCCTGGATCAGTGAGTAATGAATTATTACCCATGGTCGTGAGTAATGAAACCTATTACTTGTTCAAAAACGTATCCATAATTAATGAACTACTCGATAGTCGTAGAAAAAATAGTTTACCGCTCGTTGTCATCGGAGATGAGCGTTATCAAATGCAAGCAAGAAACTACTTTATTTGTCGATTGTAGATTAATGTTTTTACCCAACTAGTTTTCTCTTGTGTTGCTTGTAAATTGGAATCTAAAAGCAATATGTAAGACTTGCCTATTCTAAGGTATCAGACGTACACCAAACGTCAAATTGGTTCGCGACTTCCAAACAATAGAGAGCCTCTCAAGTTTTGTGAAACAGCTATTAGTGTAGGATGCAAAGTATCCCATTGTCGCGCAATGCAAGACGGAGCTTATCAGACACTCGAGAGCGACAATGACACTTTGGGCTCGAATTACATATAATCCACTCAAATTAGGAAAAAAAAACGCCGTTTTAAAGAAAGATTTTGAACAGCAGTTTCTTTCCATAGATAATAAGTACTCAACTTTTAGAACAATTTTTTGCTTATGCGCAGAAAAAAGACTTTCTGATTTTTGAGATATATACATATATATACGTTTTTTCGTGTTTTTTTTCATTTAGACTTTCATATTTCGAAAAGAACACGTTTTTAAGGCTAAACGAACATAAGTAAACGTTTTTAGAATACGATTTCTTACAAAAAAGCTTCTATGCATTTTCCCGATTATCCCATTGGTTTTTTCGGAAAAGCGACTTGAAAAATATATCTGAGTTTTTTTTATTTTGTGTGCAAATATCTCGAAAAGCACGCGATTTTAGGGCTAAATGAACATAAATAAATGAGATTTTCTACAAAAAAGCTCCTATACATTTTTCGATTATCCCACAGGTTTTTCCGGAAAAGCTTCTTGAAGAATATACAGGGTGAGTCATGAGGAACTGTATCTACTTTTACCGTAAGTAGAGGCACCTAAGACAAATACCAAGTGACCATTAAAAAGTGTTTGTTCCCTTTCTTTACTATCATACAGAGCGATTTATGAATTTTGTCCAAAAATTGTTTTGGTCATAACATTTTAACGGTTAATCCGATTTGCCTCATTTTTTACAACAATGTACACTGTTGCCTAACAACTGTTATACATATCCAAAATTTAAAAAATCCTGGGACGGTTTCAAAAAAATTTGTTGGATTGCTTCGTATACGATAGTTCACCTTGTGTATGATTTATCTAAAACTTGATATGAAATTTGTATAGGACACAAATAGGTAGTAAAACCTGAGTATTTGAAATTTTTGTCACACTCTCAACAAATTTTTTATTAACGATCAATTTTCAAGTCAAATGAAAAGTTTGTCAAAATTGAGTATTTTAATACATACTAATATTTATTAATACAAAAATTTAGCTAAAAAAAAAAAAATAATAATATCTACATACCTCGTACCTAGGTTTAATAAGTACCATCATTTAGGTCTTAAAAATGTTGCTGATGTGGTTCATCTAAAAAGTTGCCTCTGTATGTGATTTCTCCAATTGGTCCAATTGCTTCCAAAAAGGGCAGAAATAAGTAGTCAAATTTGTGTTACCTAACTTTCCCCCATTTAAAGTGTCCAAACTAAATGTTCAGTTTAAGATCAATTTTAACGAAAACTGTAAATTCTTCAAAATATTTTTAAAAGCCATCACATTCAAATGCAAGCACTGAATTTAAAATAAATACAACATACGGATTTACGTCCTTTAGTGCTTGTTATTACGTAGGTACTTCCGTTTTATTTAATTTTCAGTCATTCCATTATTGTTGAATTTATAGAGATCATAGACGTCTGTGACAATTTGACATTTTCATTGCTTGAAATCGTTTCAGTAATTTAACATTAGGTGTCTTTAGTTATTAGTATCAACAACTAGTGTGTTAGTGATAGTGTATTGTAATTTTCTCCATTTAGAAATGCCAAATCGGTTTTCAACTGTGGAATACGCTGACATTATTAACCTCCCCACAATAAAATTGTGGGAGGTTACTACATTTAGTCCAAAATCGAAAATTGAGATAACATCAAATCTTTACGTTTTGAGGTCTCAGGAACCCAAAAAAGTTGTTTTTGAAAAATGTCTGTGTGTGTGTATGTGTGTGTGTGTGTGTGTGTGTGTGTATGTATGTTAGCACGATAGCGGCGAAGCTACTAAACGGATTTGGATGAAACTTTGCATGAGGGTTTCTTTAGTGCTCCAGAAGATCTGAAAAGGTTTTGGTTGAGATCGGATTACGTTTAGTGCCATTTTGGCACAACAAGTTGTTTATTTTATGATTACTTACAATTTGTAATTAAACCATTGAAAAGCAGTAAAAATTACGATTTCAACGATATATCACACTTGCACTTTTTCGATTTGGTTTCCGTGAAAAAAATTAAAAAACAAAATAACATGCTTCTTGTGTAAGATACATTTTATAGTCTGACCTAACGTTCAATAGACGTGTCAGAGAACGTATACCACAAAATAATACAGGGCTGTACCCCTTACTCTTTGCAAATTTGCAGCCGCAAAGGCTTTTTTAGAGACTATTGACGGAATCGGAACTGTACTGATCTGACGAGAGTGAAATTCCACATCTCAACGCGACATTCCGAACGACTAATTATCTACGGTTAATTAGTTATTAACGCGCAAAGACTGTCTATCTCTTTTTTTGCGGCGGATCGAGATGGAAGATGGACACTCTTCTAACACAAATTCACGATCGAGAAACGTCAAACGAAAAATTGCAAAAATGTCACTTTTGATTCGTTCGTGCCGAGCTGAATTTTCGAATTTCGACATGCAATTTACGATGCGTATCAACTACAAGTCTTTCTCTTTCCATCGCTACATAGTACGGCCGTCGCGGTATCGTATTTTTTAAAATACGAGTAAATTTAGATGTCGTGTTTTCGACCAAAATTTACCCTCGGATGCCGCAACTCTGAAAACGGTTTTTCATCTGTAACTCGGAAACTGTGAGAAATAGCTCAAAAATAAAAACTCCCTAAGGAAAACCACATAATGTCAGGAACGTTTTGCTGCATTCGAAATATTAATGGGACTTTTCGTTTGGGTCCGGCGGGCCTTTCAAGATGACCGTGTCATGCACTTTTTTCATTAAATCGTTCGTAACTCCTAAACGGCGACTCCTACGGCAAAAAACTTTGACCTAACGAAATTGTAGATAATTGAATTACCTAAAAGTCTTTTTTGGATTTTTATGCTGCTCCAAAAATTACCGAGATACGATCGGCCAAAGTGGAGACTTTTTTGAAATTCGTCTAAAATCTCGAAGTTTTTCTCTTTAAACCTCCATAACTCTTAAACAGCGGTCCCTAGGCCAAAATACTTCGCCCTAACGAATATGTAGAGAATTTAATGCTACAAAAAATTGTTTTTTATTTTTTGACATAAGACAAAAAATAAGGACGTTAGGAACGAAACAAGTGGAAATTTACATTTTCCAAGGAAACGTGTTTTTTTCTCTTCTCTTGATAATATCTAGATAAATATTGATTTTGGCAAAAAAATAGTAGGGATCTATTAGAAAGACAATAAAATGATGATGAATTTGCTTTGTCAAAAAATGTCTGTAGGATTAATGGTTTCGCTGCTATATACGTTTCAACACAAAATTTCGATTTTCCCATATGCCCAAATTATATTTGATACTATCTCCGCCAAGTGAAATTTATAGTTTTTTGTCCTCAAAGCAGTGCAATGTACAGGGTGATATTCTAATAATGACAGAGGTGTTCAGTGATTTCGGCTGATAACTCGGGAACGGTTGAAGATATTGAACTGAAATTTAAAACGTAGGTATAAATATTGTAGACGGGCGGATTACGAGTGAATTAATATTACACCTACGTCACATGGCGTCACAAAAATGAAAAATTTTTGCAATAGACGAACTGGTACAGATATCGACTTAACGGTTGGAGTTATTGAATTGAAATTTGAAACATAGGTGGAAATATTGTGAATGGACGGAATAAAAGTGAATTAATAATACACCTACATCTACATGACGTCACAAATAAGACAAATTCTTACAACAGGCGAACTGGTACAGATATTGACTTAACGATTGGAAACATCCAATTAAAATTTGAAATGTGGATATTGTGGACGGACGGAATACAAGTGAATTAATAATACACCTACGTCCACATGACGTCATAAATAAGAAAAATTCTTTGAAACTGGTGCAGATATCGACTTAACTATTGGAAACATCCAATTAAAGTTTGAAACGTAGGTGGAAATATTGTAGATGGATGGAATACGAGTGAATTAAAAATACACTGATGACGTCATAAAAATATAAAATTCTTATAACAGGCGAACTGATTATGATATCAAAAAAATATTTCTACAGGACGTCACGAAATTTTTTTTTTAATTTCCAAGAAATATCAAATTTTCGGAGAAATGTCACTTTTCAGAAAAATGTCAAATTTTTAAAAAATGTCAAATTTTCAGGAAAACATCAAATTTTCGGAGAAATGTCACTTTTCAGAAAAATGTCAAATTTTCGAAAAAATGTTAAATTTTCAGAGAAATGTCACTTTTCAGAAATATGTCAAATTTTCGGGAAAACGTTAGTTTTCAGAAAAATATCAAATTTTCGAAAAAACGTCAAGTTTTCGAAAAAATGTCACCTTTCAGAAAAATGCCAAATTTTTGAAAATTGTCAAATTTTCGGAGTAATGTCACTTCAGAAAAATGTCAAATTTTCGGAGAAATGTCACTTTTCAAAAAAATGTCAAAAATTCAGGAAAATGTCAAATTTTCGGAAAAATGTCACTTTTCAGAAAAATGTCAAATTTTCGAAAAAACGTCAAATTTTCGAAGAAATGTCACCTTTCAGAAAAATGTAAAATGTTTGAAAATTGTCAAATTTTCGGAGTAGTCACTTAAGAAAAATGTCAAATTTTCGGAGAAATGTCACTTCAGAAAAATGTCAAAAATTCAGAAAAATGTGTTAAATTTTCAGGGAAATGTCACTTTTCAGAAATATGTCAAATGTTCGGGAAAATGTCAAATTTTCGAAAAAACATCAAATTTTCGAAGTCACCTTTCAGGAAAATGTTAAAAGTTTGAAAATTGCCAAATTTTCGGAATAATGTCACTTCAAAAAAATGTCAAATTTTCGAAAAAATGTCAAAAATTCAGGAAAATGTCAAATATTCGGAAAAATGTCACTTTTCAGAAAAATGTCAAATTTTGGAAAAAACGTCAAATTTTCGAAGAAATGTCACCTTTCAGAAATATGTCAAATGTTTGAAAATTGTCAAATTTTCGTAGTAGTCACTTAAGAAAAATGTCAAATTTTCGGAGAAATGTCACTTTTGAGAAAAATGTCAAAAATTCAGGAAAATGTCAAATTTTCGGAAAAATGTCACTTTTCAGAAAAATGTCAAATTTTATTAAATGGACTCAAAGGAAAATTCCTACTACGGGTCCATCTGTGGTATAAGTTCTCTGCTAGTGTGTTAAAGCATGCTGTATGCTGAGTATTTTTGACGTGTCAAGTGCATCGAGAGATTGCAAGTTTTTTCGATGTTTATAAAGCCCACGGATGGTGTGAGAGGCTATCCTGAACCGCTTACAAGCCCTACAAGTGTAAGCAACCTCACCGGAACGCTTTCTGAGAGTTTTTTCCAATAAAACTTTAAAAGTGACAGTGACATTATATTTTAAAAACTATTTCCGCTACTTCCAGCATCCCGCCGGAAATTCTTCCGGCAACATAACCTAAAATAGTACTACATATCCTAAAAACAATTTAAGGCATTGTACCAACATAAACATTTTTCAAAAACCAAATTCCCCAGAGAAACATTGGAAGCAAAAATTTGACAGCTATCACTTCCCCGACCGATTTAGTGAAAAATCGGTCGAGGCCAAAAGATAAAACAAAATATACCAACTCAAACTTAAACGATCCACCATGAACACTACCCTGGCTACATCTGGCAGGGAAGCTGTCCACCAAGAGTTATATGGTTTTTTCCAAAGATGGCCATCCCTGCCATCCATCCCATTACCAACGAACAGGTTTTTTTGTTTAGTTGTTTCCCGTATCAACAATCAAAATTATTAAGTGCTTTTGCCTACGAACGTTTTTATAGTATTGTGTTTATTTTTATATTAACTTTAGGTTCATGTGGACACATTAAAATTTTAACCTAGTTTTTAAGCCTGCCTACAGAAGACAGGAGCTACTTTTCTATTTTTCTCCAAGCCAAACCGGACCTACCCCGTCCAGCCTCACACTCGCAACGCAAGACTTTTTTTTCTGATTTAATATGAAAAAAATATTTCAACTTAATAAATATAATTAAGTGAGATCGTTCATATTGTTTAGTGCTCTTTTCGGCTTCAAAGATTCACCAGGTGGGGAGGTTCCAGCCGCTTCCAGTAGCTGCCGATTTTTTTTGTTTATGTATATTGTATTGTATAAAGCAAGTAGGGTGTTGCGAAAAAAACAACTTATATCCCTATCACATCCATATAGTTCAACGGTTACATCCAGGAGACAACATCCACCGTCTAGCATTTTGTAGATGGGTTGCGAACAATAGACTCGGATTGTATACATAGAACACTGTTCACAGACGAAGCGCGTTTCATAAGAGACGGAATATACAATTCACGCAACTCACACGTATGGGCAGAAGAAAATCCACATGCGATTCGCGAATGTTGCTCGCAGCAAAGATTCTCTGTGAATACTTGGGTTGGAGTAATAAATAACCATCTACTAGGTCCTCATTTTTTTGATGGTTCATTAACAGGACAGGCTTATTTAACTTTTTTGCAAAATATTTTGCCCAATCTGCTTGCTAATGTGGGCATTCGAGGAATTAAATTTCAGCACGATGGTGCTCCTCATTCACCCCATCCCACCCCATTTTGCTGTTGCTGTGCGTCATCACTTAGATAACACTTATGGAAACCGGTGGATGGGACGCGAGGGTCCAATTTCATGGCCACCTAGGTCCCCTGACTTCAATCCCATTGATTATTTTATTTGGGGACGATTAAAAGAGTTGGTCTACGCGGAAAATATAAATACGCGGCAAGAACTGATTGGCAGGATTATTAACTACTGCAACGTTATGAGAAATGACCTCCTAACAATTAGGAAGTCTATCAGACATTTAACTATGCGACAAGAAAAGCGTATTGAGGCAGATGGATTTCCCTTTGAAAATCGTTTATAATTATGACATTTATCTTTTTTTGCTGAATTTCTTCTGCAGTGTTTAAGATGTTTTGATATTTTTGTTATTTCTTTTCTTTTCTTATAATTCTTAAATACATACGAATTGTAAATAAACATGTAAGACCTGGCCTGGAAATTGATTAAAATGATGATACTTATTAAACCTATGCACGAGGTATGTGGATATTATTTTTTTTTAGCTAAATTTTTGTACTAATAAATATTAGTAACATTAAAATATTCCATTTTGCGAAACTTTTCATTTGACTTGAAAATTGATCGTTAATAAAAAAATTGTTGAGAATGTGACAAAAATTTCAAATACTCAGGTTTTACTACCTATTTGTTTCCTATACAAATTTCACATCAAGTTTTAGATAAATCATATACAGGGTGAACTATCGTATACGAAGCAATCCAACAATTTTTTTTGAAACCGTCCCTGGATTTTTTTAATTTTGGATATGTATGATGGTTGTTAGGCAACAGTGTACATTTTTTGTAAAAAATGGGGCAAATCGGATTAACCGTTAAAATGTTATGATCAAAACAATTTTTGGACAAAATTCATAAATCACTCTGTATGATAGTAAAGAACGGGAACAAACACTATTTAATGGTCACTTGGTATTTGTCTTAGGTGCCTCTACTTACGGTAGAAGTATGTACAGTTCCTCATGACTCTGTATATTTGCTTTTTCGTATTTTTTTTTTTTCATTTGGACGTATATATCTCGGAAAGTACGCATTTTTAAATCCAATCAACATTACTAAACTTGTTCATAATGTGATTTTCTACAAAAAAGGTTCTGTATATTTGAGAAACATATACGTCAAAATGAAAAAAAAAACACGAAAAAGCAAATATACAGTGTGTCTCACTTTTCATCACTACACCTCAATATCTCGGCCATTTGTTGATCGATTTAGATCAAATTTGGTATACTTCTTTTGCTTCAGATTGTGATTAAAAAGTTATTTAAAAATTTTTTTTTCGAAATTATGATTTAAAAAAATTGGCAAAAATTAGGAATTTATATTAGCGATTGAGATAGGGTTTTTGTTTTTACAGAATCTTATTCGTCATGCCCTAAAACGCCTGTAAACCAAATTTCGTTAAAAAATATTCATTTCTCTACAAAAAAAATTATATCTAAGATTTCAATAATAATCAACCTACTATTCGAGTTATTTATTGTCGAATATTTACATAACTTGGTAGTGGTGTAATAATGACGCTAATTAAGCATTAGGACACATTTTTTATCCAAAACACTATTATGAAATGAATATTTGAAAAATGGTGGCTATTATTTAAAATATTTAGAACTCGGCATACCAATATCCTTGTTAACATGAAGTGCTTTGGAATGGATTGGAAAATTCTTATTATTTCAATTTTATCAGCAATAATTAATTGTTGTGCAGCCATGTTTAAGTTTAATTTGACATTCGATGCAATTGTCAAATCTATTCCAAAGCACTCCATGTTAACAAAGATATTGGTATGCTGAATTTTAAGTATTTTAAAAAATAGCTACAATTTTTCAAATATTCATTTCATAATAGTGTTTTGGATAAAAAATGTGTCCTAATGCTTAATTAGCATCTTTATTACACGACTGCCAAGTTATGTAAATATCCGACAATAAATAACACGAATAGTAGGGTGATTATTATTGAAATCGTAGATATGATTTTTTTTTAAAGGAATTAATATTTTTTAACGAAATTTGGTATACAGGGGTTTTAGGTCAAGCCGAACAAGATTCTGTAAAAACAAAAACCCTATCTCAATCGCTAATATAAATTCCCAATTTTTGCCAATTTATTTTGATCATAGTAGGCGTATTTAATTTCGAAAAAAAAAAATTAAATAACTTTTTAATCACAATCTGAAGCAAAAGAAGTATAACAAATTTGATCTAAATCGATCAACAAATGGCCGAGATATTGGGGTGTAGTGGTGAAAAGTGAGACACACTGTATATATTCTTCAAAAAGCTTTTCCGGAAAAACCAATGGGTTAATCGTAAAAATGTATAGGAGCTTTTTTGCAGGAAATCTCACTCTGAACAAGTTTATTTGGCCCTAAAATCGTGCACTTTTCGAGATATTTGCATTCAAAATAAAAAATACACGAAAAAAACATATATGTTATATGCTAAACAAACCACATCAATGTATTCAAATATCTAAGTATCTTATCTAAATACGTAACTTTATATTCTTATCATGGTACGTGATATAATTTGATACATTTATCGCCTAAGCGATAACAACTTCCTAGACTTCTCATGTGAAACGCTGGCACGGCAACAATTCCCAGAATGCTGTGCCTACGTTGATATCAAACCTTATAAATATAACCAACAGACGCATTTGCGTTCAGTATACATTTAATCTTCATACCAAGCATATTAACTATTGTAACATTTATATCTAACCAAATATAATAATATAAAATATTGTGTAAAACCAAAATAAAAGTTTTTAAAAAGCAAATCAAGTTCTAAGTGATATAAAAGTGGCGCAGTCGGTAGGATTGGTAATAACGCCTGGAAGAAGAGCCTAACCAACGAAAACCTCCCCGAAGAATAAGGAACACCCCAAAAAGGGCCTAACTTCAGGAAAGGATCGCCGGAACAAGGAGACCTTTGACGACGGGCGGCGGATTCCAATCCCTAAATCAAGAAAGAACCTACATATGAAGATTTATTACGTGTAAGTACCTATTGAATCATCTCGTTTTTAGTGCAAATTTAATTAAAATAATAATCGCATCATTTCTTGCGTATTGTCCGTGGAAAAGAACAGTTCTGTTGTCCATTGCTATTATAAGTAAAATAAATCTAAGTTTTCAAATTCAAATTAGTTTATGCCAGTAACTACTCGAAATATGGCTCACCAACAACAACAAAACCAACAACAGCACGAGCCACAACCTCAACCTCAACCTCAACCAGACGTTGTTGAACCGTATAAATTGAGCGAAATATTTTCAATTATTCCTGAATATGACGGTAATCAAATAAATTTAAATACGTTCTTAAATTCATGCAGAACTGCTTTTGGCATGTCAATTGGTAATCAGGTGGTACTCTTAACTGTTCACATAAAAAACAAATTAAAAGGTCGTGCAGCTGAACTAGTGAACTCTAGAAATCCCACTCATTGGGAAGAAATTAAGACTCTTTTAGAAAATCATTTCGGAGATAGTAGAGACCTAACCTCCTTAATACAGGACTTACAAAGAATGCGGCAGCTTCCCGGTGAATCTCCGCTTACGTTTATTGCGCGCTTACAAACCCACGAAGCAAAAATGCATGCTTCTGTTCATAAACAGCGGTTAACGGCGGCGCAAAAACAAGCTCAAACGCAATTAACCGAGGGTATGGTTTTGAACACCCTACTCACGGGACTAGAACCCAAACTCGCGCATGTTGTTAGGGCAAGCGACCCCGAGAATATGCTAAAAGCAATAACGAGAGTTCGAAAAGAACTCCAATTAAACTATTTTGAAACACAAAAAACCAATCGCAACAATAGTGCAATCACTCCCACGCGTAACCAAAACTTCCCCTTACCTGCAAGACATTGTTCATTTTGCAAACGTACGGGACACGTCGCTAATGAATGTCGTCAGAGACAACAAAGTTCTCGACCCCCAAATTTTGGTACTCCCCAAATCTATCCTAGGCCTAATTACTATAATCAAAATCCTGGAAATTCGCAAAATTTCCAACAACAAAGACCTAACTATTATAACCAAAATCCTGGAAGCTCACAAAACTTCCAGCAACAAAGACCACCCGTTATTGCACCAAACCCAAATTTCAATAATGCAAGACCACCTGCGATTCAACCTAACCCTAATTATTATAGACCAAATTCAAATAGAAAAACGCTTCACCTCAATCAAAATACTGAACCCGAAAATCTAGAGCAACAAAATCAAAGTTATTACGTTCACGATAACCCTTACGAAAATATTAACGAGGGATATTATACTGATAATAACCCCTACACAAGTCCGAACTATTATACAGCTAATCCTTCGGAATACGACAACAGCAACGAAGACTATTATACTGCTAATAGTCCCTCCGAAAATTATTACACGGACGAATCGACTTTCGATACAACACCTGTATATAATCGGGATTTTCGATCAGGCCCACATGCCCAGTCGGACCCGCCTTATCACAAAACAGGAGACCCCGAGATGACAGTATTGCAAACCCAATTTGGCAAAATGAACTTGGACAATTTCAACCCAAATCTCAACTTCCCGGAACAACAGTTCCTATAAGCCCCTTATTGTCTGTCAAATCCAAAAATTTGTATTATATCTATGACATTACTAACACGCATAGATTATTAATCGACACGGGCGCAGGACTATCCATATTCAAACCCAAAATTTGTGAAAATTATAGTAGGAGATGTCCGGAAAACATTACGATCCAAGGCATAACTGACCAAAAAATAAATATTAACGAAGCCGTCTTTATCCCGTTTGACAACAATGAACCATTTAAAATTTATGTATGCGATCTTGACATAGAATTCGATGGACTCCTAGGGTCTGATTTCTTAGAACACTACAATTGTATAGTGGATATAAAAAACAAAAACCTTATAACAAATTTCAAAACAATTCCGATTCACAAAGTTACAGACCAGGGTCTGCCAAACGTACAAAATTACCCAAACCCAGATAATCGTGATACCACTCGTAATATATCAAATATAATTTCAGTTGAACCACGTATAGAACAAATTACCAAACTTAAATGTCACTTGACCAGTACGGAAGCTATACTGCTAGCTACCGAAGTAGACAAGGTAAGACTCCCTAATGCGATAGTTCAGATAGACGATAAAGGTGAATTTATTACCTCTATATTAAACGTAAACGCGGTACCCAAAACCGTTAATTTTTCAAATTTAAAACTAGAACCGATCCAAAATTTCTCACTGAATTATATGGACGAAGAAACCTCCCAAACTTGCGTAGACAGACATTATGAAATAAAAAACCAACTCCGTCTAGACCACCTAAACATGGAAGAAAATGAACTAATAACCCAACTTTGCCTAGAATACGCGGACATTTTTTATCTTGAAGGTGACCAACTAACTTTCACCAATGAAATTAAACACGTGATATATACCAATGACGCGAAACCGGTATTCACGAAATCGTACCGATACCCTCAGATACACAAAGAAGAAGTCAAAACGCAGGTATCCAAAATGTTAGAACAAAATATTATTCATCCCTCTAACCCCCCCTGGTCATCTCCAGTGTGGGTTGTCCCTAAGAAACTTGATGCTTCGGGTAAGCCGAAATGGCGTGTGGTTGTAGACTACAGAAAACTCAATGAGTTAACTGTAGGAGATAAATACCCTCTACCCAACATCTCAGATCTCCTGGATCAATTAGGCAAGTGCCAGTACTTCACAACATTGGACTTGGCCTCTGGGTTCCACCAGATCGAGATAGACCCGAAAGACATCCCGAAAAGTGCATTTAGCGTAGACAATGGGCACTATGAATTCGTTCGTATGCCCTTCGGCCTTAAAAACGCCCCTTCCACCTTCCAAAGGGTTATGGACAACATCCTCATGGGCATTCAGAACGAGAGATGTCTGGTATATATGGATGATATTATCATATATTCCCCGACAGTTCACGAACACATTTCTCGTCTCACAGAAGTGTTCAAACGCCTTCGGAACGCTAACTTAAAAATCCAACCTGATAAATGCGAGTTTCTTCGTAAAGAAGTCGCATACCTGGGTCACCTCATAACTAAAGAAGGAGTTAAACCAAATCCCGATAAGGTACAGTGCATCCAAAACTTCCCGCAACCCACTAACCAGAAAGAAATTAAATCCTTCCTCGGGTTGGCAGGTTATTATCGCAGATTTATAAGTAATTTCGCGAAACTATCCAAACCCCTCACCAAATTGTTACAAAAGGATGTCCCTTTTGCTTTCGACTCAGAATGTCACAAATCTTTCGAGGAATTAAAACAAGCCCTCACTTCGACCCCAGTACTTATCTACCCAAACTTCGACGAAACGTTTCTACTTACCACTGATGCAAGCGCGTTGGCCATCGGCGCCGTGCTCTCACAAGGCCCCATTGGCAAAGACTTACCAATAGCTTTCGCCTCAAGGACCCTCTGTAAAGCCGAAACCAAATACTCGACCATAGAGCGTGAACTTTTAGCTATAGTATGGGCCGTGAAACACTTCCGTCCGTACATATTTGGTCGAAAGTTCAAACTAATAACTGACCATAGACCTTTAACGTGGCTCTTTTCGATAAAAGACCCCGGTAGCCGCCTAGCACGTTGGCGACTGAAGCTTGAAGAATACGAATACGAAATCGAATATAAACCCGGCCGCATTAATAAAAATGCAGACGCTCTTTCCCGCATAAAGATAAATCACATCCAAGATTCCTCTAACTTTCAAGCAGAATCAAAACTAGTAACGTACCCCGTTCAAAGTCCCTCAACTCCAATAGAACCCGATCCTGATAGTCAGGACACGACAAGCGACACGACGGAAACAAACGAACAAGAAGATGTCCTGAACGAATTCGAAACTTTCGTAAAATTGTATAAAACAAAGTCACTTATCGATTATTCTAAAATTGAATTTTCGAACGGGCAACTCCTGGACAAAACCAATAAAAATATAGTGACCTTTTTCCAACAAAACAATCTCAAAGATTTTCATTATAAAATCCTTGAAGATTTGTTCGAAGAAAACGCAGACTTCCGAGATTTAGAATTAAATAAATTATCGAGTAAGTCGGTGCGACATAGAAATTACTTTATCGTGGCTCTGCCATACGACCCCGAAACCGTAATCCAAAATCTATTTATCTCCCTATACAAAGGTCGTGAAGAGTTCGACGACTCCAAAACGTATTGTATCGAAAACAATGTCGAACTCCCTATTCTTGAAATTTTGTCATTTCTTTTATCGGAAAAAGACGTGAAACTCAAAATATGTCAAAACGTTACTAGAACACCTAGTGACGACGAAATCCCAATTATTATCGACCAGCATCATACTGGCAAAGCCCATCTCCACCGCGGAATAAATGAGACTATTCGTCGTATTCGAGAGAAATACAATTGGAAAGGATTGACAAAAGACGTCGAAAATTTCATAAAAACCTGCAAAATCTGCCAAGAAACAAAAATCTGTCGCAAAAATTTAGATGACCCCCTCGTAATTACGGAGACGCCTAAATCCCCTTTCGAACGTATAAACATAGACGTCCTAGAAGTCCCAACGAAAAATTACGCACTTACCATACGCGACGAACTTACAAAATTCACTCAAGCGTATCCTATCAAAGATAAATCAGCAAAATCAATCGCAAACACTCTACTCGTTTACTTCCAGCACTTCGGAACACCCCTTCGAATCCATTGCGATTATGGCCGAGAATTCGATAACGCCATCCTAAAAGATTTATGTCTCCTCTATGACATCAAAGTAACGCAGTCTAGTGTCGGACACCCCCAATCTAATGGTTCCTTAGAAAGGTTCCACGCTACCTTGTTGGAAATGATCCGAGCACACGTGGCAGAACACCCTGACGAACACCCCTTCAACATATTACCTTACGCGATAATATGCTATAATACCTCTAC
This sequence comes from Rutpela maculata, assembly GCA_936432065.2. Taxonomy (NCBI): domain Eukaryota; kingdom Metazoa; phylum Arthropoda; class Insecta; order Coleoptera; family Cerambycidae; genus Rutpela; species Rutpela maculata. Next base: position 248,032,444 of record OW386285.2, read on the forward strand.
TAATAAAACTCACGGATTTACACCCTACGAGTTAGTTTTCGGACACACATCTAGTAGACCACCTGAAACGCTATATAATCAGGAAGAACTAGTCACGAAATACGTCAGAGACTTAAATAACCGCCTCTCTTATTATTATAAAGTCGCGCGCGCCAGAACTGAAACACAAAAACAAAAAGCGAAAGTTCGGTTCGACACCCACGTTTCAAAGGAAACCCCTGAATATCAGATTGGCCAAAAGGTGTATTTAAAAGAATCCCAAATCACCGATAAGTTACGTAATAAATATAACGGGCCATTTGAGATTTTAGAACTTCACAAAAACTCAGCCACCCTCCTTAATAAAAAAACAAAACAAAAAACTAAAGCTAACTTTGACAGGTTAAAACCATATATTGAAGCCTAAATTGCCTTACAGGTTCACCTTGCTGATCGGAGCAGCCATGTCCCAGTACCAAATAACACCCATCAATAACACCGTCGGAGTCTATTACCACGACGAAACGAGGATAATAATTTCCAATAATAAATGGACTCTGCTAGTCCATAAAAATCTATCAAGCCTCGAAGAAGCCTTTATCAACAACAACAAAATTTTAGAATCAATTGTAAATATATTCACACCCGATACACGTGAAACGAAAGAATTCCTAGTCAAAGTCAAAACACACATAACACTCCTAAACCAAGTATCAAATTCCCTTAAGGTAAAATTTGAAGAAATCTTTGTTAACACCAAATGATTCAAGCGCGGTATATTAAATGGAGCAGGTAGTATATTTAAAGCAATTACCGGCAATCTAGATGCGGAAGATGGACAATTCTTCACAGACAGTATTAACAAATTAAACAAAGATCAACATCAAATAGAAAACCTCCTGAAAAATCAAATATCCGTTACCTCTACCGTCGTAAAAACCTTTAACGAAACGATCCAAAATATGCAAATTAATATCGTAACGTTTAACGAGGATATGAAAAAGATTCAAATCGGACTGCATAAAGTAAATGATAGAGTTGCACTGGTTCAAGCCGAACTAAAATTTATCGAAACATGTGAAAAATTGACTGAAAGTTACTTGTACCTCCAGAGCAACCTTGATGACATTTTGAACGCGATCACATTTGCTCGTCTGAAAATAATACACTCTTCAATTATTTCACCAGAAAGTTTGATTACTGCACTTCAGGAAATCTCTCAAAACTTAGTAAAAAATAATCTACCCCTACCGGTAAAATATTCAGAAATTCCTCAATACCTAGAAATTATCGAACTAGAAGCCTTTCAATCAAAATCAGATCTTGTTTTCGTTCTAAGAATACCACTAGTAGAACAACAACTCTATACCCTGTATCATTTGTATCCTATCCCTATATTAGACAACAGAACTGGCCTTCACCATGTCTTGTCATTCTCACAAAAATTCATTGCGCGTAACGATGATTCACTAATGTACATTCCCGTCAAAGATCTGAGTACATGCAAACAACTAGATTCCCATAAGAAACTATGCTCAGACCTCTACGCCTACCCGATCGACAGCAGTGCAGCATGCGAAGCCCAGCTACTGAAAAACTTCAGAAAAATCCCCGAAAACTGTGTAAGTTCCCTCGTCTATGGACAAGGTTATAACGTTCAGAAACTACAAGGCAATGTGTGGTTAATAATTGTCTCTGAACCCATTCATATCACCATAAACTGTAATAAAATGGACACAAAAATCACCAGTGTTAATAAGAACTCTATATTAAAACTCCACCCGGACTGTTACGCGTTTGTCGGTATAACAAAAGTGCAAGCAGAAAGCCGCAATACCATCAACATTACGGACAATTCACATCCAGTGGTTATACCCTATGACTGTTGTAGTGACATTCCCGAAAAACTCCAGCTACCCAAGTTGGAACCTCTCCAGTTCGATCATCTAAATGTCGAAAATCTAGACATAGCCAACCACAAACTCGAGCAATACTCTAGAGACTTAGACAAACTAATAAACGAGCCATTTATAACTAAACGTTTTTCTTTAAGCATGTATACAGTTATTGGTCTGTCCATCTGTCTCCTAGCCGCCTTCATCGCCTGGAAATGCAGGAAAAGATGCTGTGGTTGTAAGGAATCCAAAGACGCCACCCCTAATGAGATGCTGAAAAGAATTGGCACCCTCCTGAGAAGAAGACCTCATCTACCTACAGAAGAGGAAGAAATGACCGATCTTTCCCAAAAAGTCGGTGAATAACACCGACTTTTCAAAAAGAAAGGGAGTTGTTATATGCTAAACAAACCACATCAATGTATTCAAATATCTAAGTATCTTATCTAAATACGTAACTTTATATTCTTATCATGGTACGTGATATAATTTGATACATTTATCGCCTAAGCGATAACAACTTCCTAGACTTCTCATGTGAAACGCTGGCACGGCAACAATTCCCAGAATGCTGTGCCTACGTTGATATCAAACCTTATAAATATAACCAACAGACGCATTTGCGTTCAGTATACATTTAATCTTCATACCAAGCATATTAACTATTGTAACATTAATATCTAACCAAATATAATAATATAAAATATTGTGTAAAACCAAAATAAAAGTTTTTAAAAAGCAAATCAAGTTCTAAGTGATATAAAATATATATATTTTTCAAGTCGCTTTTCCCGAAAAGCCAGTGGGATAATCGGAAAAATGTATAGAAACTATTTTGTAGGAAGACATATTCTGAACATGTTTACCTATGTTCGTTTAGCCTTAAAAACGCGTACTTTTCGAGATATACCGGGTGACACAGGAGATATGTAACACCCCGTAGCATGTTTATTTAAAAAGATATTATTTTGAAATTTGGTTGACCTATATAATGTGTGATTGTCCTTTTTTTAGTACAAACAAGAAATTTTTTCCACTTCCGGTTTCACCGGAAGTGACATCTACTTTGTTATTTTAAATGGCACCCTGTATATATTTTTTTCCTATCTGGTTCTCCTTAAATTCCTCTTTTCAACTATGTATAGCAAGGTGGCATTCATTTTTAAAATGGCTACTGAAAACCATTTTATTGCATTAAGTCAAATTGGCTATGGTATGAAATGTAACGGTAATTAATGCTTAGTGTGCTGCAATATCAAAAGAACCGTGGTACACAATTTTGTGTTTCATATTTGTTTTGTTCTAATCAGTAGCCGAAGAGACTTTGTACAATTTTTATATTAAAGAAAAATCTCTAGACTAAATCCACGAAATCACAAAAACTAAGATAGAAACAATAATTTTAAATTTTATCCATTTGTAAAATATTTATTCATATTTCACTTTTACCAATTAGATGGCCCCTGAGGTGTCCGGATTTTACGCCACTTGATTTTTTCAAATGGGGCCATCTCAAGGAAATGGTTTATAAAACTCCACTGCAAAATAGGGAAGACTTAAAAATGAGAGTTAGGTTAGCAATAAATTAGTTTACTGAATTGCAGTTAGAAAATGTGCTTAGAGGTACTGGTTACAAGAATTCGACGCTGCAGGGAAAATAATGGCCAGCATTTTGAGATTCTTCGAAAACAATTTTATTTAAAAAAGCAAGCAAAATCAGACATAACAATGAATTGTATTGGGTAAAAGTGAAAGATGAATAAATATTTTACAAATGGGTTAAATTTAAAATTAGTGTTTCTATCTTAGTTTTTATGATTTCGGGGATTTAGTCTAGAGATTTTTATTTAGTATAAAAATTCTACAAAGTCTTCTCGGCTACTGATTAGAACAAAACAAATATGAAACACAAAATTGTGTACCAGGGTTCGTTTGATATCGCAGCACATTAAGCATTAATTACCGCCACATTTCATTCCATAGCCAACTTAACTTAGTGCAATAAAATGATTTTCAGCAGCCATTTTAAAAACGAATGTCATCTTGGTATACATAGTTGAAAAGAGAAATTTAAGTAGAATCAGATAGGAAAAAAATATATACAGGGTGCCATTTAAAATAACGAAGTAGATGTCACTTCCGGTGAAACCGGAAGTGGAAAAAATTTCTTGTTTGTACCAAAAAAGGACAATCACGCATTATATAAGTCTACCAAATTTCAAAATAATATCTTTTTAAATAAACATGCTCCGGGGTGTTACATATCTCCTGTGTCACCCGGTATACGTCTAACTGAAAAAAAAAAACACAAAAAAAACATATATGTATATATCTCAAAAATCATTTCTTTTTTTTTCTGCGCATAAGCAAAACCTTGTTCTGAAAGTTGAATACTTACTTCCTATGCAGAGAAACTGCTGTTCAGAATTTTTTCCGCTATTTTCCTAATTTGAGTGGACTAATACATGATTTTTTCATTTGAAAATATCAAAATAAAAGAAATAATAACATTGAATTTTGGCTAGAAACCTCGAATTATCAACATTTTATGAGAAAGTAATCAAAATAAATAAACGATTGTGATTGAATTGATGCACACAAGCAAGCCCTAAAAAACTTGTTGTCATTGGAGACGATTGTTGAAGTGACAATGCTCATAGCTCCTCTATAAATGTTTTCATTCATATTGTGATCTGTATGGATTCAAATGTCAATATGTGTATCTGAGAACTGATTTAATTATCAAGCATCACTTACACACTGAGACGAAATCAGGAAATAGCAGTTCAATTCTGCGGAATATTTAATGGAAAGAAGACAGAAAAAGAATATGGACTAAGAACTGGTCACATGAAGAGGGAACTATAACATTAGAAGACGTTCCACTTTTCAATGACGTTTAAACTTTTTTGAGTTCTCGTCGGAAAGCACAACGAGAACTATGTATTTTTTTTTTAACAGAACTGTGATATGCATTGGGATAACTTTCCTTGCACTTGCCAACCAGATCTGTTGTTGCTACATCTCGAAACTGTATATTAAGTAGTTTTTCGACTAACACGGATGTAATTTATACGCACATTTTCTCTCAGACTGTCCATCTGCCGACATAGTTATTTTATTATTATTTATTGAATTTTACAGAGTGCTACACAGAAAAAAGAAAAATACACGCCGCAGTAAGTAGGTAGTAGATATTCGTATCAGTTCAGTTGTATGCGCACGGTTTTGTCGTTCCTCGACAGTAAATCAGGCAGTAATACCAGCTAATGCCGATACACCGATACTGGGACTATCACATTCACATGAGGATTTGTTTGGCGATGTCGATACATGTATTGATACAGATCTCAATGTGAACAAGATTCTTAAACGTCAACTTTGCTTTCTCAAATTTGTGCAAAGAAGCTTACTTTTTCTGTCGACTGTATTTTTAAATGAATTCTGTTTATTTTCAAATCATTAATCAAATAATTTATTTTAGGATTTAGTGTGTACATCCATAATTATAATAAGAAAAAACTTAGCGGTAGATGTACATTTAGAAATGAGGAATTTGTGTTGGTCTATTGAGAGTACTGGAGGAAAAATACAAACAAGTATATTAAGAAGTGCGAAATTGAATGTAATATCATGTAAAATACAGTTTACATTGGTCGTTCTTTGTGTGGCAGTCACAACTTACAATGTAAAAGAAATGTGTTATCCTTGTGAATGGATCTACAATATTGTTACTGAAAATATTTATTTCGGGGATATAGTTTACTATTTTATTTTTGTACCACATATATTATATATCCCCGTTCCACTACTTCTTCCAATTTACGCATTATTATATCTTGTTTTACACATACAGTATCAATTGTTAATGCTAAAATATCACATAAAGAATGTTCGGAGTTTACGCGAAGAGCTTAATAATGACATGGTATCACATATCAATTATCAGAAGATGGTATTGGATCATCTTATTTTCATCATAAGAAGGCATTGCGAACTTAAAAGGTAAATAAATTAAAATAAAGCTAAGATACTTTAAATATATTTCTGCACTCTGGCGATAATAGAGTTGTCCTTATTGTCTACTTTCCGATTTTCTTAATATTAAAGAATGAAAAAATCGTAAAATCAAATAATTAGATAGTAGCTACTATGGAATGAACTTAAAAAATATATCACTTAGCCAAATCTCAGACGATTATGCATGTTGCTCCCATTTTTCGTCTCTTATCCTAAAGAAGACAAAATATAGAATACCATTAAATACTAAATATTCACAAAATTTTATATTTGATTTTAATTTAATATTAAAATTAAAATATTGTTTCACTCAGTAACATGATAATGTTACTAATGAAATCCAATTTTTTTTGAGACCATTGCATCAATCAAATGTCATTGTTAGTAGTAATATAGCCAGATTGACTTTATCATCAGGAGCATGAAAATTTATCGTATGTAATATCACTAGTTCTTAAAATTTTTTCGAAAATTTCTTCGAAAGCGTTGTTGCTTGGTAATATAGAGTGAAAATTGGCAGTTTATTATCTGATTAAATCCCGATCGCTTTGGCGGGGGGGATTTAATCTTTGATAATAAACTGCCAATTTGTACGAGTGATATTACCTTTTTGGCAACTTAGCATGAGCAAAAATTTTTAGATAAAATTTAAATGCACGAGTGGTATTTGGGGAGAATGTTTCCTGCATAAATAAAGTACATAAGACATCTTTAATATTAAGTTTTGCCATTTACTGCCTCCAGACGTTTTCTTATAATTCTTTAGTGTTTACTGACCTTTATTTTCAATTTCATTATTTACGTCACATAAAAATGTATTTCCAAACCTACTCATCTAATAAAGAACAAAGTATTATTATTTAACAATCGCAGCTGTAGAAACTTAACAGTCCACGAAATTTGCCACATTTTAAATGTAATGACAATCAATAAACCAATATACCTTGAACGGAATTATAATGCATAATGCATAGATTGGTAACTGGTCCAAAACTGCTTTGACTCTGAGAATTTGAGACTCATCGTTGTAAACAGTTCTTAGGAATGTTTCGACCAAACACATTATGCATAAAGACAGATGGTGCACTACCAATGTTTCGCCTTATGTTCTGTTTTTAGTTAGTTGATCAAAGAGACGAATACGGTTCTGGTACCGCCACTAGCGGCGGGCGAAATTTCAATAATTTTTTTCCCGTCTGTGGCGCATGGGACCCATACGAAATATGGGAAATAACGTCCAGAGAAACGCGTCTCTAACGACCCCTAAAAAATTTTGAAAAAGCAGTTTGAGAAAAAATTTTTCAAAATTCGGTTGCATCCCCTGGTCTATGGGCTTCTGTGTAAAATTTTTTTTTTTGTCGTATACATTTTACTTTTCAATAGATTTTGGAGTTTATGAAAATATTTTCATTATTAACTGAAATACAAAGAACTGAAATTTTGTAATTTACAATTTAACAAATTACAAAATTTCAATTCGTTGTATCTCAGTTAGTAATGAAAATATTTTCATAAACTGCAAAACCTATTGTTGTACTTTTATGAAAATTAAAATGTATATGACAAAAAAAAATAATTTTAAACAGAAGCCCCTAGACCAGGGGGAGCAACTGAATTTTGAAAATTTTTTTCGCAAACTGCTTTTTCAAAATTTTTTAGGGGTCGTTAGAGAAACGCTTCTCTAGATGTTATTTTCCATATTTGGTACGGGTCTCATGCGCCACAGACGAGAAAAAAATTATTATTTCACCAGCCGCCACTGTGTACCGCCATCTAGTAACGGTAACACTAAACGCTAAATACCTTCGGACTGTATAATACACAAGAATTATTATATAAAGTGTTTATTGATATTAGTCTAGGTGCCCACGTACATAAATGCAATTTATATATATCCTCGTATAACTTCTTGTACGGCATAATTGCACCTAGTCTATAACTTTTTTTCTCTGCGAAAATTTTCGTAAACGCGACGTTCCTCCTCGACATGAAAAAGACGATTTCCACGCGTCGGACTGGAAAATCGGCAAATATATTATGTCAGACAATCTGAGCTACATATATATTCTATATATTTCTACAAACTGTCCGACAAAAATTTTGGAACGTTAAGAGTGTCTACCACCCTAAACAAAACAAACATAACTTTAAAACATTTATTGATAACCAGCTGATTTTTTCAAGATTGCTTAATAAAAATATGTAGAATCCAATTTTCAAATTGTCGGACAAAATATATTTGCCGATTTTCCAGTTCGACGTGCAGAAATCGGCTTTTTCATTCCGAGGAGGAACGCCGCGTTTACGAAAATTTTCGCAGAGGAAAAAAGTGATAGACTAGGCGCAATTATGCCGTACAAGAAATTATACGAGGATATGTATAAATTGCATTTATGTACGCGTGCACCTAGACTATATATATATTTACTTATTTAATTCTTATTTTCAATTTAAATATTAAGTTACATTTGTTTAGTTAAAGCAGAGAGTATTTTTACTGTGAGAGTTGAATTGGGAAAAGTGTTATTAGTGATGGATTACCATATGTAAGCACATTGTGTTTAAGATGAAATAATTGACTTGCCTTATGTTATGTTATATTATGTTATGTTTATATTATTATATAATATATAATACAATAATACAATTTACGTTAACAATTAGCAATAAGCTAGAGAAAAATGTATAGATAAAATTTAAAAGTAAGAGTGAACCTATTTGCGGAAAACATTTCACGAAACAAAACATGACGTATATGTCAAAAAATTATCGCAGTATTTGCCGCTGCAGCAACACAAAAAATTATAGCGATAAATTTTGCATGTTGGCACTGTCAAAAGCCGATCTAGGTTGAATTACCACTAATAATAAAATTTGATTGGTGCAATGTTATGAAAAAACGGGCTCTCATTGGCTATCGCGTTAGTAAGTGAAATAATCTCTGTAAACACTACACATTGTTCTATCACTGTTATCCTCATAGATATAGTAATATATAGACTGACCTTTCCCAATTCGCCATTTTTATATTTAAACTTTATAAATTGCTAGCTAAGCTCATAAAATTTAATTTGACAGAAAGTTCTTGCAAAAATTGCACGTAAAAATATATATGTTTAGCTTACTCATACATATTCGGGAAATCAGAACGATGCATTATATAATCTACATTATTCTTTTTTAAACTTTCAAAAAGTACTTGCTGCTTAAATGAACACTGAACAATTAAACAGCCTTAATTTTATTTTCAAACATTTCAAACAGAATCAAAATGATTCACTGTAAATTTTTCATTAGCAATACTCAATCGTTCACAAAGCACTATTCTTAGAAACACTCCAATTTCTTTTTCAAACTTACTAAATTAAAAATAAGGATTTAGGAGTAAGCAAGGCGACTAGATCAGTAGAGAGCGCTGGGAAATGTACCAAATGAAGATGTATCTACCTAATAAGCAAATTTTACCTAAACATTTTCTTCACCAAACCTTTAGACCATCAGTTATGATTGGTAAACACATTTTTTATTTTTCCTCGATGATTTCGGAATCTACCACCAGATAACCACTAAATAGATGTTACCAAGCACATTATAACTCGATTAATCTTTCTTCCCTTTACTTTCGTTTTCTGATACCAATTTCACCAACAGCAGCTCACAAGTAATCATTTTCGAGTGTGAATCCGACGCGTGTCATTGAAATCGTTCACAATAATGGTGATTCTCCTATTTGGAATAGTGTGGAATAAGATTTCTAGATTTTCGCCTCCAACTCTTCCTCTTCAGCGGTAGATGTCGGTACTTATACTCGTACCAGTTCACTATTGTTAGCTTGGCGTTGATCCTTAGGGAGATTACCTAAGCACTAACAGCTCTCTATCGGAAAACTGGTTAAGTTATTTCCTTAGCGAATTGGACTCCTAGAACATCTCGGCTGTTGTTATTGTTTCCAGAGATGCATATCATGCTTCTTATCGTGAATCTAAAAGTCTGAAGTTTATATAATGTTTATTATTATAACTTTAATAATTTAATATACCACGGTAAAACTTCTAAATCTATATTTTCTATGCTATTCTCCTTGGTGTATGGATCAAATACGTACTGAAACTATAATACGCATAGGAAGTTACCGGCATATCTTCACAGTAGGACATTGTTTAAAAAATTTCCACCGCTTATTTCATGTTTTATCTACTTTGTCTAAAAATAGTAATAATATATAACATATTTTTAGCATTTCCGAGAAAGCAAAACAACTATTTTTAGCACCAATGCTAGCGATTTTAATATCTGGATTTTCAATGATAACTGTTTTTATATATCAGTTTACAACGGTAATTACTATACGGTGTTAAGCCAGGCGACAGGAGTTTTGTTTCCAAATAAGTCCGGAATTTTTCGAAATTGGTGAATTTGTAAAGTTTAGTACCCTAAGGCCCAGTACTTTCGTCTATATTTTTCATTTATTCTGATGAATACATTTTATTTCGGAGTTAAGCAAAGAATCGGTACTTTCATCTACAAATAGTGGTGGTATCCATCAGATAAATATGCTTTATTCCTAGGATAACCTACCCGGCACCAAGACCTTCGAATAACGCTTGTGTTCACCAGATAAAGGAGGCCACACCTACGCAGGTGCGCTGTGATTAACAGAATCGATAGTTTATCTCCTAACCTATCTCTTTAATAATTTGGCTTGTTTTGTATTGTTTTAACTTTAAATTTATAATTACATATAAATGATCATATTTACTCAAAAAAATATTAGTAAAATGACATCACATAGACTACCTTACTGTAATTTGCATATTTTAAATGCTTTGTCCTAATAAAATAAGACAATTTTTGTAGATTCGAAATCCAACCTAGTAGCAGTATATTTTATTAATAAACAATATTAAGAAGGTATTTGGGTGGATTTTTAAACGTTCGTCTGGAGCCAGTATATATCTCCAAACAATTTCCTCCAAGCAAAACTTGCAATACAAACAAAAAATTAAAATAAACTTAAAAAACTTAAAATTTTATGTTATGTTAGTTATATGATACACATACCCTATAAGCTATTATTCAAAGAATATGACAAATTATCACAAAAATGATTCAAATATGATAAACTGGCAACAAACTACAATAGGGGATTCTTTCCATCTCTACCTAAAGCATAAAACTTCCTTACCGTGTCTTAGGTTGGCACCACTTACTTTGAGAAGTATCTAAAATCATTTCCATTGTTAACCTATATGCTTTGAATGAAAGTACGGATGCAAGTTATTCTATAGATATCAAGCTCCGGTTATCGGAAAAAATCTATTTATACTTAAGTGAAAATACTGGGCTTTAATAATATACTTTTGTACTCTTGTATTTTTACCACTGCCACACCATCTTAGCAGATGACAATAAAAAACGGTGTCTCAAAATATCCTAACATATCATGCCACGAAAGTAGTGGTTATAAAATTTAAAGGTCATCAAAATTTCCATAAAATATGTAATATATATATATATGTTTTGCTTGTAAAGTGAATACTTTCGTCGAAGCCAGACGAGTGAACTAAATTTTAAAAACTTCCGCACTTATTCTACCACCTTAACGCCTGGCCTATATCTATATATTGTGATTTATTAATTTCTTTTGTAGGGATCAAGTCAGCTAGATACAAAACCTCTAATCGTAATTATCCTTCTAACAATTTGTGTGGGATTGCTTGGTGCAGATGCTTGCCAACGTTTTGAAAATGAGGTAGGAATACTTGCTTAAAATTAATATTTGTGTGGTCTTGAACCAAAGGATATCTTTTATACTTTGTATTTTAAAAGATATTTTCTCCCATTTCCATACGTCTGAATGTTTATATTATCTAAAGCTTTTGAGATATTTTAATTTAGACAAACTTAATAATAAATCTACAACAAATGAAGCAATGGGGAAGATGCATGAAATTTTAAAATGCTTGAAAAAGTGATTTTCTCGTAATTTTCACTACGCAGAAAATGATTATAACAAAAGAAATTTAAAATAAAATTCATTTTCTATAAAATAAATATTTAAATTTGTAAACAAAACCACGTGACCGCAAACGTCGACCGTTAGAGCCGGCATCGGCATTGTGATAGCGTGAAAGAATATTACTTATTAATCGAAAAAGGACGGTCATTCTCTCGATTAACTTTTTACATTTTTACTTTTTACTTTTTATGCTAAAGAAAAAATAAAGCGTCGGAAAGCAGAATCGATGCTCTTTAAAATTGTTGTCTAAAAATTTTTCAAAAAAACTGATAATTATCGAGATATTCGAGAAAATGGAAGAAATTTCACGTTTTCCTAGAAAATGCATGTAAATTTAAAAAAAAAGAATTTTTTTCAGAAACGTTCGTTTCGAAAAGCCAAGATTACTGAAATGTCTAGGTAATACATGAATTAAGTGAACATTATTTGAGATGGATTTTAGTTAATTACCGATTAGTCATGGTGACAAAATATCGAAATTTTACAGAAAATAGAAGTCCCCACTTCCGCTCTATTCCCCCATTTTTGGCATATGACAAAACATAAAAAAAATTTTAGCAAAATTAATTCTATTTAAATTCGTTAGAGTAGTTTCTTGGCCTCGTCGTCAAGGTTCAAAAGTTACTTATAGGTTTTAAGCAGAAAATGTTCGATTTTTTGCCGTACATCGCCGACATTTAGGTAATTATATCCAAAACGAAAATAATTTTAAAATTTTGATAAGACCAAAAGATTTGTAATGAAACAAAGTCGTTCTACGACATTTTTTATTTCGAGCTAGCTCTTACCGTTTCGGAGATATCGACGAAAAATAGTAAAAAAATGTTCATATTTCTCTAAACACACCAGCGGGACGGCCGTATGATGTCAATGCGGAAAGTGAGAGAGTTGTACTTTCTCCGCATCGTAAATTGCATAAATTCGAAAATTCGTCCCGACAGAAGCGAATCAAAAATGAAATTTTTTGTCATTTACTGATTGCTGACGGCAATCGCGGCGACGTTTCTGATTAATCATATCGGAAAACGTCACAGTTGCTGCGCCAAATAGCTGCCGTTTTGAAATATCCAAATTTTCACCGAAGAAATTATGTTGTTTTCTCGCTGTATTAACATTCAAAAAATCGCAAATTTTCAATTTTTATAATTTTGTTTTGATGCTTAATCAATTTTCATTATATAAAAAAATCCCTTAACTTCCCCATTATTCTTCCCCATTATTGTGATACGGCGGTGTGAACAGTTTTAATTAGCTAAATGATAAAATTTATAACATTCACATAATGACATGATATTTAAAATTACAAATTCGAATGTCAAATGTCGAACCTTTATTAAGATGCAATCGCATATTTACCCTTCAAAAATATTTCAATTTTTGGTCATAACAAAAATCACTGAACTATTCCTGTATTATTGTTGTTCAAAGAAAATCCTTTATAATATTCCATCTACTTTGATATTGTCAGATCTAACTTTCAATATAAGCAATTATATTGATATTTTCATTGACGCAGATACAATTTTGGAACTTTTAAGCGCAGATCAAGGTAAACCAGATAAGACTTTGCCTACTTTATAAAAAACTTATTTGTGCTGAGTAGTTTCACGGCCAATCTGCAATCAAAATATTGCTCAAGCAAACATAGATTGTACTTTAATCACATCTTGACAAGCAACTCATTTCAAAATTTTTGGGAAGACGAAGAGTTCTCAAAAATCAAACATTTTTTTCCTCGAAACTCGACTGTAAAGAACATTTTATGAGAGACCATATGATTGATATAAATGGTCGTTTTATGTTCAGAATTTCACAAATTCAAACACTACCGTTAACTAAACCTAATGATTGGCATTTTGTATATACTAAAGATTATTGAGCAGATCTCTTATCCAGAGAAACAAATTTAACAACCTTACCACTTGAAAAGCCTTGTGGTATAGCTATCTTCGCTTCCTCAAAATTGGCCGCTCAATACGAAAGAAGCATTCATTACATATTGCAAATCTTCCAGAAATGCGATCCAATCTTTTTTCTTTAATATCAACCAACCGCTGAATATACAGTAACATTTCATTAACCAAATTACATAGAATTATAACATATTGTCTCAGATTTAATAGAAGTTATTGTCAATTACTGCTTTTAGTTACGAAGAAGAACAAAAAAGCGGAAACATTTTGGATGTGAAATGCTTTCAAAAATATAATACATAATTACAAAGGCTTATGTTAGTAATAATCAGAAATATTTTAATTAATCGATTATGTCTGGCAATACGTTCAATGGACAATTAAGTGACATGTAAACTAATATTTTCCTCTATACGGTAAAAAAACAAGATATTTTGATTCGGATTTCGAATATCGAATACATGAGAACACAACTTTTTTGTTTTCATGGAAATAATTATAATGTATGTTTATAACGCGGGCATGATAGTTATTTATGTCACTGGTTCAGAAAGTGATACTTGCGAGTAGGCAAATTGGAAGCCTGCGAGTTCAGTAGAAAACTTTGTGTTCGTGTAATGTACAATATTTTTTCTGCGGTCGAACGGTAAATAGAAAGAGAAATTAGGGATTTTAATTTGTTTTAATAAAGAATATTATTTTGGATATTCAGCAGATAACTTTCAAAGGAACCATTCGTTCCATTCATATACCATTATGATCTAAATCTGACCATGCTAGCATATCACAACTTATACACTTTTATATTTATTATAAAATTACCTCTATTGTTGTCAATTTTTTACATTACCATATTTTCTTATTATTTTGTTTAATGGTAACTTTCTTTCTAATTGAATATATATATATATATATATCTCTCCTGATGAGTTCTAAAGAGAATGAAAACAGTTATACAATTTTTAGAAGAATTTAATCAGTCGAAAGTAGAAGGAAATATTTTATTTATTAAGACACGCATGCGGTGAGTGAAATTTTATACCTATTTTCTTTGTGCTTTTTAGTAGTTCGTGGCTTTGAAATGTAACAAATGCTTGATTATAATGGAGTATCCTCTAGGTAGGGCTATAAATACAAAAAGAATTCCTCCTAAGGGAGGCTTCTTATAATATACTGGCATGATCAGACTTAGATCGTCAGTATATAAAGAGAATGGTTATTTTCTTGTTTTTCATACTGAATGTAAGATGTAGTAAGTGGATGAAAGAAGTGACAAGTCGGTTCGTAATTTTTTGCCTTAATATGCTATGTAATTCAATACTTCGTCAGCATTAGCCAGAAGAGTAGTTGTTATGATTGGTTCATCAATGATGTGTTGAATGTGTTTTAAAGTGTCTTCCTAAGCAGTGAAGCGTGATCAGATTAACCTACCAATATACAGAAAGCAGTAGTAAACAAAAAAGTGTGAATGTCTGAATTTAAATAAATATTTTAAGCATTTTCAATATATTTCTTTGCTTTAAAATGCTGGGAATCCTATCATGTAATCCAACATTTCGTCAGTATTAGCTAGAAGAGTTGTTGTTTTGATTGGTTCTCCAATAATGATTACAGTATTTACCTAACTAGTATACCAGCGTGCCAAGATCTATTGTTGCCCTACAACAATATACAAAAAGTAGGTAATTTCATAATAAATCAAGAAGTGTATAAGTTGTTATATAAATGGTCAGATTTAGATCAATGTTATATGAAAGGAAATAATGGTTTCTTTGAAAGTTATCACCTATAGTACACCTAGAGCATTGATAATACCGAGATAATTTTGTCATAGAAAGTGCTGAAAGCGTGTATTCGGTAAGATAATTTTTTAATACTTTTTGGGTGTATTTTCTAATACAATTTGATTAATTGAATCATTTGAAACATTATTTGTGACATTTTTCTAAATTGATTTTCAATTTCACATGATTTTACGAAATTAGAATACATATATTATAACAAACTACAGTGTTTCTAAAATGTCTGTAAAATGTCATTTTACCGTACTATTCTAGTAAAACGACAGTTTCTAAACCAAAAATAGTAGGTACGAATTGAAATTATTTTCCAAACGGCCGTCAAAAAACATTTTTATGTAGGTTATATGTTTTATTACCTACTTATGTTAAAATTAATAACTTATTTCTGTTTTTTTTTTCAGTTTGAAAATATCTTTGTTGAAATGTGCTCCGTACCATGGTATACCTGGAATATGCAAAATCAAAAACTCTATTTGATTTTACTTGGTGGTGCCGTAGCCCCTATGCGAATAAATATCACAGATAAAGTGATTATAAACTACAGTTTTTCTATTTGGGTCAGTATGGCAGTTTCTTTTTTATTATAATAACGTATTACAGAAATAAGTCAAAGCTAACTTACTTAAATATTCGCCAACAAAATTCATAATAATTTTTTTCTTTCTTCCAAAAACCGATGATGCAATCAAAAACTTGTTTGTTATATTAGCTAAGGAAATAGAACACATTAAAATGAGATTAAACATTTAATAATATTGAAAAGGTTGTTATTGCTGCTTTGCATGTGGAATTCATTTGGGATCTGTTCATGAATTATTTTGGAAGTGTATATGAGTCGAACACTTTCCTTTCAGAAATTCATTTAGTTGAAAAATAACTTAAATACTGCATTTAACATAAAGAATATCGCAAGGAAACAAATTCTAAATGCCCTAAATAAACTAGATATTAAGAAGGGATCAGGTCCCGATGGCATTTCAGCCATATTTCTTAAATCGTGTTCTGAGAGTCAAGTAGAAATTTCCCGAAATAGTGATTCCAATTTATGAAATCGGCGATAAAAGCAATGTAAAAAATTGTAGACCTATTTCGTTATTAAATCAAATTGATGAAATTTTTGAATCACTAATTACTAACGATCTCTTCTTTCTTGTAAAAATTATCTTAGTATTAATCAACATAGGTTTTATGGCAAGAAATCTGTGTTGACTAAATTAGAATCTTACCTACAAGATATACTTGAAACCAAAGATAGATAAGGAAACTTTCCAATTTTCCAATTTTTCCAATTTTTCAAATTTTCGGGAGTTTCCAGAACGAAGTTTTGATAAAATCAAAGATGGGTAAAGGAAACTTTCCGAATGAAAGTATCCAGAACGAAGTTTTGATGAAAATTAAAGTTTTCAATAAAATATTCGAATATTCCGAAAGTTCCCAAAGGAAACTTTCCCGGAATTTTAGAAACATTTAAATATTCAAATTGTTTGTTGAAAATTTTCGATTTGAAGTTTACTTTACCTATCTCTGCTTGAAACTATAGAGGATGGTGCTTCAGTATGTACTATGTATGTAGAAGAACCTTACACAGCGTCTGATGGACGCGACACTAATTTATTTATTATGGGCGCCAGTCGCGTTCCCTCTTGATTGCGTGTGGTTGTTTCCACTCCCAGTTGAGTTCTATGTGTTTACGAGATGTTGGATGGACGGGAAAGGTAAAAGCTGTACTTACCGTAGATTGCTAACTGCCTCCGCTCTCAATTTGGCTTCTCCGGTGATACACTTTAGCTTGTATTTCTAACACTGTAGAGTATCTTGTGCTTAGAGATCTCTTAATCACTTTATAGAGAATCCCTCTCGAGCTTTCGCGATCCGATAGGAGTATTGAATTACAAACTTGCGGTGTCAGGAGACGCCCGATATTCAACTCCCACCTAACACCCAAGAGAAAATATTTAAAGTTAATGATTAAATCAGTAAAATGCAGCAGTTCTAATAATAGTATCTGTATCCAGAGGATACAGATACTATTATACAATCCTATCTAAATAGAATATGAAATATTTTAATTAAATTGCCTCCCCAAGTAGGGCAAGGACGAATGCCTCTTATAGAGGACGTCTATAATAGAGAGCGTACAATAGCAATAAATTGAGTAAAAAGAGTCACACAACTTTCTCAGAAGTTGATGAAGGCACTTTGGTTTTGGGACTGATTGAAAATAATATAAAAATATTTTACTTAAAAATTTTGAGACACTAGTGGTCAGTTTTAAGGTTCCTTTTAGTGATTATATTATTCACAAGAACAGAGTTCAACTATAGATCAATTTATTTTGCTTTCCTCCCTCCTTTACGGCGACGTACTGGTCCCATATAGGTTTGAATTAGGAATTCAAAATTTTATCGTCATTCGTTTAAATTACTTCTACAATGGCTGTGTCTCCAATTTTTCTGGTTAAAAAATATTTTGAAAAGATAAAATTTTACGCCCTTGGATATGGTCGTCGCCGAGCGAAAAATATTTTTGGCGTACTTTTGAATTGTGCGCTTTACATTTCTGCGAATGTGCCAGTCTTCGGCGCTGATGCCTTAAATATGTTTATTTATGCTTTGAATTGCTTTTGAATAAATTTTTACTAAGTCGAAGTTTTTATCTATTCTTCGACTTACATCGATTCTGGGAGGTTCTATAACATGTACACCGATTTCAAAAGTATATGATACAGTCGATCATCCTACACTAAATATACAATTTTTTGCTGTGCATGGTCCACTGTTGATGCTACATTCTTCCTACATTAATAACATGTCACAATATGTTGACAGAAATAACTTTAAGTCTGACTGCATTAGAGTGTCATTTGGAGTTCTCTAGAGTTCTTACCTGAGTCTCCTCCTTTTTAGTAATTATATCAATGGCGTTGATAAATGGCTCACAGCATCTAAACATATTGTGTACGCAGATCGCTTAAAGAATTATAATAGAATAAATTCAATGATGGATTATAACGACCTTCAATCGGATCTAAATAATTTTTAGGAATTTTATAAATTGCATAAATTTTTTACAAATCTAGATAAATATTTCTGTATTCTATTTTCAAGGTGTTTTAATCTTCCACATTTTATTTTATTCTTAAACAACATTCAAATTAAGTCAGTTAATGTAGCTAAGGACTTGGGATTATTGTTAGATTCGAAATTATCAATTGAAAATAATATCGTCCACATCGTAAAAAAAAAGGATTGCGCTATCTAGAATACATATTAAGGGTGAAAAGTGGCTTCAAAAAGGCGGCATCTATCATTATTTTATTTAACATACATGTTAATAATTAAAAAGTTTACAATTTACATTCCTTATCATTTAGAAGAGTTGTATTTGTAAAATTTTAAATCATTTGATTGATTCTCCATTTCATGTAAACTATTTTAAGTTAAGTCCATGTTTATGCAGGATTAGGAACACGTTAATAACTAAATGTTACAATACAAATTTTCCATCAAATTATCCACTTAAAAGATGTTCCTGTGCGTACAATAATAAATGTATTTTCCTATAATAATAGTTACTATGAGTCAGATATACCATTTAAGTTTGAAGTCTTTTAAATCACGTCTTAAGAAGTTGTACTTAATTCGGTACTATCACAGTTGCTTAAATTCACTGTATTTATTTATTTCTCTTTTTTTGTGTACAATAATAAATGTATTTTCCTATAATAATAGTTACTATGAGTCAGATATACCATTTAAGTTTGAAGTCTTTTAAATCACGTCTTAAGAAGTTGTACTTAATTCGGTACTATCACAGTTGCTTAAATTCACTGTATTTATTTATTTCTCTTTTTTTCTGTAATATTTCTTAATGATTATCTTTTCTTCTCTTTTGGATTTTTATTAGTTTTAGATTGAGTACTTATGTTATGTATAGATTTAGGTTTCAAATTTTTTGGTGACGCTTATTCTTACCATTTCATTTAAATTAGGTTAGCTCTTCTATATATTAGATTTTATTGTACATGCATTCTGCCATTTATATTATATATTTTTTTGTACTCTATATCACCCCGTCATTGGGCAGCCCAACTACTTGCCTGTTGAGTGACTTCTTTCTTACTTAAATAAATAAATACTAAAAGAAAATGGAATCCGGGTCACCTTTGATGGTTCAAGTATCACAATTCTCTGAAGCCAGAACATTTGTTTTACACAGATAATCTGGAAAACAGGAATGTCCAAAGGGCATAGCGGGATAAGCATGTGTAAGTATGTGCCCCAGCACAAATCTGGTAGAGATTTTGAGCATAAGTTGATGTGAAATGAAATTTCCCAAAATATTATTATTGGAAAACCATTTTTATGGGAGATATGCGGGTAAAAAGAAAAATGGGAATTTTTCTTTCTCAAGAACGGATAAATTGATCTCATACTGCTATCAACTTGTGCTCATGCTTATCCTACTTTGGAGGCTTATTGTTGTTATATATTTTCTTCAGAAGATATATTTTTTGTGCCAAAACTTAGATAGGAGGTCATGATGTAGGATAGGTATAGCTCTCTTAATTTTAGACCGACATATTTTTGGTTCCAATGAAATTCCGAGTTATTGCTTTCATTTGCTAAAAAGTCAGCAATTTCATTATGTTTTATACTACTGCAATGGGTGCTTTTACCCGTACAAAAGGAACCTCTTTTCCTATAGCCAATACGCTGTATAGCAGTTTTTTAACTTGGCAAGTTCGAGATGTTCAAACAGACGGGCAGTACCTTTCCTGATAATACTCCTAGAGTGATAATAAATTGTTACTGCTTGTCCAACTTTTATTTTACACACATATTATTATTATAACATATTATTATAGTATATTAGAATCTAATATCATCAGGATGTTACGTACATTTTCGACTTTGCATGACGGCATTCTTATATAGCCTTCTTTATCGTCCGGCAAAGTCTTTCATCCCGGTTTTCACTACGGAATCTAAGGGGAAGAAAAGGTAATCACATTAAATATTTTTTAGTTTATAAAAACTGAAAATGTTTCGCGGATACTTAAATTTCACTGGCTAAGGTCGTGCTTACAAAAACATTGTATTCTTTCTTGAAGTATGGCAATTTCAATTCAGAAAACATAAACTAGAATTTTTCAGATTTACAGAGTACTATTTTTAAATGTATAATAAAACAAATAATAGCATTGCTTTACATATGTTATATTAATTATTTTTTGTTTAACTTAATAATAATTATTTATTTTCAATTTTAGATGTTGGAAAAATTATTTGCAATGACGAACGCTTTATACTCATTATACTACAGAAGACGGAGAAACTAATTTTCATTTGGTGTATAATCTCCATACAGGATGAAACTTCAAGAGCCAACAGGTGTCTTTAGATTTGACACCCGTCATTTGGAGGATTATACTCCTTCAAATCTTAAAACATAAAATTTAAACTATCGCTCCCTGGTCTAAATAGTGGGATTTCATCACCATTTGAGAAGAAAATTGATATGTTCTAACAAATGCCTTATTTCTAGTATTGTATAGTAAACACAAAAGGAAAAATATTCTTGTAAAATGTTTATAGGACGAGTCGTAAATTTAGTTGAGAAAATAATTAGGATCTGTAAAATATTATTTCACTGTTCATATCCTTTGTACTAATTTACTATATTGGAGACTAGTTTATATTGAATACATTATATTGCGCTTATGTACATTAATGGTTTTCACGAATGTATATTTACATTTATATAAATTGTAGGAAAATCTCTATAATTCTTGATTGATATAACATCCAAACGTTCCAAGCAGACCATTCCAAATTACAATTTCTTATTAGAGCAGAGGTAAGTGCCCCATAAAAACGAACTGCACATTTCATTTGGTGCGAGTAAAAGCCAATGCACAATTTTCGATTACAGTTTACGGCCTTTCATTTGAAGCCAATTAATTACAGAGCCATTTTCAATGAAAAATATAATACATAATCGAGTGTTTTATTAGAGTGCTTGTATGTATTTAACTTTAAAGTTAGCAAACTTTAAAAAGTATATTTAATTAATTATATCAGTATGTCTTATACAGAGTGTTTCACGAGGAAAATGACATGCTCTAGTGGTACATAGAAGATACGGAGGGTAATCAGAATCACTCATAGAAAAAGCTAGTTGGACCCTCGCTGAAATGTGGGATATAGTTTCGCCATAATTTATTTTAGTTATTGCTTTGTAAAGAAATATCTGCATTTATTTTTAGTACAATTATTCCGTTGATATTTTGTTGCTATTTTGTTATTATGTGTATTATTGATATGCGTCTTTATTGCTACCATTATTGTTGTTATTAATAAGTATGTTATGTTGCTGTTTTACTAGTTTTTAATATATGAGAGGAATGAACTAGATCTAGCTGCTGGTTTTCGGTTCTTCTTTCGCGTAGACTTGGTTGAGTGCTTGACGTTTCGACCATCTTATCGTGGTCTTCTTCTGAAGCGAAGTGATCTCTGCTGGACTGAGCTCCTCTATTTATACAGGTTATCGGGAGGAGTGTTGCGGATCATTGTTCATGCAGAAAATTGACTTTCACGTAGTGATTGGTGGTGTCACGATTATAGTTATTCGGATGTTTATTTATTTCAGTGGCTTCTCTGTATCTTCTTGGCCAATAATTCTTTTTGTTGACAGTTGATTTCTTCGTCTTGTCGAATTTTATAAAATGACCGGTTTCTTCTGAGTATTCGGCAACTGCTGATTTTGTAGAATTTCCCTATTGCTAATGTGTTCTCTGAGTCTCCTGTTTATATGTCGTTTGGTCTCTCCGACGTAAACTTGTCCGCAGGAACAAGGAATGCTATATACTCCTGGTGTTTTTAGTTATTCTGGACCTTGGTATTTGCCACCTTCTGTTTCGCTTTATATATTACTTTGACGGTCTTTTTCTCCAAAACTGTTCTGATTCTATCCGTACAACCTTATATATATGATAGGTAAGCTGTTGCCGTGTATTTCTTTCCCTCTTTTCCTTCTTCTGTTCCGGTTATATGTTGTCTCTTTATTGCGTTGTCTATGTCCTCCGGTTTGCATCCATTATTCTGTAGTGATGTTTTTAAGATCCGATATTCTTTTTGGAGACGTTCTGCCTCGCAAAGGCCTATAAGTCCGGTTTTTGGCCCTTTTACTTTTGGTCAAAAAATTTCGGAATTTTTTTTTTATCATATATATTCCATATATCTATTCCACCCCAAAAAGAACTTCCCCCAATCCTCCCCCCTTCATGTATCCCCCTTAAATTATTAAAGAACCAGTTTATATTAGTACACATGCTTAGATGTTTTTGAACTTGAAAATCATATTTCCTTTGAACAAACTGCACCCTAAGATCCCACTACTACTATACAACCCCTCATCACCCCAAATCCACAACGACAAGCACCCTCTCCCCCCCGCTAACACAAACCTTCATGCTTCTACCAGGTATAAAATAGTTTTAGAACGATTTTTTATTTTCATTATTAAAAAAATGTCAATTCCTCCCTCAACACCCACTCTCCCGAACCATTCACGTCATCATCATACTGCTACAAGCTTAAGTTTGAAAATAGTATAACGAAGACTTTGGTATAACTTATCAGCAGAAAGATATAACCTTGCGCCCGTTTTACTCCCTCTCTCTACGTCTAAAGTAACAAAAATACGAACAAAGATGGTTAAGCTGTAAGTTCTGAAAAAATCAGACAAAAGTACATATACTATAAGCTCTAAATCAATATATAAAAACAACAACAAAAATTCTAAATCCTTTTAAAACAATTTTATATCTAGTAGCAGCATAAATATTTATGTTGTGGAAGGAGAGGGTGCTTGTTATTGGGGGTGTTAGGGTATTGTAGTAGTAGGGGGAGCTTAGGGTGCATTTTATTCAACGGAAATATGATTTTCAAATTAAAAAACATCTAAGCATGTGTGCTAATGTAAACTGGTTCTATAATAATTTAATGATGTTACATGGAGGGGGAAGTTCTGCTTGGGGTGGAATAGATTAGATATTGAATATACAGTGTGTCCCAGGATAGATGTAACAAGTGGTGCAATGGACCAAAAATTTTGGAATTTTAGAATGGTATTTGGGGATTGAGTCCTGCTTGTTGTAAAACTAAAGTATACCAAAAATGACTTGATTTGGTGTTCTACAGGGCAAATTTGTAAAAATCACCACTAATAAAGTACCTTTATTATTCAAAATATGAAAAAATTCCACTAAGAAAAGTTATTTAGAATGCAATTTTATACCTCTATGCCAAATTTCAAGAATATAAAATTATTTTTATGAAACTTCCCATTTTTTCAATAAATTAGTATTTTATTTTGAACCATTCAATTAAAACTGCATAGAAATTATTTTTTGTGAATTAATATTTAAAGTTATGTAGAAGCTAAAAGTAGGCTATGAGAAAAGGAGTGGATACACATATATCATTTATCATCACATCATTATGTAGCTCTACTAGATTTTTTTTTTTTTTAATAAATTCGTAATTTGTTTATTACTAAACATTAACAGCTGAAACTTGGCGAACAACTAGTTTAATAGTCTATCTTTGTAATAGAGCTGAGTTTGGGGGAAAAATTCAATTTGCAACGGTAACAATTCATTTTAAATCAGCGTCAGAATATTAGAGAGAAGCATCAGTCATATCTGTAACACGTTCATAAAATGATCGAGACGAGTTCAAATCCGTGCGTCAACAAAAAATTTACCGTTTCTCCGATTTTGACTTTTTTTAAATCTGGGGTAGCGTGATGAAATAATAATATCTGTAATGTCGATTTTTTCCTAATTAAACAATAATTTTTTATAAATAATTATTTTTGTTAAAAAAAATTTTTTCTTTATTAGATCTCGAAAAAAATTTTTTTTGCCAGCAATTTTTCATTAAACCGTTTTCTCGAGAATATCGTTTTCCAACATCTTAACTAAATTAAAGCATATTAAATGACCCTTCGATATTTTATACATTTTTATTTATACATTAGCAAACATTTCTTTACTACATAATATATATATTGTAAACATGAATTAAAGTATTTTTTTTTAACTAGATAATTTTATAAAAAACCGCTGCCCAAGGAATCACTACTTCCACATCCAGATTCTCTGTCCAAGTCACTCACAACGAAAAAACTTTGTATGTGAAAATAATTATTTATGGAACTTTAATAATATAATATTTGAAATCCTCTACCCCAAAAACCCATAAAACGACACCCCACATAGGTAGTGGGGTGGGGGTGGTGATAGGGGGGTGGTAGTGGGGGGTGGATGAAGTAAAAAAATATTTTGAGGTTTCTGGTTCCTGTACATGCACTAAATCACATTTTTTTTTTTCATCTCCTTTAGTAGGGAGGTGGGGGTGGTAATGGGGGTGGCTAATGCCAAAATTTTTTTTGAGACCTCAGCTTCTCTTGTATATACTAAATACCAATTTCATGGACTCTTACCTGCTTCATTTACCCATTTACGATAAATTTACCCCAATTTACCCCCCAACCCTTCGACGGAACAAGATGAAAATCTAGTTCTAGATCTCGTTAAAGTACATATGTGGACCAAATTTCAAGTCAATATCTTAAACGGTTTCAGAGTAAACGTGCGCACAAAAAAAAAGTTACAGACAGACCGACAGACAGACAGACCGACAGACAGACAGAAATTTTTTTTTCGCTCAAACTTAAAATCTCGACGTTTCATGACATTTTAAGCCTATTTGGACAATAAAAATTTTTAAAAATTTTTTTGTCGTTATTATACTTCCACTGGACGTGGAAGTAATTAAGGAAAAATGTGTAGAGACTAAAAACAACTTTTTATTTATTTACTACATATTATATTTTTCTTTTTTTGTATAGAGGTTCCTCTACGTAGCTCGTGTCACTTTCAATTAGGATATGATCGATCGAATCGCCTTCACAAATAATAGTATCAGCTGTCTCATTAACATCATTCGTACTCTTATCATAGATAGTAAAACAAAAATCATCATTTTTATCATCAAAATCATTATCACTCAATATCATCGAACGATTCAATTAGACCATTGTCGAATTTTTCACCTTGACATACAATACACAACTTAAAGCACTTTAAACCATTTTTTATGCATCCACATGTTTTTCTAAGCAGTTATTTTTACACGAGCAAGTATTTTTTTTTTTTTTTAAATAAAATCAGATTAAAACGTTTCATGGGTGTAAACTGGTTGCAATCCATGGTCTGTTTTACGCCAGCCAAAATTAGTGGCATTGAGCGATGTATTTCCAAGCCATAATTGAAGCTGGTAAGAAACTCTTAAGAGGTGCTGGTTGGCTGCACCACTTGTAGGGGGTAAACTTTCGAGCTTAAACCCCTTTTTTTATGGTGCAAAGTTCATACTAAGTAATATACGAGCATATTCTCGAGAAAACTGTTTGATAGAATATTGTTTGTTTTTTTTTTGTTAGAAACAGTTATTGTCTGAAAAACTATAATTAAAAAACAGCGTTTTCTAGCAGTTTTTTCATTTCTTTAAAAAACTCATTAAACGATTTTAATGAGGTTTTCATTTTGTAGATATTTTTAATATTCGTAAAACCTAAAGATAAATTTATACAAGCCAAAAACTTGTTTTTCCTAATTTCACTTGTTAATTAAACATAGACGCACTAATTTTTAGCTATTGGATTTTCGGTACAATATAGTTATATATACTGGGAGGCACATATTCCTGCTGAAAAATTTTGGTTGGCATGTTTTTTTTTTTTTTGAAACACACCTTTTCCCTTTTCTGGCTCTTTTGCCTGGACTATTTATTTGTTATTTATATAAAGCCTCACTACTTTAATTATAGTTTAAACATTAGTTTTTATATATAAAGCCCTATATATCATCAATATGGGTTTTGTTTTGTTATAAAGCGTATTTTTATCAGTTTATTAGGTTTTATTTTCTCAGATAACTAACATTACTTTTATTAGTTTAGGTTTTGTTTTGATGTAAAGACTACTTTTATTAAGTTAAATACAGATTTTTAAAAAGCTTTTAATCAGTTTGGGTTTTGTTATAAAGATTCCAGTTTAATATTACACATCATATATATTTTGTTAACATAATATATAGTGTTAATTAATTAAATCCGTATATTTATTTTAAATATAAGCGGTACCTTTTATTCTGCAGTCTTCAGTTGAGTTCTAAAAGGGAATTACCATACAGCTCAATATTCTACGTATTATAGAAATCAAATAAAGTATTAAAAAAGAAATAGTATTATTATCATTAACAGAATACCTGTACACGCATTCTAGAAGTTCTAAAAGGGAATTACCATAAAATTTGCTTGCTTACCACGTAGTTTGTTACAGAAATTATTCCTAGATGACGCCACATACAAATCACTGACAATAATCAATCATGTATGAAGAAAAGTTCTAGCCCACGATGATGAAATTTAAAATAAGCTTTTAGAGGGCAAAATATTTACTAGTGAAATATTTTTATCAAACTCCTCTACACGTTTAAATATGTAAAGAATAAAAACCAGACTGCAACCAATCACTCTTGGTACATGACGAGATTTATAAAATCACGATATGCAACAAAAATAGCAGGCTTCATCTAGCGGCTGATCTCCATTACAATCGAAACAGCAGTAGCCCTGACATGGGCACAATTAGGAGGTATGCTTTTAGAGGGCAAAATATTTACTAGTGAAATATTTTTGTCGAACCCTCTATACGTTTCCTTAAATATATAAGTAATAAAAACCAGACAGCAATCAACAGATATTCTCCGGCGGGGTATTAGTCCGGAGAATAGCTGTTGGCTGCAGTTTGGTTTTTATTCCTCATATATTTAAGGAAACGTATAGACGAGTTCGACAAAAATATTTCACTAGTAAATATTTTTTATGTAAACTTTTAAAAGATATGTTTTCCTAACATTTTGGATTACTACTAAGAAAATAAATAAATTTTCTTAACAAAAATTGAATTTCTTTTACAAGAGACTTTTTTTATAGAGTGACTCTTTGCCAAAAATATCAAATTTAGGTCCATTTGTGGTGTTATAAGTAACCCCCCCCCCACCTGAGGATAACCTGTATTATCTATCATTACAATGTATATACTCGTTTACTACTGAAACACTGTGAATACTTTTGTCTCACTATCTACTTGAAATTCAATATAATGTAAATTCTTATGTAATTTGGTAAAAATTCAGCGAGGGTATAATGATGGCTATTACTTGCGAGGGTGATATTTGTGACACGAGCTGAAAGTGAGTGTCGTAAATCATCAGAGCGTGTAATAAATAGCTATTGTATCCGTTTAAATTGTTTAAAGTTGAAAAAATAAAGTTATTGTTTTATTTATTTTATTATTATAAGCAACTTTCTCAAATGAAATTTTCATTCAATTATTATTTTTGAACTTTTTTAGAGCCCTGTATAAAAAAAAATTAATTTTCTTAGCAAAAATTGAATAAAGGTGAAAAAATAAAGTTAGCTCACAATAAAACTTTCAAACACGAAAACATGGACTCTCCCTTGGAAATAGTGGACTCGCCCGTTGGTTATCAAAATTGCTAGTTCTGATTGGTTAAAGGTGTCTTTAATGAGATTATGTTAATTATACGCTAGGTTGGAATTAACTATCATTATTCATCAATTGTTCCACGTATTATAGTCCAAAGCAAAGTTGCAAAAAAGTATTGAACTTCAAAAGTGCCTAGCGACCAAACATGGCTACCCCCCTCGTTTTCGAGGGGGGACAACACAATGGTGACAGTCGCGCGGTCCCTACCCCCCAAGTGCAAAAAACACCTCTTTTCCCCATTTTTCGTTGTCAGGCATACGAGGACTTATTAGGTCGGGTTCTTTTTGAGAAAACTCAATATGTTCTGCAAAATTTCGCAACCAGATATCCTAAAGACTCCCCGGGGGTTGAAACCACCCCCTACATTTCCCCCTACAGAGACGGCCATTAGAGAACATATAAAAAGAGTGTATTTTTAAGTTCAGGTGTGATCATAAAATGAAATGAATCCCGTTGACTGAGGCTGAACAACAGAAAATGGCTTCTTACATCCAAGAGCTAATTCCTGACTCATTTTTCAAACAATATAACTGTGGTTGTAAGACCGGGTGTAACTCAAAATTTTAGTACCTTCATATCCGCTGTGTCTAAATATTATATTAGGGGACGGTGCAATCGACATTTGCTAGATATTAGAAGCCTTGCAGAGCACAAGGATCACTTCTGTCAAATTCATTCGGAGAAAAGAAGCAGAGGCCATGGCTTTTTTCTTACACTCCATTTTCTACAATTACTGCAAATTTTCCTGAGGGTTATATACACCACCGGCTTTCCAGTCGTATGCTATTGTTCATACCCAGGATGCGGATTACGGAAGCATGAGACAAAAACTGGCAGATGATCCTTTTGTTAATTTTTTTTTTGTTGAAATTTGATAAAGGAGCTAGTAAGATTTCCCAAATATATCCCCTATATGAAAGCTTCCGAGCTGAAAAAAGCATAATAGGTATTTCCCAAGTACTAGGTTAAATAGTGACTTCGTTTACATTTTAGACTGGCGGTACATGACCAGTCAGGTGCAACGTTTTTAAAATGCATGCCAATCATATACCGTGTGTGTAGTCGCGGGCTAGGCATGGGGAGAAGAATTACAACATCGCGCGTGCCAGCTGGCTGAAATGAAATAACAAAGCTGGAATGCTCCACCGACGGACGAATTTACGGCTGCCGGCGTTGTCAAATCTCTCGCGCTACGTGAATGTACATGCCTAATGGGAAATTACACGCACGGTATATGAATGTAATTACCACGAATATGCCAGAAATGCGAATTTTAGGGATTTTTAGTCGTCGCGTGCAGAAGAGTGTGCAAATCGATTTTCCGTTTGCGTAGAAAATTGATTTCTGTGAACGATTTTAAAATGGATGCCAATAGTGCCAAATGAACAGCCGTGAAAAGAAATCTAGCGGAAACTTATTGCCATGCAGTTTCCACGCGCACAACGAATTTTGGTGCGCACATTAAATCGTAAAATATTTTGATATCTCCGAACGAAGTTAAAATGCATGCCAATACGTTTTATGATAAATTTGCACTGTCAAACGACGATTTACCGATTGGCATGCAGTTTTATAATGCAGAGCGTTATTGAAATTTATTCCTAAAAATGCAAAAAAAATAAGGCTTCTCCGAACGATTTTAAAATGCATGTCATTGAGGTATCTTATTGGTAATGAAAAAAAAAGATGAAATTAACAATTGGCATGCAGTTTTGGAATGCTTAAAATATTTGCCCTCATCCAAATACACAACAAATAATTTCAGGTATCTCCGAACGAAGTTAAAATGCATGCCAATCACGTTTTATGATAAATTTGCACTGCCAAACGACGATTTACCAATTGACATGCAGTTTTGTAATGCAGAACGTTATTAAAAGTAATTCCTAAAAATGCAAAAAAAATCAGTTATCTCCGAACGACTTTAAAACGTACGTTAATCAGTTTTACGAATAATTTGCATTACCAAATGACGATTTACCGATTGGCATGCGGTTTTGTAGTGCAGAACGTTATTAAAGTAAAAGAGTATGCGCGGAAAAAGCGGGCGAAAGGGCTTATTTCAACTTTGGTCGCTAATAACTTTTTTTCAGTGAATCGGAGAGTTTCACTATAAAGTCAATTTACCAACGGCGTCGGTTTTATTGCTGTGAGATAATTAGAACGCGAGATATGAGCGATTTAAAAAAATAAAAAAATCCAAGATGAAGGCGGACTGGATGACTTTGAGACTGCGAAAATTCCAAGTTAAAGTTCTCATCGAAGACCTTTTCGAATAAGCAAGGAAAAATTTACCCAAAATCTTGGGCTCCTTATATAAAATTTGCATATACACTCGGCTAAGGGTCGCCCAAACACTTCACTGCTTCCACCTCGCCTGCACCTTCCCTTCATCCGATATCGGCTTTTCGAGACAACCTGTTTAGTTAAAGAATCTTGGTCAGTACCCAAGATCGCTAAATTTAGCGATCTTGGTCCGTACCGTGTCCGTGTCCGTGTCTATCTCTTTCTTTCATATCACCAGCGCGGTGCGACACTCTTGTCGTCGAGAATGCCATGCTTTTTAGCGCCTGGTCGTTGTGCTCGCTAACGTGAAATTAATAATTTGTACTTTTAATTACATTATATAATTTGCAACAGTGTCTAATACAGTGCATAGCTGGATCATCCATAAACGTTGTTCTTAATATCAAGCAGCAACGTGTGTTGTTTTGGTAAGTACGTATTTATTTTGTTTAGAGACTGTTATAGCCAGGGAGGTAGCGAGTTTTCGTGAAACTATTTGTATAAAGCTAGATTTCTTTCCCATGATAGCATTAAACATCAATAATAGTGCAATTCTGCCAATCTATAAGTCCTGCAAAAATGAGTAAAAAATTAAATAACACGTTGCAAAAAGAGATATCGATTTTCTGAAATGTCACAAAATGTCACTTTTGATTCGTTCGTGCCAAGCCGAATTTTCTAATTTCGCCGTGCAATTTACGATCAGGTTTATCTGAAGACTTCCTCTATACGTCGCGACATCGTACGGCCGTCTCAATGGTGTTTTTCGAAAAATATGAACGTGTCAAGATTGCATGTTTTTGCAATTTTTTCGGCTCCGAAATGTAAGCTGTTTTTTGCTATCTCCGAAACGGTGGGAGTTAGCTCGAAATAAAAAACAAGACCAAACAAATATTTTCCACTACGAATCTTCTTGCTACTAACAGAATTTTGGCACGCTTGAAAAGGTGTATTTCAATATTCACAATATTTTTTTAGGATCCAAAACACTTTCGTACACGTTGAAATTGCATGCCAATTTTTAATACTACCTTTTATTTTCATCATCGGTAAATCGTCGATTGGTAGTGCAAATTTATCATAAAATTTATTGGCATGCATTTTAAAATCGTTCGGAGATTAATTTTTTTGCATTTTTAGGAATAACTTTTCATAACTTTCTGCTGTAACGGCCTCTAGTGGCCATTACATCAAATCAAATTATTAAATTACATTTTAATGAATAAGGTTGCAGAGATCTCTAATATAAAAGCGTGTTTTGACCAATTTACCTTCTTCATCGTGCGGGCATTAATATACTTTCCGTCTCATGAGGCCATAAGGATCGGCATTCGAGCAACGGTTCGTTAGAATCAAATTTTGATTCCCTCTCTCCAGCTATCGCCATGAAGTGATACACGTGTTTCGGCGAGCTCCGTCGAATTAAATTTTTCAATCGCTTAAATGGATTAACCAAATTCAGATTGATTTCAAATTCCCGTTCTAAATTTCGTTCTAATTTCCGATTTAAATTTCGAATACAACTTCACGTGTAATTGCAAACGTGAATGTGATTTTGGTTATCGCCATTTTTAAAACCTCTGTATAGATCTGTAAATCCTAATGTACCGTAATATGCCTTTATGAATGGTTATGGAAGGTTTATCTTACAATTAAACTAAACTGGAACGTTTCTTATGTCACGAGAGGGATGTATCGGGATCTTGTTGAAGAAATAAATTGTTACGATTTTTTTGTCTGGAAGCCATTATGTGGTGAAGCAGTGACGTAAACGACACCGAGTGTAGTCAAGCAGTAAGGTGGCATTTATCTGGGATTTTTTTTCCTGCCAAAAGTGGGCAACCCATGTCGACAAGCTATTTTCCTAACCTGTCAAATGTTCAACATCCAGTAAATATCACGTTTTTTTAAATTTGGAGGATCTCTCGAATTACGACAACATCAGCGTCTTAACTTTAAGATAAGTCTATTTTCTATTTACCATTTACTACCCTTCTAACAAGTTTTTTTAACCAACTAAGTATTAGGTTGTGAATTTTTTAGTAGTATTTTTACTTAAGTACGGTAGATTTCATAACGTAACTTCTGCTACTCCGGTAAAAGTTTGACCGCAAGGTGAGGTAGTTTATTATAATTTTGTTTGTTAGTTTCACAAGATATTTAATAGTCAAGTTCTACGAGGCAAATTCAACATTTATAGTGAAATAGTGTTAGGAAATTTGTTTCCAGTGGCTAATTTGGTGGCAAAATTGTTTTTAGTTTCCCTTAAACTTTATGAGTAGTTTGCTATAAATGTTTTGAGTTTGTTCTGCTTAAATTTATTTAGAAGTTTTTCAAGTCACTGTTGTCCCACACCTAATAAAATAGATATTTAACAGTCAAAGTTTATGGAATAATTTCAATATTTATAGTGGTAGGAACTTTGCTTCCGTTTGTTTATTTGGTTGGGGATTTGCTTCTATTTCCCTCAACTTTTGTGAGTAGTTCACTGTAAATATTTGACCTTGTTTTATATAAATTTTCTTCAAAAGTTTTGTTATTGTTGGCCTTATGCGTAATAAAATTTTCTGATTACCTGTTCTTCTTGGAGAACTATATCGTGAACTTGTAGTGAAATTTAAATTTTGTCCATCGTTTGTAAATAAAATCATTGAAAAATTGTAACTTTGAACTTCAAGTTTTGTAACTCAACCTGGGCACCTTTAATTATTCCAGATTTAATTGGACTAACTTTTCACTGGGGTTTTGATCATTGACCAACTAAGCTAGGTCATTATTTCTTGTTTTTCATAGTTTATGAAATTGTTAATTGATAATTTCACCCCGTGATACTAAATTACTAAAATATAGAATACTAGCCATAAATTTTCTGTACATATTATTTTTTTAAGGATTTAAAGCCACGAAATTGGCACTAAGGTACTAATCAAAGTTGTTATTTGCTAACCTCTGTTAATCATATTGCTTGTAACGATTTAATTCGTTATTAAACTGTTGCTATTTTAAAATTTTGTTTCTCTGGTGTGTATGCTGTATCGTACCTTTCCTTTCTGGCTCTTCTTTATGGTCTGGCGCCCAAGGTAACTCTTGTAATTTTTGCCTTCGAAAACTCTAAACTTTTACACAAAAAATTAAAATTTTTAGACCAAAAAAAAAAAATTAATAAAAAAAATTGTTTAAATTCTTTCTAACTTTAATCACTCTTGGCCTTATTGGGACTATCGCTTACGCTTACCCATGGCCCTTGGACTCCTACAAAAACTGGTTAGCCGAGCCTAATTTGTTTTGGTAACAGGTTATAACCTTTGTGCGTTTGAACAGTTTAAGTGTCCAAACAAATTAGTTTTGTGTCATACAGGGAATATTAACTTGTGAGTGATGATGTCAGTTTGGGCTTATCCCATTTAATTTTGTGGTAAAACTTCATAGTCAAGAACTCAACCATCCTAGAATTTTTAAAATATTACCCGGTTGACAGGTAACCTATAACACTGCACGAGAAACTGCATGCCAATCGGTAAATCGTTGTTTAAAAGTGCAAATTATTCATAAAACCGATTAACGTACGTTTTAAAGTCGTTCGGAGAGACCTGAATTTTTTTGCATTTTTAGGAATAACTTTTAATAACGTTGTGCATTATAAAACTGCATGCCAATCGGTAAATCGTCGTTTGACAGTGCAAATTTATCATAAAACGTATTGGCATGCATTTAACTTCGTTCGGAGGTACCAAAAAATTTTACGATTTAATGTGCTCACCAAAATTTGTTGTGCGCGTGGAAACTGCATGTCAATAAGTTTCCGCTGGATTTCTTTTCACGGCTTTTCATTTGGCCTATTGGCATCCATACACCCTTCTACACGCGACGACTGCCTAAAATTCGCGTTTTTGGCATATTCATGGTAATTACATTCATATATATGATTGGCATGCATTTTAAAAACGTTGCACCTGACTGGTCATGTACCGCCAGTCTATTTTTGCATATTATTTCTGTTCTATTTTTTTTTATATACAGTGTGACCCATTTCAAGTGGAAACACAAGCTGCGGCTCTAGAACATTCAATTTACCCTATGTACTAACATATTTGTTATATTTTTAGCAATACATATTTGCAATTGTTACCATCCATATAGTGTTAACTGTTTTCTTTATCTGCCCACTAAATAGCTGAGCTAGCCGAAACTTTTTTGTTGAGAAAAGTACAGGGTGGCTCAAAAAGGGGAGGGGGCATCTATTTGACATAATATAGTTAAAATAAAAAGGTAATATAAGTGAAATGAAGTAAGGGTCCATGCCTTTGTAACAATATCAAAGTAAAAATTGTACGTGTGGACAATGTTGCTTTATACATAATACGGCATCATTAAGACTAATGAAGTTACACTAATTAATAATGTAAAAATTATACTTTTTCCTTTTAATTGTAAAACGTCATAATGAACTTGTATTAATTACCATATTATAGCCCTGAAACTGGCTTTGCTAACTGAAATTAATGTTTTTGATATCGATTTGTATGCATTATTGCCAGGTCTACTGTTGTTGAAGTAGGTCTACCATTTTCAAGTTTATCCACACCTCTACCGTTTTCGCTTGAAATTCAGCTATTTCAACTCAAAGCAAGTCTCTCGAATCCTATCATTTGTTCATCAACCGGAGAGACGACAGTACAGAGGATAAACCAGAAGGTAAGGGGTCAGAAGAATGCCCCTCAATACGTTTGACTGATGTCCCCTAGGAGCTGATGAGAAGACGTTCTATTGAGACCATGCGCCTAATAAGCAACTACAACACAAGTCGTGATGCTGTCGGGCAAGCCATGCAACAAAGCGAAGCTAGCTGGAATAGTCCATGAGATACTGATGTTTGGTCCTCTATGAATAATAATAAAATTATTAATGAAATGTTCGTGGTCCCGACCTTAATGAACTTGTTTTTAGTGTTTCCATATTCAAGTGAAAATGATGTAAGAATTTTTGCAATAAACATTTGAAGATGAAACAAACTCAATACCAAAACTATGGAAGCAAGCATTAAATAAATAATTATGTTGTTGTAAAATCAATTCAAGCTACCGGCTACCGGCACGGTAGCTCAATCGGTTGAGGCGTATTGAGTGGCGAATACGCTGATCGACTCGCTACCGCGCTCTAGGTTCGACCCCCAGCCCCGGTATTGACAACACCGGTGGGTGTGGATGTATGTCTGCGTTTTTCCGAATGTGTAACCCCCTTCCGGACAGCCTTGGCTTTGGATTTGGGGGTTGTCTACTATCTGCGGTGTGTTTATGTGTTTATGTTTATGTAGTACAACACATTATTCTGAACAAAAAATGAATAATATACTTTTCTCATTTGAGAATCCGTTTTACAGATATAAATTATTTTTAGTTGAAAAAACTGTTCCTTCTCTGGCCAATATCTCGAACGTCATTAAAATTTTTTGTGCCCGTGGAGACTTTTGATCGACATGTTCGTAAACTACCACTGTGCAAAGTTTCAGCTCCCGGGAGTGAAACCCAAATTACGTATAAAAAATGCGGGGTTCTTTATTATGTCAGGAAAAAGCTATTGAATAGCTTCCGTGACTGAAGCAAAAAGAAGCATATTACGCACTCGTGGAAATATGCACTTGCCGCTACGCGGCATCGCGCGTAACTTTTCCATTCGTGCGTAATATGCTTCTTACAACACTTCTTATTACGTAATATACTATCATATTTACTGTTGCTTTTAATAATTATTTAAATTGTAATATTTGATTTGTAATTTTCAATGGTAACTGATAACAAACTACTACTACAAGTAGTACTACTTTTACAAAGTGAGAGGCTAGTCGATTCCCATGGAAATTGCTTTAATTTTGTGCCTAACGACCTTAGTAAGATTCTGATTTTGAATACGATTAGTTTCATTATTTTCAGACATAGTGACACAAAAATATTCTGATTTGATTTGCATTCAATTTTTTAGACTTTCAAAATATTTTGTCTTTATAAAAATAAAAATGTTCTGCTATTATATTTAAAATTATTTAT
Source organism: Rutpela maculata (assembly GCA_936432065.2). Lineage (NCBI taxonomy): Eukaryota > Metazoa > Arthropoda > Insecta > Coleoptera > Cerambycidae > Rutpela > Rutpela maculata. The sequence goes on from OW386285.2 coordinate 248,069,044, forward strand.
TTATTTATGAATACATAATAAATATATTCACCAATGTCATTTATTTGCTCGAACTTCTATCATTATATTTCCCACACCTGACAACACTGTGCTACAATTTATCCTTTATATAATCCGAACAAATTACATTGTGGCAGATAGTGTACAAAAACAGACACTTATTTTCAATAAAAATGAAAAATAAAAATATGGATTGGATCAACATAAAAACTATGAAAGGTATTTATAAATAAATATGTTAGGTAATTTATCCTGCACACCAAATTTTTTTGTAAATAATACAAGAGTGATTGAATTGCGTAAACCGTTACTTTGTGATAATTATCCATGATGTGACAAAAATTAATTTTTTTTTCATCACTTGTTTATTGTAACTGTAACGCTACTGCAGTTTTGCCACTCTTCGTGCTATTTTTGAACAATTCAACAAATTAGAGAACATAGTTACAAAATATTTACAATAACTTTCTGGTTAAATTTTAATTGATAAATTGAAGAAGCCATGTGCTTATAAGTTCACATATCCGAATTGCAACGTCTTTTACGTAGGTGGAACTGATCAGTAATTTAAGATTAAATAGAGCGAGCACCTACGCCCATTTAGACTTCAAAACACGGATTCAATTTCTTCAAATCATATTTATCAAATTTAAACAATTCAGATCCTGAAAAGGCGAATGTGTTATAGTTTTTATAGAAATATTTAAATCAAACGATTTTGCTGAATATCCTTTACTTACGGACCAGTTAAATTTATAACGTGTTACATACACTATTTGATGTATTTTAATAACTTCCTGATATGTCTTAGTACACTCTTAGGCCTTGGTTTATCTCAATTTATCATACCTTGAATATTACCTGCAATGTCATTATTAGTCTTACCTAGAATACTTTATTAGTATTTTTAATCCTACTTACATTCATATTTAAGATAATCATAAAATTAGTACTTACTTATAAACATTTTATAATCAATAATTACTTTTGAATGTATATTCACTATTTGAATAATTAGAAAATGATCTGCAATAACATGAAAGTTCATAAAAATCAAAGTAAAATATTAGTGTTTTTCTTAATACAAGAATAATAATTAGAACCAAATTAATTAGAAATTCATTTTCATAAAAAGCTTTTCTCTGTAAACTAATTCTAATATATCAAGCGATGCGTGTCATCGCTAATACTCCTAAAGTACTACTAACTTAAAATTATAACAACTTACAAGTTCCGTATACATATACGGATCACCTAAGTTTGTATTGCATAAATACTTTATTTACGTGATAGATTGCCACACGTTGCTTCGAATAATTCGGATAAGCTCGTGTTTTCATTTCGTTGTATGTTAAACTGATTTTGCTTTAGTTTGTTGGTTTAATTAGTGAAAGTTTTATAATTAGGTAAAGTTTAATAAGTGTATTTTTCAATACTAATATTATTGCGTATGATGAAATTTACCTGTTTCTGTCAAAACGAATACAGTTACTTGGAACTAATGTAACTGGAACAAATACGACGTCACATTTTAGGACTGACGTGTAGTCGTGCAACCCTTGATATGTTGGAAGCACTATTTTAACATATTTTGTATATAAATGCAACCCCCGTCATAGGTATAAATGGTTTGTCCAAGCACTTCGGATAATAACACAGCCACACAAAAAAAAATTGGTCTGGCCTGCGGACCAGATCAGTGTATCCTTATGTATTTGGACACGCTGAAACCGAATCGAATTCAGAATTGACAGATTGCTTCTTTTTTTTTTTTAATCGCCTTATTTATATTAATGTCCTGGCGGAGTTTAGCCGTGGGCTATTCTATCACTCAACCAGGACGGACACACACACATAGACAATATCACAACACCCATTCCCTGCGACATTGCCATCTGCCGCAGCTGAGACTCGAACTCAGGAGAGGAGAGCGACTAGTTTGTGTTGTCTCTCACACAACAGCAATCTAGTTCAGTGCTACCATCTCGGCAACACATGAAAAACGTCACTACACATCCATACCCTAGCCAGGATTCGAACCTGGGACCCCGTGGTCGCAAGCTTAACACCTTAAGCACTGCGCCACCGAGCCCTATCCTCAAAAAAACATCCCCCACCCCCAAGAAAGTGATCTGGCCAGTCGTGCAAAAATTAATATGTTGGAAGCACTATTTTAACATAGTTTGTATATAAATGCAACACAGTCATATAAATGGTTTGTCTAAGAGACTTATGATAATAACACAGCCACACAAAAAAAAGTGGCCTGGCCTGCGGACCAGACCAGTGTATCCTTATGTATTTTGACCCTCTGAAACCGAATCCGAAGTCAGAATTGTCAGATTAGCTTGTTTTTCACCACTAACCCCAAAAAACACCCCCAAACCAAACACAAAGTAGTCTGCCCTGCGGACCATATCAGTGTATCCTTATGTATTTGGACCCACTGAAACCGAGTCTGAAGTTAGAATTTTCCGATTGGCTCGTTTTTGACTCCTAACCTCCAATAACCCCCCCCCCCATCCAAAAAAAAGTCGCCTGGCCCGCGGAACATACCAGTGTATCCTTATGTATTTAAACACTCTAAAACCGAATCCGAAGTCAGAATTGTCAGATTCTCTCGTTTCTCACCCCCAATCCCAAAAAAAAGTGGTCTGGCCTGTAGACCAGATCAGTGTGTCTTTATGTATTTGGACCCGGTGAAACAGAATCCGAAGTCAGAATTGTCAGATTGCTTCTTTTTTCACCCCTAACGCCAAAAAAACACCCCCCAAAAAAGTGGTCTGGCCTGCGGACCATACCAGTGTATCTTTATGTATTTTGATTTTCTGAAACCGAATCCGAAGTCAGAATTGTCAGATTATCTCGTTTTTCACCCCCAACCCAAAAAAACGACCCCAAAACAAAAAAGTTGACCAGACCAGTGTGTCCTTACCAAATTCATAAGGATACACTGCCACTGGTATGGTCCTCCGGACAGACCATGGGTGGGTGTTTTTTGAGGGTTAGGGGTGAAAAACGAACCAATCTGACAATTCTGTCTTCGGATTCGGTTTCAGCGGATCCAAATACATAAGAATACGCTGATCTTGTCCGCAGGCCAGACCACATTTTTTCGGGGGGGGGGGCGCTTTTTGGAGTCAGGGGTGAAAAACGAGCGAATCTGACAATTCTGACTTCGGATTCGGTTTCAGAAAATCAAAATACATAAGGATACACTGGTATGATCCGCAGGCCAAACCACTTTTTTGGGGGGTGTTTTTTTGGCGTTAGGGGGTGAAAAAAGAAGCAATCTGACAATTCTGACTTAGGATTCGGTTTCAGCGGGCCCAAATACATGAGGATACACCGGTCTGGTCTGCAGACCAGACCTGCTTTTTTGTGTGGCTGTGTAATTTTACCGGATGAGTCTCTTAAAACATTTCGCTGAAACAAGTTATTCTTAGAGGTTTCTAAACGAATTATATTTGTAAAACTACATGGGGTGCTTACTTTTCGTTGAAAACGCCTGATAATGAATTTATATTATATAACATTAGTGTCAACTTGAATTATTTACAAAAAATATTTTAAATGAATCAAAAATTATTTTTAATTTGTACATTTTTCAGAAGACACATTGAACCTAATAAGAAAATACGCCATAACTATATTAATGAATAAGATTTTCATTACTTTAACTTTCTTTCATTTTTTCTTTACATTGGGCATTGTCTTATTTCAATCTTACGTATTTTTGGAGGCGTTCAGACTGGATTTCTTAAATCAATATTTATTGGTCTACAGTTATACAATACATGTAAGTATTTATAATTAGCCAAACGTGCCTTTGCAATCTGATAGAATCATATAATTATATTTTTAAACATAAATGGCTATCATCTACACCTTTAGTTTTCGAGGATAGGGAATGACGGAAATGTGTGATGCACCAACGATGTTTGAATCAGTGACGCAGCTAGAAAATTCATCTAGGGGAGCCAACAGGACCGGCCTCCTCAGAGGTTGAGAGAAAGACAAAAATTATGTTCTATCAAAACAAGGAACAGCAGTAATAAAAAAAAGTAATAGAATACTAGAAGTTGATGCATTTTTTCGGTCATGTCCTGATAACTTTCTTGTAATGCGATATACTTGTAGTCCTATTTAGGACCAATTCAGTTGGCCAAATCTGAGTATCGAAATCGAAAGCCAACTGGCGTACGGTCCATTTTTAAAATTGAATTTTTCTATATCTTCATTCTTTAACCAAGAAAAAATGAATAAGTATTTATTTCAAAAGATAATTTTGATATGGCTTTGTACTAATAATACATGTTTCTTTATTTTTTAGTTAAAGAAAGATGGCTTCGGTGTACACTGCACAGGCCTCCTGGCTCCCTCCCTGATTGTGTTCCTAATTTGAATTTCTCTGTCATCGGCTATTCTGAAAACAAGTTATCAGGAAGCAAATATTAATGCTCCAGATCAAACTCATCAAATCATATAATCACATTTACCAGAATTTTCTGAAACTTAGTATATTTAATTGCATAATAAATAAAAATAAAATATTAAAAAGAAACATATTTTACTCCCGGAATATATTCTAATATCACATCCATATATTCTTCTTACCTGCAACATTTCTGCAAACTGATCTGGTTGCTTCTTAGGCGTACGGTCTGTTGAGAGCTCCTTCTCATTTTCTCCTTGGCGATATCTGCTGAACGTTTTGAAGAGCATTATCTTCACCGCTTACCATCTGATATTCTCTGTAATCCAATCAGTAGGTAAAAAAAGTGACCTCATAATTTAAAAATAACATTAGTCAATTTTTATTTTTAAAGGTACTTCGAGATGCCTCCTGAGTATTATGCCAAGTTGGAGGGGCTGGTAGACACCATCTTTACGAAAAGATTAAACGCAAATATCTTGTTGATTCTATGACAAAAATTGATATTTGATCAACACTAAATTCTCAATAAATCTCTTCCCAGTCTCATTTTCAGAAAAGTAACCGCTTACGAGTTACAGCGATTCAAAGTTTGTAAAAAGTAGTTTTTGCTAATTATTTTGTAAACTGACGATCGTATATTAAAATGTCAATCTTGTAAGGCACTAAATTCTCTACAATTTCTGTTGCAGACCCCATTTTGTAGGTCCAATAGTTTACGAGTTGCAGGCTGCAGCCTGCCAAACGTTATAAAGAAACTTATTTTTAATATCTCCTAACCTATTCATCGTAAACACAAATATATAATGAAACGATTATTGAATCATTAAATTACAATTAATTATTTTTTACTTATTTGCTTTTATCATGATTAGAGAACATTAGAGTCATCTGCCATTTTATTTGGAAGTCCTAAAGACAGACAGAGGGCCATAAACAATGTGTTCATACGGGTAGATGGGCAGAGGCTGGACTATCAAGACAAAATAAAATGCTTAGGATTAAATATAGATTTCCAGCTTAGGTTCATAGACCATGTCAACTCACTTGTCAGAAAATCGTATTACTTACTAAAAAATTTATATGCTAACCGTCATTGCCTTACGCGAAATATTAAAATTAGACTCTGTGACACATTAATACTGTCAATCTTTAATTATTGTGATATTGTTTATGGCCCGTGTTTAGACGCTTACACTTCCACGCGAATACAAAAAGTGCAAAATTCATGTATACGTTTTATTTTTGGGCTGCAATGCAGAGAGCATACAACTCCATTCATCAGGGATATTAAATGGCTTAAAATGTTCAATCGTAGAAATCTCCATTTGGTATGTTTTACTCACAAAGTTCTGACAACTCGCATTCCTAATTATTTATCATGTAAATTAACTCCGAGAACATACATACATAATAGAAACTTGAGATTTACAAATCAGCTTACCATCCCCCAACATACTTCTGCCTTATTCCAACGATCTTTCTCTTATCAAGCTGCAACCACTTATAATTCTTTGCCAGAGGAAGTGAAACCATTGTCCTTACTTGCTTTTAAAAGCAACGCAAAAAAGTTGTATCTAGGTAAACAATGATCCGGTATTTTTGCTATTGTAAAGATGAACACTTGTATTTTTTTTCTTTTCTTATTTCTCTACTCTGTATTTTTTTTATCTAGTACTGTCTAGAAATGTTAATTGTTTATTGTATGAATTGTCTTGGTTGAGTGGTAGAACAGCTAGTCTGAACTCCGCCAAGACAGTAAAATAAATAAAGACGATTTATTATTATTATTATTATTATTATTATTATTTAGGTATTAAATAAATCACAACTTACACACGTTTTTATTTATTATGAGATTACCTATTTTGTGTATATTGATACCTTAATCTGATCACACTAATATACTACTTAGGAAAACATTTTAAAACACTCATTATTGGAGAACCAGTCAAAACAACTACTCTTCCAGCTAATACTGACGAAGTATTGAATTACATGATAGAATTTCTAGTATTTTAAGGCAAAAAAATATGTTGAAAATTCTTAAATCATTTATTGAAATTCAGTCAACAATTATTGAACCTTACATTCTATTTCAACTCTAGAAAAGTTGTACAAGTTTTTTCGAACTCGTTAGTCCTCATCAGTAGAATATAGAAACATTCATTCATTATTTACAAGCCTATTCTTGATTTATTTTTACAATTAATTATTTTTTATTTATTTTCTTTTATCATGATTAGAGAATATTATTTAGGTATTAAGCAAATCACAACTTACACACATTTTTATTTATTACAAAATTACCTACTTTCTGTATATTGTTGCCCTAATCTGGGTACGTTAATATAATATTGGTTCTCCAATAATGATATGAGTGTTTTAAAGTATTTACCTAACTGGTATATTAGCGTGCCCAGATTAGGGCAACAATATACAGAAAATAGGTAATTTCGTAATAAATAAAAACGTGTGTAAGTTGTGATTTGCTTAATACCTAAATAATATTCTCTAATAAATAAAAAATAATTAGTTATAAAAATAAATCAAGAATATGCTTGTAAATAATGAATGAATGTTTCTATACTCTACTGATGAGAACTAACGAGTTCGAAAAACTTGTACATCTTTTCTAGAGGTGAAATAGAAAGTAAGGTTCGATAATTGTGTGTGACTTTAGGTTGAGCAACATAGTGTCAGAGGTACGAAAATTATTTTGTTACTATCTATGAGAAAAAATAACTAGAAAAATCTGAGATTTCTATATACCCGTCACTAAATGTGCAAATGTGTAATTATATGATTGATATCTAAAATGTATTAAAATATATGGACCAAATACCATTTGTCATAATTGGTGTAGTATTTCTATATTACACAAAAAACAATGTTTTGAGCTAAACTGATATTGATAAGAGAATATAAATACAGCAGATATAAAGCGGTACACACACGATAATCTTAATAAACACACCATTTAATTACTATAAATTATGTCGGAGTTCAGCGATGCACAAAAGGAATATATGAATGAATGGTTCGTAAAAATTACATCAATTTTTAAAGAAAAAACTAATGAGTTAATGAACGGATTTAAGCAAGAAATTGAAGAATTAAAACAAAAAATTCACGTTGTTTCAACTACATATGAGGAAAAAATTAGAAAATTAGAAGAGCAGAATAAGTCTTTACATCAAAATATCATTCTACTACAAAGAAAAGTAAGAAAAAACAATGTAATAATATTTGGCATCAAGAGTTCTGAAGTAAACTTGCGGGAACATATTGTTAAAATATTTACTGAAATACTTAAAATTGAAATATCGCATTGTGATATTAACGATATCTACAGAATTGGAAACAAAAATAAACCCGAACCACCAGTATTAATCGAGTTTTCTTCATTTCAAAAGAAATCATTGGTAATAAGAAATGCGAAAAAATTAAAAGGCACAAATATATATATCAACAAAGACCTGTGCCCTGAAGATCGAGAGAACGAGAAAATAATCCGACAACAATTGAGAGAAGAAAAAGTTAACCAAACCCAAGCGTCGGTAACTGTTAACAAAACTCTGACTGAAAATAAACCTTACACTGCCGAAATTCAAAAAAGTTCTGCAAACGATAATAAAGATCAAAAAACCAATATTAGTGCATTAAATCTACAGCTGAGTCATCCTGAAGTGAAGGGAGAACTAGAAACAAAAGGCTTAGAAAAGTTGCCCGAACAGGAGAAGAGGAACCAAATAGTGAAAACCGTAAGATCTCAACCACCTGTAGATAAATATTCGGCAAAAATTTTCACCCGTTCCAATTACTTTTCAGTTAATTAACTCTCTACCACATGATTTTGTGTTTTTCAGTTTGCATCAGTATCTATTATACAATTGTTGTTATTTGTTAAATAATTGTGTGGATATATTGCATATAATGGATAACTATATCAGGGATTTCAGATGTAATAAAATAAAGACCGAAAAAACCAACACAATCATGGAAGCAAATGCGGTATTTAATATAAATTCAAATTTGTCAAATTTTAAGATTATGCATTGTAATATCCGAAGCATTCAAAAAAATCTGGATGAATTAAAAATACACCTAAGCCAACTTAAACAATCATTTGATTGCATTATACTAACAGAAACACACATAATTACTAATCTAGGTCTTCATCAAATAAATGGCTACAAAATGGTGTATAATAATGGTTCCTTAAATCTAAACGATGGTATAGTTGTATATATAAAAGAACAAATAGAATACAATTTTGATATTATAATGTTCCATGATGAAGTTTCAAAAATTTATTAACTATAAAAAACTACAAAATATACTAATAAATCAAAATTGGAATGAAATATATATTTGCAATTACTCAGAAATGGCGCTAAATACATTTCTCAAAATACTTACTGATCACATAACTTCTTGCACAACCTATAAAAAAATCAAACACAAACTGATAAGAAGAAAAGAATGGATAAATGGCAGCTTAGTAAGATCAGTTAACAAAAAGCAGGAATTATATTTACAAATGAAAAGAAACCCACTAAATAATGAAATAAAATTAAAATATAATAATTACAAAAAATATTTAGATAAAATTATAATAAAGACGAAAAAAGATTATTATAAACAAAAAATTGAAAATAACAAACATAATAAATTGTATTTGTGGAACACAGTGAATTCAATAAAAAACTGCAATAATACTAACAAGATATGCTCTATAAAAGATTCCGAAAATCATATTCTAACTTCAAATTTAGATATAGCAAATGAATTCAATAACACTTTTATAAATACTGGAATTCAACTAGCAAACAATATAGTTCCAGATGTTGCATATACTCCTAAAAAAAAAGTTTTGATGAATTCCTTTTATTTGTTACATACTGACAAAACCGAAGTATATGATATAATTAAAAGTTTAAAAAACAAAAAATCTACAGGTATTGATAATATAAGCGTTAAGACAATAAAAGAAGTAGCAAATTATATAGTAGAACCTTTAACTTATATTATCAATTTAATATTCTCTACAAGTCATGTCCCTAGCGCCTTTAAAACATCAGTTATAAAACCAATCTATAAGAAAGGTGACAGGCTACTAGCTCAAAATTACAGACCTATATCTATAATAACGAATTTTTCAAAAGTCTTTGAAAAAATTCTGAAAATACGTCTGGATAATTATATTAATAAATACCAAATTATTGCTAAAAATCAATATGGATTCCAAAAAAGTTTATCAACTCAAGACGCCATAAGTTATTTAACAAATAGAGTCTACTCCACTATTGATAAATCTCTACCATCACTAGCAGTTTTCCTGGACCTAGCGAAAGCATTTGATACTATTAATTTTGCACTGTTAATAGAATCACTTGAATGCATAGGTATAAGAGGAAGGGAACTGAAACTATTGGAGAGTTATGTATATGATAGACAGCAATGTGTTGATATAGATGGGAACAGAAGTAACTTTAAAACGCCGGAATATGGAGTACCGCAAGGTACAGTTCTGGGACCGCTGCTGTTTGTCTTGTACATAAACGACTTATTCTTGCAAAGCAGTTTGGGCGAAATAATTACGTTTGCTGACGACACTGTAGTTTACTATGTTGATAAATCATGGAATGAACTAAAAGAAAAGGTTGAATCTGATTTCTCCATACTAAAGAAATGGTTTAATAGCAAGATATTAACATTAAATTTACAAAAAACTTTCTTTGTACCTTTTGCCTCATACAAATCTGGTTTACCTAGCTATAATTGTTTACTAATCACAGAAATGAATACCACTACAGAGATAATTAGAACTGATAAAATAAAATATCTTGGCATTTACATTGACCAACATCTGAAATGGGAAGCCCATATTGAATATTTGGTAAAAAAATTAAGATGCATTATACCCTGTATAAAATATTTACATGACATTGTACCACTAAAAAGTTCAGTAATAATTTATCATGCAATAGTCGAATCACATTTAATGTATGGCATACTTGGCTGGGGTGGAGTCAACAAAACAATATTGTATAACTTAGAAGTTTCACAAAAAATAATCTTAAAGATAATGTTTGGCAAAGATATAAGTTATCCGACAAATGACTTGTTTTCAGAAAGCCGTTTATTTGACATCAGACAACTGTTTTATTACGCTATTTGCATACATCAATATAGAAATAAAAATAATCTTTCACGTATACCGCACAATTATTTAACTAGACAAAACCGAGAACAGTTTACTATTCAATTTATGAAAAAAACAGTAGGGCAAAGAAATTATGCATACCTAGCTCCAAAAATTTATTCTATCTTACCAGATAACTTGAAAAATACTAAATCTTTATCTATTTTTAAAAAGCAATGTAAAAAACATATAATGGAATTACCGAGATTAGAGATTCATCAACGAATTGATCTTAAGAATAATTAAATGATGTAGGTTGATTTATTTTCTGTAATCATATTTTGTCATACCTGTTAGACCTGTGTAACAAATCAATCTCAATTTTTTTTTTCTATTTTCTTCATGTGTATTTGTATTGGGTTTACATGTGTATGTGTGGGCATCTACGTACGCGTGTAGATATACATATACGAATATTATCAATTATTCATTATATATATACTAAGTTTTATATTATCATATATTATTTTTGTTCATGTTGTACGTAGGCATTATTTAATATTATTTTTATTGCTATTTTAGGATAAGTTTTTAACATGTAATATTTATTTATACAATGCTCAATCTTGTGCTCTTGCATAGGATACCATTTTCCCACGCTCAAATATCTTCCGAGATATTTTGTGGTGTATTATGTTTATTTATGTATATCATACAGGCAATTTTTTTTTCTTGTACTCGAAATATTTTTCTATAAATAAACATTATTATTATTATTATTATTATTATAATTGTTGACTGAATTTCAATAAATGATTTGAGTATATTCAATACATTTCTTTGCCTTAAAATTCTAGGAATCATCATGCAATTCAATACTTCGTCAGTATTAGCTAGAAGAGTAGTTGTTTTGATTGCTTCTCCAATAATAAGTGTTTTAAAGTGTTCTCATGTGCACTAAATTGTTTAGCTTTTGTTCATAAAATGGAACAAATTTTTAATTTTTTATACCTTTCTTAATTTTTGCAGCGTTTTAACGTTTTTTTAAATGTTTGTTCTTGGCATATGTTTAATGGTTTTTATGCTTTTGAAAGTTAACAAAACATCAACACGTTTTTTTTAAAGCCTCCACTTTTAATTTTTATTGTGAAAAATTTGGTTTCTATTTTTTGCGATACGCTTACTGTTAGTTCATTTTCTATGGGTTTTACCCCAAAAATAATAGAAAATAATTATGAGGACCGAAGATAATAAAAAATATAGTAACAAAATTTTAAAGTGTAACATACATTATCTCGATTTTATATGAAGCAACTGTCAGATTTAATACAAAACTTCTCATTGCATTTGTTGTCATACCGAAAACAATATTAAAATAATAAAAATCACTGCAGCAAAAGAATTCTTTATTAAGTGGAACAAAAACCATGCATTCGAACTCTCTATAAATCGATAATTAACAGAAATGGTAGAATACAAGGAACATATTACAACTGCACTTGCTCCTTTAGATGCTGCTTCTGAATTGAAGCCTAAAATCTGTGTAACATTTATTTATTGCATGATCTGCAACATTTTTTAATTGAACGTAACCTCCAAAATTTTCTGAACTAGAGATTAGGAAAATAGCCGACTCGGTGGCTCAGTGGCTTACCTATTATGCTTGATACAACGGGTTCCGTGTTCGAATCCTAGCTAGGATATGGATCTTTAGTGGCATTTTTTCAAAAGAAGTTTTGTAACTAAAAGCAGATATCCAGCTACAACTGTGTTGTCAACATCTCGTATTCAATCTCAGACATTACATTTTGTAACTATCTCTTTCTTTATAACGAAATTGTCATAGCCACATCTCTTTCTAGAACCACGCAGACACAAACACTATACGCGGTTAAATTTATCGATGCTAAACTCATATCACGCAGGGCCTGGCTGAAACACAGATAACGATATATAGGGAATGGGGTATATTACAAAAACGTCCGTTGAACATGTCGACAACAGTGCGTATGGCTTATAGCATTTCATCTCTGCTTCTAGTTATAAGATTATGATTTTTTTCGTGTTTCTGAAACCACCGCACCGTTGCGTGAGAGGTGACGCGGCTAGTCGCTCTTCTCTTCTGTGCTTGATTCTTATCTGCGACAGATGACACGTTGCAGGGAATGGTTGTTGTGTTGTTGTATATGTGTACTGCTCCTGATTGAGTGGTGGAATAGCTGTAGCTAAAACTCCACCAGTACGTTAATATTAGTAAAATCATTAATAGAAAAATAGAATGATAGCAGTTTATGATGAATCATGAATGCTCTTTTTAAAATAACTAATTAATCATAAATTATTTTAGGATTTCGTGTGTACCTTTACAATTTTAGCAAAAAGAGAATCAATATTAGAACTGTACATGGAGATGAAGAATTTGTGCTGGTCTGTTGAGAGTGCTGGAAGTGAAATACAAACAAGTATATTGAAACAAGCGAAATTGTATTTAAAATTATGTAAAATACAATTTTATTTGGTCACATTTTGTTTGGTAATAATAAGTGTAAATGTAAAAGAAATATGCTATCCCTGTAAATACATTTACAATATTTTAGAAAAAAATATTCCTTTTTGGGATTTAGCTTACTATTGTGTTTTTCTGATATATGTATTATTTTTACTTGTCCCACTATTGGTTCCAATTTACATGTTAATATACTTCGTTTTACATATACAACATCAGTTGTTAATGGTAAAATATTACATAATGAATATTAAGATTAGCAGTTCACGTGAAGAGGACAGTAGCAACGTATTATCAAATATCAATTATCAGAAGATAATATCAGATCGTCTAATTTTCATCATAAGGAGACATTGCGAGCTTAAAAGGTAATAAAACTAAAGTTAAGATACACTATTTCCGTATTCTTTTCTTCACTGCACGCGGAAATGTTAAAATTATTCGTTTCTCCATTTATACAAAAACATTTATTTATTTATTTATTTATTTATTTATTTATTCATTTATTTACTTATTTAACGTCTATCTATTTCCGCTAGCAAGACCCATTACCGACTTCAGGAGACGAGCTACCCCCTACCTAAAAATTTTACCGAACCTCTTCTCTGTCAAAGAGTGGGGATCTTTTACTTTCCTAAACTTTAATAGACAAGGAACCGACTGCTTTATATCCCCTCCGAAGGATCGTATATCCACTACGTAACCCTCGTCTCAAATTACATGGCTTCTTCGTATACACTAATATATAAGCCGCTGGAAACTGGGGCGAGATCGCTATGCTTCCCCAAATAAGTTTTACCCATCCAAGTACTAAGCGTACTGAACGTTGCTTCACTGTAAGTATCGAAATACGGAGGCAAGCAAGCAAATAAGATTTATTAACATTCTGAAGGCCCGAAGCCTGGCCTGAGACCAGCCAGACAACGGTGGCGCGTAGCACCGTGGTGAATGGAGTGCTGTGCGGGGTAGATTCGGTTCGGCTTGGCGACGATAACAAAAAGGACAATTAAAATTCCTACCCACCTAGTGTGGGTTTAAAATTAATAACATGTTTAAAATGCTGACACATGGGCCTAAAACATACATACATACAAACAATACATTTAAAACTTAGAACTAGTTGTAGCACTGAATACATTTGGGCTGTTGACTCGGGTAAAAATCTAAACAAAAAAACACGTACAAGAACTTCCGACCTGATGGTCTCCCTGACGCTAGTAAAATGTGGTGGAAAAGGAATAGGGTTTTATGACAAAAAAATAAATTAAATAGAAAAGTAACAAAAATAGAACATAAAGAAAGAGAATAGAAATGATTGAAAAGATAAAGTTGAGAATAGATCAAAAGTGGGGAAATGGTAGGTTGTGGCATAGGAAAGTATGGCTAGGGAAGAGGTTTCAAGAAGCTAGGCATGGAAGGGGGTGTTTGATCTGAACTGGGCCATTATACATTCTGATTTGGGTTATGTTGCTGATTAGCGAGCTATCGTCCAGTTTGAAGGTGTAGAGTCTTTTGGGCGTAGTCCGCTAGTGGGGTTATATCGTGACATCGTGCGTATGATCCTGAGGGAATCGGAAATGAGGCACATAAATGTTCAAGAACTTTGAGTTTCGTCTAGTGATTAAGAAAATAGTTATTTATGATACAAGTGTTAAAAGTGACATTTTATTTTGTGAGTAGGGAATATTGCGGAACGAGCGTAGCGAGTGGAGCAACCCCACGAACAAAATAAAACCACTTTTGATAAATGTATCATACAATATTTTGTTGTAAAACTGTTATTAAAAAAAGCCGTCTGTGGGGTTGAACTCCCGATCTATCGCTTACGTGTCGCACCCGTTGGCATTGAGCCACCCGTTCGTTTCAATTATATGTGACAATAAAGTGTAAATGTCAAGTCAGGTACTGGGCAAAGGGTAACTAAGTAAAATAATTGTAAGTTGTTTAGTGTTTATTAATAACTACAATTGAAGCTGTCTTTAAATATTGTAAATTTTGTGGCTAAAAAAATGGATTTTGAAGAAAATACGGGCAATAAAAGTAATTTCATTATTCCACCAGATGTTAAAGAAGCCGCAAATATGGCAACTTTAGATCTGTTGCCCCAAAAATCGCGGCAACAATATGGTACAGCATATAAAAGACTTATTGAATGATGTGAAATGAAGAAAGTAGTAGACAAGTTCACTGAAAATATACTTTTGGCTTACTGCGAAGAAAAATCTACTTTATGAAAGGCGTCATCAGTGTGGTCTAATTTCTCTATGATAAAAGCTAATTTGCAAATCAAGAACAACGTGGATATAAGCAAGTATTACAAGCTAATAGCATTTTTAAAACGAAAAAGTGTAGGATATCGGCCAAAAAAATCGAAAATATTTACTAGCGAACAAATTAAAACATTTTTGAATGAAGCTCCAGACATCAAATATCTAAATAAATAATTTATAACTATTTGAATAAATATGTATTGTTTCTAAGTAATATATTTCTTCTAATTTTATCAATATCTTGAGAAGAATGCATATTACTATATGATATATAGATAGCATTTTATTTTTAACACTAGTGTTAAAAGTGTTTTCGACACTAGTGTTAAAAGTATTTTTAACACGTAACATTATAAAAGTCGATTTTTAGTTCACCTATCAATGAATTAAAAATGTCATTTTTAATGACAGTTTTACAAAAAAGTTATTATATAGGCCAGTGAAATATTTAATTTAAGAACTGTATCTTTGATCATTAGGTTCTTCTGTTAGCAGTTGTTGGATTCCTTGTCTTTAGGAAAATCTCATTATTGGTGTCTTTATAATGTAGTATGTACCACCAGTTTATTATTTTGAGAAATTTGGCAATATCCTCGTAATTTTGAAAATTATATACAAGGCCTATTTCTAGTAAACCTTCCAGTATACGTACTGAATCACAAGATTTACATTTTGCCTTTTAGAAGTGGTAAAGTCATACACAAAGTCAAAATTGAATATTTAGAGATTCGTTGAACAATAGTAATTTACCACTTACTACAGAATGTTCAGAAATAGTAAAATCTTCTCCGTGAATGCGTACTTTTTTTCTCATGCCACTGTCTTTTGAAACACATGCATCTGATGATTGTTATAATTATCTCATCATACCTGGCATTTTACAAATTATGAGACCAATAAATATATCTAAACGGCGCGACGTGTCGGTTTTGAAGTCACCCACCAGATGTTAGACGTCGTTAACTAGTTGGTGTTCAAGTAAATCGCTGAAGGTTGTCAATAAAAACTATACCGAGCGCTAATTGTGGTTCAAATCACCAGCTATGATATGAAATAGAAGATATTCTCGGTAGGAGTACTAGCTTTAACCTGCTGTTCGCATAGCGTCACTTGCTAGTCACTTTCAAATAGAGCCAGTGGAAGCCAAGTGTCCGATATCTACCCAAAAATACATCGAAAACCATAAGTCAGGAAGTTGAAATTTTGTAGGGGGTTGAGCTATCCTTCGACCTTTATGAAATTTCAACTTTGCGAAGTAGGATTCGCTTTCCCTTTGACCTATAATCACTACTTCATTATAAATGTGGTTGAGGGGCATACGGAGAGGGCTTTCTTCATTGGTGTTTTATCTATAGTTTTTAAATTATGATGATTTCGGATATGTGTCGTTGAAAATAGATCGATCGATCAAATCGGGCCAATTTGTGTCAGACGGTGTTTTTGGTTTTTTAAATTACGGTGAATGAAAATAGATCAATTAAGACTAAATCTGGCCAGTATGTGTTCCACTGCTTTCTATTGTTTTGTCGATATATTTTTAAATGATGGCGATTTCAAATATGGGTCGATGAAAATAGATCTATTGGAGCCAAATCTGATCAATTTGTGTTCGAAGGTGTCTTATGGATAGTTTTTTAAATTATGCTGATTCCGGATATGGGTCGATAAAAATAGATCGTTTGAAGTTAAATCGGGTCAGTTAGTGTTCCTTTGCTTTCGATAGCGTGTTGTCGATGATGTTTGTTGGATATGTAAGCAGATCGACGTAATTAAATCTAGTTTAGCGGTTACATCCAAGAATATTGTGCTTCATTGCTTGCTATTTTGATTTATCGATCAATTTTGGTATATTTGTGCAAATGGATGTACCTAATTCATTGTAATCAAATCGAGAGAGTGGTAAGACCGAATTTTTCAGGCGGTTCGAAAAGATAGACGAAACTAGGCGGACGGATGTAAAAGTGTGGGTTTTACATGAAGAGTACGGTTCTGAAAGGCCTTCAAAATTAGTATTTAAAATCACTGAATTCAAGGAATGAATTTATCAGCATTTTTCATTTTGCAATGAGGCCGCTATGGATTTAAATTGAGGCATATTTGCCTTTGCGCCGTTGATTTTTCAACAGATAATAAGCTATCAGTATATTGGTTGCTGTTTAATTTATCAAGAATGCAAAATATTTATTTAGTCTCATTCTCATCATTTAGTAATTTTAACAATTTTTCTTCGAGATAAATTGCTGGATTCTTTATAGTACGGTAGACAGCAGAACTTTTAGTTGCCATATTTGTTTAAATTTGCTTTATTTTTTTTTTTCTATTTTTAATGTAACTTATCCACAAAAAACTCCTGCCACTTCATTAACAGGATACGGCTTAGCAGCAGCATTTAATTATATTAGAAAGTGTCAATGTTACACGTTTTTAATGTTGAGTTTTCTTGTGTTCTTTATTGATATTACAGTATGATGGAAAATGATTTCCTGCCACCTTCACTGTAGACCGGCGTTCTTAGTTCTATCTTTTGTCTCGTTTTCGTTTGATCGAGACGAAGTCGTAATTTTTATCTCATCGAAGAATCAGCTTCTGAACACTTTCGTTAAGGAGATATTTTTTTACGTCTCAAAGAGACCGCGACACTAGTTGTTGTACCAGCAAGTGACGCTACGGCGTAGATTGCGGTAAGGGGATTTCTGTGTGAAAGCGTATATCTCTTTCATAGTATCATGATCACCAGCTGCTTATTTGCATCTTCATGTGGAAACTGAAAACGTGTTAAAGACAAAACAAAAACATTTGTCCATTATAACTGATGGTTCAGTCTACAAAAACATTTTTTTGGATAGATTGTAGAATTACTAAAAGTTAACAAAGAATTAATGTATTTAAAGTATTTTACATTATATATCAGGAAAGTCTGAATGATTATTGTATGATACAATAATAAATTTTAAATTATATTCCATATAATTTTTCGTTGGGTTGTGGATCAAATATGTATTGAAACGCAATATGTAGGAACCTACTGATGTGTCTTTGTAGTAGGACCTTTCTTAAAATGTTTATATTGCTTCTCTCGTGCTTTATTTACTTTATCTAAAAGTAATAATAATCAAAACATCTTTTCAGGTTTTCCGAAAAAGTAAGACAAATGATTTTTAGACCAATGCTAGCGATTTTAATAACCGGATTTACAATGATAACTGCCTTTTTGTATCAGTTTATAACGGTAATTGCTCTACGGTATCTATGTAGATAAGTATTCTGATTTATCTGCGTTTTTTAGAGATCAAGTCAGTTAAATCCAGTACCTATAATTGTAGTCGTTCTTCTGATAATATTTGTGGGATTGCTTGCTGCAGATTCATGTCAACGTTTTGAAACTGAGGTAAAAGTATAGTTAACATATAAACAAACATAGTAATAATAGTATGTCTTAAATTTAATTTAATATTCTTGCACTGTGGTTCGTGTACCAAGTTTTCTTCAGTTTTATCCACATACTGTTACACCAATTTTGCACTTTACGACTGAGTATTTACATGATCTATTAGTGTAGGTAACATAGATAAAAATTCGCTCCAACAAGGAAGAGCAAAGATAATCCCATTTTTTTTTTTTGAAATGGCTATAAAAATACTAATTAATGTTGAGTCCCTAGCTGTATCTTCGGAGGAACATATTTAAAAAAGGTTGTTTGATTCCATATTTTTTGTTACTGTGCAATAGAATTGATCGAGACCGAGAATTTTTCTATTATGAGAGGGATTATAAGAAATGAAAAAACCGCTGCCCAAGGAATCACTACTTACACATCCAGATTTTCTATCCAAGTCACTCACAACTAAAAAATTTTGTATGCCAAATAGTTGTTTATGGAACTTTAATAATACAATATTTGAAATCTTCTACCCCAAAACCCATAAAACGATACCCCACATCGGCAGTGGGGTGGGGGTGGTGATAGGGGATGGCAGTGGGGGTGGATGAAGTAAAAAAATATTTTGAGGTTTCAAGTTCTTGTACACACACTTAATCACAATTTTTTTCATCCCCTTTAATAATGTGGACGGGGTGGTAATTGGGGTGGCTAATGCCAAAATTTTTTTTGAGGCCTTAGCTTCTCTTGCATATACTAAATACCAATTTTATGGACTCTTACCTGCTTGATTTACCTATTTACCCCAAATTTACCCCAATTTACCCCCCAATCCTTAGACGGAACAAGATGAGAATATAATCTAGTTCTAGATCTCGTTAAAGTACATAAAATTAAAATTTCAAGTCAATATCTCAAACAGTTACAGAATAAACGTGCGCACAAAAAAGTTACAGACAGTCCGACAGACCGACCGACAGACAGACAAAAAAATTTTTTTCGCTCAAATTTAAAATCTCGACGTCTCATGACATTCTAAGCCTATTTGAACAATAAAAATTTTTAAAATTTTTTTGTCGTTACTATACCTACTTCCACTGGATGTGGAAGTAAAATATCAACTATTTTGCAAAAACAGTTTGTTTATATCAAAAATTATATATTAGCTCATGCATTTACAGTATGTGCCGCTACTAATACTATATTTGGAAAAGTAAAAAGCAAATCTTAAAACTTCTAAAACCAGTGTTGAAAGATGTTATTGATAAATTTAATACGAAAGATCCACGATACAGGTATAAAAAAGACTTTCAAAACATTATTTTGGTTTTTATATCAATACAAGGACACGAAAAAATTCCTCAATGAGTATCGATTAGAACAGTATAAAGATTCTATAAAAAAAGGGCAAAACTGGAATCGTTGTAAAGTGCTTCTGCCAATGATGATCACTTAAGAATCAGCTGCACATATTATATTAAATTCAATACCATGCAGTTGCACAGACAATTGCACTGGCAATTGTAGTTATTAGAAAGCCGATTTAAATTGTACAGCACTTTGCAAGAACTGCCATGGGATTCAATGTTTGAACTCAACTGCTATTAGAATAGAGTAAAATAGTATAAATTTATTCACCATAAATCCTGTTACAGGAACAATATCGGTTTTGTCATAAAATCTCGTTTAAAATATGAAGTAATTTACAGAAAACGAATTATATAGTATACAGGATGTCCCTCTTAAAACTCCCAGAACCATTTCTCGATAACTAAAAGAGATGTTTGAATTCTGTAAAAGGTATCCACTAGAATATATACATATATACCTACTTTCTGTATATTGTTGCCCTAATCTGGGCACAATATACAGAAAGTAGGTATTTTCATAATAAATAAAAAAGTGTGTAAGCTGTGATTTGCATAATACCTAAATAATATTCTCTAATCATGATAAAAGCAAATAAATAAAAATAATTTATTGTAAAAAAATAAATCAAGAATAGGCTTGTAAATAATGAACGAATGTTTCTATACTCTACTGATGAGAATTAACGAGTTCGAAAAAACTTGTACAACTTTTCTAGAGTTGAAATAGAATGTAAGGTTCAATAATTCTTGTGAATGACTGAATTTCAATAAATAATTTAAGTATCTTCAATATATTTTTTTTTGCCTTAAAATGCCAGGAATCTTATCATGTAATTCAATACTTCGTCAATATTAGCTAGAAGAGTAGTTGTTTTGATTGGTTTTCCAATAATGTTTTAAAGTGTTTTCCTAAGTAGTATATTAGCGTGACCCGATTAAGGTACCAATATGCAGAAAGTAGATAATTTTATATTAAATAAAAAAAGTGTGAATGACTAAATGTAAATAAATGATTTAAGTATTTTCAATATATTTTTTTCTTTAAAATGCTAAGAATCCTATCATGTAATTCAATACTTTGTCAGTATTAGCTAGAAGAGTAGTTGTTTTGATTGGTTCTCCAATAATGAGTGTTTTAAAGTATTTACCTAACTAGTATATTAGCGTGCCCAGATTAGGGCAACAATATACAGAAAGTAGGTATTTTCATAATAAATAAAAAAGTGTGTAAGCTGTGATTTGCATAATACCTAAATAATATTCTCTAATTATAATATAAATATATTTTTCTAATGTATCAATAAAAGCCACTGCCTAAAGAACCACTACTTCCATATCCAAGTTTACTATATAAGTCTCTTAAAACGAAAATAATGACAATATTATATTTGAACTCGACTATGTGGAAATCATTATTCATAGAAATTTAATAATATAATAATATAATATTATATAAAAACTTATAAAATACGTTGAGTAATTCTAAATTGGGGTAAATGAATTATCTCTCTCTCTCTCAATGATTTTTACAAACGCAACGTTCATACGCCTTTCATAATATGCTGCGTATACCGTACTTCAAGGTCAAACTTACTCCTAGCCTCGTAGGACAATGTGTCAAATTTTTCATTATAGGATGTACTTTTCATCAGATAATTTATAACTTGCTGTGACATTATAATCACAGCTTCAAAATTGAGAGACATACCGTACGTGTAATGGCAAGTTAAACATAGGAAGTAGAATTGCAACATCGCGTGTGCCAGTTGACTAAAATGAAATAACAGAGCTGGGATACTTCAGTAGTCGAGTGCCGACAGGCGGGTTTTGCTGTTGCTGGGTTGTCATATCTCTCGTGCTACGTGGATGTACATGTCTAATCCGCAATTACACGCACTGCATATCGAACAATCTTATATGTTATATACCACACTCGAAAGTCATAATTAGTTCCAGATCCGTACGAGAGACTAGGTGAATTTTTAAATTTTTGAATGCATTCTGCACAAAATAATTTGTAACTACTTTGGCATTGCGATTACGACTTAAAATTTGAGACATATATAAAACATACAAAATATCACAAACGAAAGTCAAAATTAATCCCAGCCTTGTAGGAGAGAATGGGCGAATTTTTCAATATTGGGTGTACTTTTCATGAAATAATTTATAACTTGCTTTGACACGGTGATCACTACTTCAAATTAAGAAGACTTATAACAAAAGGTATTATACATCGTACTCTATGGTTAAAATTATTTCTAGCTACGTAGGAGAGAGCTGGTGAATTTTTAATTTCCTTATGGACTTTGCATGAAATAATTCAAAACTTGCTTTGGCATTGCGATCACGGTCTCAAATTTGGAAGACATATAAAGAAACGTATTGTATATAGCAAATCAGAACATAATATGACGAAAGGTATTGTATTAGTACTCCAATGTCAAAATTATTCCCAGCCCGTAGGAGACAGTTGGTGCATTTTTAATTTCTTGAATGCACTTTGCACAAAATAATCCATAACTTGCTTTGGCATTGCGATCATGGCATCAAATTTGTAATTTACTTCCGTATCTCTGAAATCGCGTAAGTCAGAAACATAATATTCTAGCGACGGGCTCTCCTGAGGAAATAATGAGACACGTATTCGACTGTTTTCAAAAAGAGACCCCCGAAAGGATGAACAGGGAGAGGGATGTTTTTAAGCATGAAATTTGACGCATACCCGCCCATGTTCTCTATTGTCGATTGAAATAATTATTTTTTCATTTATCTTTCGTTTAACTCGCTCTAACACAAAAATAGAATAATGAATTTTTAACAAATTGCGATGCGCAGTGGGTTTCCGAGTACTATGGATGCGCAGTGAATCTCCTCGAGTACAATGGATGCGCAGTACGTTTCCTCGTGTGCTATGGATGCGCAGTAGGTTTCCCCGAGAACTATGGATGCGCAGTGGGTTTCCTCGTGTACAGTCGATGCGCAGTGGGTTCTCTCGAGTGTACTTCCTGAATACTATAGAAATACTCAGTGAGTATGTAGTACTTCTTTATAGGCATAAGTTGGTATGCCAATGTTCTTAATTCAACGCTCAAGAAGTCTTCCATATGAACGAAGTCGCGGGCATCAACTAGTAACTTCAAGTTCATACAGTCCTTCAAATGCAGACACAATAATCTCGTAAATTCTTATTAAAATATAGTTTTATGTTTTATGAGCCTTTTCAATTCTCACTATTCTTAAAACATATTAAGAAACCAACACCAAAGTTATTTTAAAAGCTCTGGTTATAATTCGTCTTAAATGCATATGAAGTATATAATGCAATTTCTTATAAAATTTCTGGTACGTGTATTTATTCTCAGTTCCCATGCAAACTTGTGAAAACGAGCGAGAAAAATCATAATAATAAAGCACTTCCCACTCTTATAAACATTCAAATTTTCTATAGTGTCTACATGTTCAGCTCATAAAGACATAAAAATCTCATCTTTGTCGAATTCGAAATTTTTAATTACTCTGCAAATGGTTCTATTTGATGAAAAAATAATCCCTGGAAAATATTATCGAGGCAAGATAAACTGAAGGGGTGCCCCAGGACACATCATATTTGCAATAATGGAAATAAATGGAATTGTTTACATATTTTTGTTATAAGAATTAGTTCAATTCTAATTTCTCATCAGGCCTTATATATGTTGAAAATTGTATCTACTAGATATACTTTTAGAGGGCAAAATATTTACTAGTGAAATATTTTGTCGAACTCTTCTATACATTTCTTTAAATATATAAGGAATAAAAAACCAGACTGCAACCAACAGCTATCCTCCAGACTAATGCCCGCCGACCGCTGAATTAAAAATTATAAGCCTGGCCGCGTTAAGTGCAATAGCTATGTATTGTCACAAAACGCTAAAGTTTCGATTGCAACAAACCGCAGTCAAAAGACTTATTGCTGCTCAAAGGAGCTCTCGTACCAGTCACTACACATTACTTGCAGACTGCAGTTTCGAGCTATTCACTGCAGTCAGTGCTAGGTAGGTCCGGGATGGCTGTTCACTCTTTGTATATGACGAGATTTATAAAACCTTGACATGCAACAAAAATGGAATACTCCATCTAGCAGGTGATCTCTATTGCAATCGAATCAGCAGTAGGCCTGACATGGGCACAGTTAGTAGGTATGCTTTTAGATGGCAGAATATGTACTAGTGAAATATTTTGTCGAACTCTTCTATGCATTTCTTTAAATATATAAGGAATAAAAAACCAGACTGCAATCAACAGCTATTCTCCAGACTAAT
Source organism: Rutpela maculata (assembly GCA_936432065.2). Lineage (NCBI taxonomy): Eukaryota > Metazoa > Arthropoda > Insecta > Coleoptera > Cerambycidae > Rutpela > Rutpela maculata. The sequence goes on from OW386285.2 coordinate 248,093,459, forward strand.
ACCCGCCGAGCGCTGAATTAAAAATTATAAGCCTGGCAGCGTTAAGTGCAATAGCTATGTATTGTCACAAAACGCTAAAGTTTCGATTGCAACAAACAGCAGCCGAAGACTTATTCCTGCTCAAAGGAGCTCTCGTACCAGTCACTGCGCACCACTTGCAGACTGCAGCTTCGAGCTATTCACTGCAGTCAGTTCTAGGTAGGTCCGATCTATACGTTTACTTAAATACAGGGTGTAATCAGTTTCATATCATTAAAAAAAACTGGTAATGGGGACCAACTAAATGAACAAAAAACCTTTATGACTTTTTCCTCTAGGGGAAAAAAACTGACCTAGGTAAACAATTTGAGTATTAGGGTAGGAAACATTTGAGAACCACTGCCTTTCTGGGTCAATGGACGCGTACTTCCCAATTATACAACTTTTAAATCATCATAAAAAAGTGCAAAGATTACCGACCGACCGTTCTCGCCGGCCCGCGTTTCAAGGCAAAGAAGGGCGGCACCTTTAATGATCGCCTGAACCGAACTTATTATGAAAATAATTCGTTATCTCTTTTTGCAGAACTGCAAGCAAATGATGTCGTAGAGGTTTAAACACAGCATTTCCTTACATGTGTGTTTTTTAAATTTAGAACAAAATATTGGAGCTTTTATTGTTGTTTATAATTTATCAGATTTAAATGTGATCTATTAACATTTGTAACCTAATGAGTGTTCTAGGTTAATCTTAAAAAACGAGTAATTATTGCATGACATTGGGAAATAAAGAGTTAGACGTCTGAGATACGATAACAGAAAACAATTATGTGTATTTTAAGTTAGGAAAAAATCGATCAGGTATCGAAAACGAAAATATTCAATAAATAAATCTAGAGCTCACCAATAAATTATTTTTGATTTACCTACATAAATTGTTCGAAATGGTTTCCGTCTGCATCAATACACTTTTCGGCACGTCGAACTAAGGACATACGCACTCCGTTCAACACATTTGGTAAATTAGGATAATTTTTTATGGTTTCTATGCGCATTAAAATATCACACTAAACTATCAACTAACGTTGTCAATAAAGAAAATAAAAATAAAAACTTGGTCCAAAATCCAAAAAGCAACACAAAAAGAACGAACAAGTAGTGTCTGTACGTAATCAAGAACTTAACAACTTGAACGGTAAGTCAATAAAATAAGTCTTAACTGTAAATACGTGGCCCAAAATTCAAAAAGAACAAGCACAGCACATACAAAAACAACGGACCGGTTCGACGTGTGTACTTAACGAAGTGCCCACAGAAATTAAAATATTGCAAAAGGGAGAGTATAGTTTTCTTCAGATCTACTAAGCACTCGGAAAATGCTGACGCCTTTCACCTTCATCGCACCGCTAAATTCCTTACCTTACCTACTTTTAACAAACCATAAAAAAATGTGATTACCAACTTGTGTCCTCGCCGACGCACGGTCTCTAACAAAGAAGCGCAAACACTTTGAAAGAGCCGTAATTAACGTATTTGATGGTTAGAGGCGCCAACATATGCGAAGCAGCAGTTCTCAAACAATATTATTGAAAATTTTAGAAATTTTTGTTTATTTATTTTTTCTAAACCTATGGGTTTTAGATCCCATGTTATACGGTGTGTGTAGCGGCTCGCTAGGCATAGGTAGTAAGAATTACAACATCGCGTGTGCCAGCTGGCTGGAATGAAATAACTGAAAGCTGGGATACTCCCCCTAATGGACGAGTTTACAGTGCTGTGTTGTCATATCTCTCGAGATACATGAATGTACATGCCTAATGGACAATTACACGCACGGTATAAGGTTTTTTTGTTCGTTTAGTCGTTCCCCACCACCAGTTTTTTTAATGACATGAAACTGATTACACCCTGTATATAAGGAATAAAAAACCAGACTGCAACCAACAGCTATTCTGCGGACTAATGCCCCATCGAGTGCTGAATTACGAATTGCAAGCCTTACAAGGAAACATATAGAGAAGTTTGACAAAATATTTCACTAGTAAATTACTTCCACATCCAGTGTAAGTATAGTAACGACAAAAAAAAAAAATTGAAAATTTTTCAAATATGCTTAGAATGCCATGAAACGTCGAGATTTCAAGTCTGAGCAAAAAAATTCTCTCTGTGGGTCTGTCTATAACTTTTTTTGTGCGCACGATTACTCCGGAACCGTTTAAGATATTGACTTGAAATTTGGTACACGTATGTGTTTTAGCGTGATCTGAAACTAGATTATATTTTCATCTTATTGCGTCAAAGGGTTGGGGGGCAAATTGGGGTAATTGGGGGTAAATCAAACAGGCAAGAATCCATGAAATTGATATTTAGTATTTACTAGAGACGCTATAAGATTTCAAATATTTGTTTGGCATTAGCCACCCCCATTACTACCCCCATCTGATTATTAAAGGGAGCGAAAAACATGTGATTTAGTGTGTGTGCAAGAACCAAAAACCTCAAAATACTTTTTTACTTCATCCACCTCACTACTACTCCCTTATCACTACCCCCACCCCACTACCGATGTGGAATATCGTTTTATGGGCTTTTGAGGTAGACGATTTCAAATATTATATTATTAAAGTTCCATAAACAATTTTTCCACATACAAAATGTTTTCGTTTTGAGAGACTTGGCTGGAAAATCTGGATGTGGAAGTAGTGATTCCGTGGGCAGCGGTTTTTATGTGGACAAGCTCAACTTTTCAAGAAACTGTTCTGTTCTTATTTTTTTGAATAATAAGTAGTGGTGAACCAATGAAGGAGGCATTATATGTAAATGCACTTTTCAAAATTAATTCACAAATATGGTGTTTACAAGGGAAGTACGAAAGTACAGAATATCCACTTAGTTCAACTATTTCAACCACATTTTGAGAAAACGGGCCTAGGTAGTTATCTACAAACTTTTACCTGCTTGCGGCACGGGTTTCTGTTTTCTGATTCATCTGATACTTGCACATATATTTTTTTTAGTATGATGGAATATTTAAAAATAAGGATTCGGTTCACCCAACTATAAAGTTGGGCCATCATATTATGTATTGTGAACGGGCAGAAACGCCTCGTTCTACAAATTTCACATTGGTGGGATAATTACCTTCATTTTATTACTTATTGCATAATTTACAGTTTCAAAATATCTTCACTGAAATTTGTTCAGCACCATGGTATAATTGGAATACGCGAAATCAAAAACTCTATTTGATGTTAGTTTGTGGTGCTTTAGCTCCTGTGAGAATAAATATTACAGATAAATTGATTATAAACTACAGTTTTTCAATTTGGGTGAGTATTGAACTTCTCTTTTATTATGACAATTATATATTACTGAAACAATCAAGATATATCACATCATAAATGTTATCAATAATTGACTACTAATTGTACTTTCTTTATAAATAATTAATGAAGACAAATAACAGTTTTCACATGGGAAATCCACAATGAAGCTACAACACTGCAGATATTTTGTGATATCCACATTCAGTGCAGCACAGCTAAAGACTCTCAACGTCGCTCTAGATTAACTCACCACCATTCGTTTGGGGAACGAGACTATGGCACATGGTGATAGTGTAAGTTGTCACTTTAGAGTGACAATGACATATTTCGCTAGAATTACACAAATAATTTTATTTACGATCGTTTGAAAATACCAAAATAAAAGGAATAATTAAGTTGTTATTCTTACATCAACTCTCATTATATTAAAAACAGTTTTGGGGCATTATTTTTCATAAAAATATATTGTCAATGTTCCGACCAATCTTATTTAAGTGCAGATGCACTGAAGCGAGCGAAAGAGTACTTTTTTCAGCCGACACATTTTCTGGAGAAATTTTTCACCAGAAATTAACGTTTTTCCAGACTAGACCGGAAAATGAACATCAGCTACAAAAGTTTTCCGATCCCTCTTATTCTCTTTTCCGATCTATGAAAGTAAAAAATGCTGCCGTTGCCATGGAAAGAAACTTGTGTTAATTGTTGAGATAAGTGTCAAATAGGTAAATACACGTAACTTTTATGAGTTTTCAAAGGTCAATTCACAAGTTATTACATGTAGTTAATTATCGTTTGTAGTTGTAGTTTTCTTAGAAAATTTATTAAGAGATAATAAAAACTGAAGTTGTATAATAGTGTCGGTCGTAAAAATATTTTATTTAATTAGTTATTATTGTTTGTCGTTATTGGTTAGAAAATTTATTTAAAAAAGAATATAAAATTGATTTTGTATGACAGTGTCGGCCGAAAAAAAATATTGTACGTTATGTGTCCGAAAAACAGTGTTTTTCAGGTCTCCCCAAGTTTCCAAGTTTGGAATCTGCTTGAGTTGACCTGCAAAACACCTCTTTCCAGTCTTGTAACGTAAATTACTATTGCAACGCGTTGCCATGGGAGACGAGCGGCAAAGTGACCATTGTTCAAGGTGATCGGAAAATGTCAACTTTGCATTTTCAGAATGTGAGTAAAAAAGCCTACCTACTGTATTTGTCGATCGTAGAAAAAATTTGGTTTTTACTACGTGCGCCAGGTCGCTCCTTTTCCAACGTAGGATGGCTTAATTGCTTTCAGTGGGATTCGGTTAAGTTTATGCGAGACACCTAGGACCGGAGTTCTATATAAAGTAGTTGAAATAAAGTGAAAGTTATACCTACCATAGATTGCTACTGCTTATCTGCCTTCTAATGATGATGCATTTGTATTATCATAACTCTAATCACTTCTTAATTTCGTAATTACTTTTGTAGAATTTCTCCCATTAATTTTCGTATTCTTCTCGATGTCCTAAATATCAAACTTTAGGATCTAATGAGAATCTCTTTATCTTTAGTTGTCCATCTAATACACGAAAACACCTGAGAGATTAAATTTATAGTTAATAATTCAATCAAGAAAAATCAAGAATTCAGTAATACCATTTATTGTAAATAAAGTTTAAAAACGTATACAAATGAGCTAGCTAACAAATTATTTGATGGTATCTGCTTACCAAACACGGCATTATCGCAACTACATGCAATGGAGAATAACAGTATCAATCGACTGGTACAAAAAAATTCACAATTTCTTAGAAGTTCTTGTTATGGTTATTTGACTTAAGACTGACGGCGACAATGTATTCACTTAAAGGACTCCGTACCAAATACATGGGAAAATGGATCTCGGTGAAAAGTATTGTAACTCTGGGAAAAGGGACTTTTCGTTGTCCTGATTAAACTTTCAAATATAAACTGGGTCTGAAAACCCGCCGCTTCCGAGTTATAGGCAGTTAAAAAATGTATGAAGTAGGGATTTTCGCTTCTCACGAATTAATCGACAGTGGTTAATAATAATTATAAGAGCAAGGCCTATATATCCACATCGTTTGCAATATTTTTGTTTTCAATTATTAACATGAATCAAGATTAAAACATTCAATCTATAGGATGAACAAGCTGTTGTGCAGTATTTCCCAAAAGCTGTAAAAGAATATCATGTTAATATTATTAAGTTTCTTTGTTTCTAGATTTCAATAAATTATATAAATAGAAAGTTTACAATTTACTCTCAAAAGATGCCATGGTATAGGAGAAATATTTAATGGTCATACATTACAATTATATTATAACGTTGATTTTATAGTTCTACAATAGTTCAAAACTATTGTGCTCAGATAGCAAACAGTGGAGTGATTCCAGGGTTCATTAAAAGTCAAGGAAGATATTTTCAAATTAACAAGTTTATTTTAACGCTAAAGTTTCTCAATACAATTACAAATGTTTCTAATTCTAATCATGAGAGCGACAATATTTAAATATTATATATTTATAAACGTTTAACACACAAAGAGAATACTGAAAACCTAACCTTTAGTAAACCCAGGAACCTTCACCATATAAAATATGAATCTACAGACAGTTCTTGAATCGAAAACGTTCAAAGCAAAGATAAATTAATTAATATGACAATGGATACGTCAACTGAAATTTGATTAACATCTAGTTCGAAAAATTCTATCTTTGACAGACAGTTGGTATTTGATATAATTGACATTCTACGCTTTGACTTTTAACCGACGGTTGTCACTTTGAAAATTAACTGACAACTGGCGCTTCAACAATCAATGCTTATGTGTCACTTCGTTTAGTTGACGCAGCGTTTGTGGCTTTGAATTGAAAATAACGCGATGCAAAACAATTAATTAAGTTCGTAACCCCTTCCACGACAAATGCTATGGCTTAACGCAGAAACCACACTATCTTATGATAGGAGAAGTCTCACTCGAACTATGTCGGGCTCTATGCCGAGTGTAAAGACTATGCGCTATCTAGCCAGTGTCACTTCTGCGATGTCACCACAACATTCGAGGTTAAGTGTCAAGAACCTATTCGGATTCTCTCCGAGATGAGAATGAATAAAATGAGCTCCTGCGGTCCTTTATATAGTAAATGGTTGCTAGGTCCAGAACATTTTTCTTAGTTACGAAATATCAAATTACTACGGATACGGGAAAAGTTCGTTCGTAAGGATGAATCTAATTTAACATCCGCGCGCGCGGATTTCGAAACGTCGACCGGAAATGTGTTATTTGTCAAAATGGTTTCCATGGTAACGGTCGTCATAGTTACCACTACCCAATGGTACTACTCCCATGGCAGGCACTCGCTTAGTTTTGAAGCTAGGTACGCCAGATTAGTGGAAATGATATACGAAAAAGCAGTTTCAGTTTAATAACGCGCGACCGGTCGCCGTCTCGAAATCCGTGGCCATACAGCTAGAATATGGAGATTTCCGTTCAAAAATTTAATGTAACTTGTATTTTTGTTTTAATTTTATTACAATCAATAAAAAAAGTTGAGTTTTATTATTAATACAGCTAATCATTTCGTAACTAAGCGAGTGCCTGTAGAAGAACGCACTACCGGGCGTCAAAATGACGCGACACCAATTTATTTCTCAGGGGGCGCCAGTCGCGTATTACCCCGTTCTTCTACCTCCCAGGCGGGTTCGAGATAAGATGACTTCGGTAGCCGAAAAGCGGGACCAAGGCTGCACTACCACAGATCGGAAACTACGCTCTCTCTGGACCCGAATTCCCTCGTTAGGGGTTTAGGCACCTCTTAATTTCCTGAATTTTTGCATAAAAAAATCCCAACCGAAGAATTTCTCTGCGGAGGGATTAGTTTTGGTACGCGAAAATCGCGTTTTGGTCCATTAATAACGGAATATATTTCTCAAAAAACGCATAAAAAAATCCCTATCAAACCTTCGTAAAGCAACCAGAAGGTCGAACGTTAATGCGAATTAACTCGACACATCCGGCTTTCTCTACGAAAGTTCCAGGGATTATAGACCGTCAACAGGCCTCAAGATCAATTAAGAAATATTAGTTCAAAGAATCCGTTTATTTAACAGAATTGGTTATACAAAATTCTCAAGAAAGAATCGTGCCTTCCCCAATCAAGGTAGTGACTTTCAGACCATACAAGCGAGAGCGCTCACGCTAACGATCGATTAGGTAGAAAAGATTCATACGTACCTTCTCAGAATCAAAATGTGAGCTTTTAGAATCATTTCAGACTCTGGGTAAATGAATAATTAAGGCTGACTGAAATTAACTTAAAAAAGTTTTACTAAATGAATTTAGTTTCGCTAGAGACTACCTAGCTTTAAAGTTCTTGTATCGTGGAAATTCACGTACTCAAACACATTCAGAGGACTTATTACTGCATAAGTTGAGTGGCGTTCGATCAGTCCACGACTTACTAACCCTTATCACAGTCGATTAATAATATCGATTTGGCAGCGTCTCACCTTCGAGCGACTATTAGGCAAAATTGAATTTTTGGATTTTTATGCACAAGGCGTTTTCCTCTATAACTTTGTCATTTGAAAAGCCCCGTTATTGGCTTTTCTACCATCACTTTGTCTGGACCACTCAACGCGCTCGACCAAATTGCGAGCCGCTGGGTCAATCCAAACTCTTTCTATGCGAGAAACCGGCCTTGTACATGTGCATTGATTTTTATCAATTTTTGCTTATCGGCACTACGCCGGCTTTGACAAAATCTTCTATTTTGCCTTTTGGATGCAGTGCATCGTTAAAATTTTATGCTCATACTTTAGAATTGGGCTTTCAATGATCGTACCTCAAAGGTCAATGTCTTTGGTTGAGGAATAAAAAATAAAAAATAATTTAAAGTATATTTTCGTGGTACTTTTTAAACTGACTTTGTGGTACTTTTGAAAAATCCATTTAAAGACCAATTTTAGCGTACTTTTGAAAAATCGATTTTCGAGCCAAATTTCAAGGTACTTTTGAAAAACTAATCTGCGGGTGAAATTTTGGCGTACTTTTGAAAAATCGATTTTCAAGCCAAATTTCAAGGTACTTTTGAAAAGTTAATCCGCGGGTGAAATTTTGGCGTACTTTTGAAAAATTGATTTTCAAGCCAAATTTCAAGGTACTTTTGAAAAGTTAATCTGCGGGTGAAATTTTGGCGTACTTTTGAAAAATTGATTTTCAAGCCAAATTTCAACGCAGTTTTGAAAAATTAGTCTGCAAGTGAAACTTTGGCGTACTTTCGATAAATCGATTCCTGGGCCAAATTTTGACGCCCTTCCAAAAATATTATTTTTCAAAGTCCAATTTATGATACCTTTGAAAAAGTATACTATTCATAAATCTTTGTCATTATATACTTCTACTCTGATATTCTGAACCAAAAACATTTTTCCTAAGTGAAAATTCGGTGTTTCTTCGAATTTTCGCCTGGTCATTTCCAACGCCTTATAGAACCCAAAACGGTCCTTGTGGACTGATCTGCGCCTCTGCAGACTCCCAAAAATGTCTTTAAATGAAATTTTTGCCTAAGTCGAATTTTGATTATGTCTTCAACTTAGGACGATTTTGGAGAGTTCTACAACACTCCCCTCCTTTGGTTGAATCTTTTCTACTCATCGATCGCCTTTAATTTCCATATTCACTTGTATGTCTGTATGCCTTCATTTGACGGTCTGACCTATGGTACAGATGTTTTAAAAATAACGGCCTTAATTGGGGCAGACGGCTGATTCGCCTATCTAACTTAAAATAAATACATTTTTTAAACAATACGACAAGTTGATACAACATTTTTATCAACTTAATTACACCCGCGTCGAGGTGCGAAGCGAAGCGAAGCGTAGCACAATTTTGATTAGCGTCCACTCTCACTAACTCGTTGCACTCGCTTTTTTTGCCCTGGTCTCGCTCTTGCTTAACTTCGGTCCTTTCTAGAAGAGGCTGTCTATATCTCCATGCCGCAGCTTGGACGGTCCTCGCCTTTGAGTTCCAGACTTCACCATGCCGCGCCCTTGCGACAGGCTGGGTCATCTTTCCATTTTTGCACATGGAAAATGCAGTTCTGCAACTAGATTGACTTTTTAGCAAGTCGTCGACTGGAACGCGTCGACTAACAAACACAATGTGTTGTTTTTAATGAAATATTTTTCTAACATGAATTTTGTTAACTTATAATGGTTAGAAATTGGTTCTTCGTAAGGTAGATTGAATCGGCTTACGATACTCGTGCGGTCATCACTACTTTGTGAAAAAAAGTATAAAAAAAAATTGAAGCGTCTTCTTGAGTGAAGAACGGCTTCTGAAACTCGTCTCGTAGTTTCTCCTTCGTAAGGTAGATTAAATCGGCTTACGATACTCGTGCGGTCATCACGACTTGTGAAAAAAGTATAAAAAAAAAAAAAATTGAAGCGTCTTCTTGAGCGAAGAACGGCTTCTGAAACTCGTAGTTTCCATTTGGGGTATACGTTAATTTTGTTGACTTAAAATGATTAAAATTGAAGTTGTCTTCTTGCATAAGAAAAACAGCTTCCGAAACTCGTACTGATTCGTACTTATGCCTACGTCCATTACTCGAACTTGGCGGCTCTCGCTCTTGAGAAGCTAGGCTTACCGGATCGCGCTCTTGCGTCGGGTTCGCCGTCTTTCCATGTCTGCTCATGGAGTAGACTTTAAATTTTCGATTTGACCGCATATAGGTCAAAACCGCCACTTAGAATTTTGAGAAATTATATAAAAAAAAGCGAAAACGGCTATTAGCCGTGGTCGACCTCAGAAATATCTAGAGGTGACTCTTCTATATCTGGCTCATCTCGAGCATCTTCGGGATCTCGACTTATTACATCCGGCTCATCTTGAGCACTTGCGGGAACATTGATTTGAACTAGTGTGGTATCGCTACGTCGCTCTGACCTGGGCGCGATCTCATTGTCTGATGAGGAAGCGTCGTCACTAAGATGAGTTTCATCCGGACTATCTTCTGATTCTTCAGACAATTCCAATTCAACATCGGGGTCTCCCTTAGGTGCCGGCCTGATGGCATCGACATGTAACCTCGTCGAAGTTACCCCCTTGTGAATGAGGTAAACTTCATTAGACAATCTCTTTAAAACCTTGTGTGGCCCACTCCACGATGGTGTGAAGGTATGATCCTTCCTGATCCTTTTAGTCATTACCATATCTCCCACTTTATATACGATCGGCGTTACCGCCACTTTGGGCGCGTAACGCCATTGGTAATTTGTTTGATTTTTACGAATCTCCTTGACTCTTTCAAGGCGGGGAACGTCCGCTTGATTACGACGCTCTTGTCTATAAGCGAACATATTCCAATCACCAATCTGTGGTAATTCATAGCCGAGTACTACGAAACTGGGCGTATGCCCCGTAGCGGCGTTTTTTCTTGTTCTCAAGATATATGCCATCTGACTAACATGTCGATCCCACTCGTCGTTGGGTGAACCATATAATAAGGTTTTTAAGATCTTCTTGGCTTCTTGCACCCTCCTTTCTATTGGATTGGCCTGTTGGTGGTAAGCTGCTGTGAAGAATCTTTCAATATTGTTACGTGTACAGAACGTATCGTAAAAGCCGGAATTGAAGTGGCCTCCCTGGTCGGAAATGATGACCCTCGGAACGCCATATCTCGCCACTAGTTCCTCTTCGATAAATTGTGCTATTGTTTTTCCACTGACTTGGGTGAACGCCTTGGCTTCGACCCACTTACTAAATACATCCTCTACCATTAATATATATCGGTTATCTGCATCTTTGGTTCGCTGAAGCGGTCCGATTACATCGACGCTTAGAACTTCGAACGGATGCGATGGAGCATGGCTTCTGAGAGGAGCCTTCGGTTGTGATTGTCTGCTTTTTACGGAATTACAAATAATGCACTCATTTAAATATTTGTTAACTAGTCTCGACAAATTATTAAAATAATAGCGGCCCGAGATGATTCTAACAGTTTCATCGCGGCCGGGGTGACCTACTTCCGGTCGGTCGTGAAAATGAGATATTACTCTCATGACCATACGTTTTGGTACGTATAATTTTTCTATAACATTTTCGCCTCTCGTCCAAAGTGTGCCGCCTATCACTTGTCTTGTATTGACGAATTTCACCTCTGCCTCGGTTTTATCTGCTTGTCGCACTAGAGTATTCCATCGTTCAATTTGGTCTTGGATATCTCTGGAGTGCGTTTGCGCTTCTCTGACCTGATCGTTTAATTCCAATGTGGTAATCACTGATATTCGTTCCTTGTACGAGAATTTTGGTGGGTACATTCTCTCCTCTTCGTCGTCTGCTTCGACGTTTGGGCCTTGAGGATTCCTGCTAAGATAGTCAGCCAATATATTTTCCTTGCCGGGACAATGTTCTATGGTGAAGCTGTATTCCTGAAGTAATAATGACCAACGAGTAAATTTCGTTTTCTCGTCCTTATGCTTATTTAACCATAGTAAAGCTCGATTGTCGGTTTTGACTATAAATGGACGGTCTGCCAAATATATTTTGTATTTTCTTATATAATTAACGACGCTCAAACATTCCAATTCATTAATATGGTATTTTCTCTCCGTCGGAGATAACGTATTACTAGCATAAGAGACGATGTGCTTCTGGTCATTATCCCCCAATTGATATAATACTGCAGATAATCCTATTAAGGATGCGTCCGTCTGCAGTATGAACATTTTATTGAAATCTGGCCGGTGCAGTCCTAGAGGTTTATTCAATACTTCTTTTAGTAAAATAAAAGCTTCTTGGGCTTCCGGATTCCACTTGAAGCGCCAGTCTTTCGAGAGTAGTCGGGTCAAGGGCTTTGTAATTATTGCAACATTAGGGATATATTCACGTACCCAATTACATAGACCAAGGAAACTCTGAAGCTGGCGCCTTGTCGTAGGGGCCGGATAATTTTGTATCTGTAATATGTGTTTTTCTAATGGTTGAGTGGTGTTGGCATTTATTTGATGCCCGAGATAGGTTATGCTTGACGTGGCTACCACACATTTTTCCGGTGACACCTTTAAATTATGCAAACGCAGGCGTTCAAAGACGGCTCTCAGATGGTTTACATGCTGTTCTATATTTTCGCTGTAGATGATAATATCATCGAGATATACTTTGCAGAAATGATGCAAGTAGCCGGTCAATACGTCTCTTGCCATAAATTTTTGGAATGTACATGGAGCGGTCTTCAATCCGAAAGGCATCACGTTAAATCGGTAAGATGCTCCATCTAATGTTGTAAACGTAGAATAGTTTTTTGACGACTCCTCAAGAGGGATTTGCCAATATCCGCTCTTGAGGTCCAACACCGTAAATATGTTGGCGTTTCCTAGATCCTTTATACTCTCGTATATCTTTGGTAAGACGGATGCTTCGTCTTCCGTTACTTCATTTAAGTGACGATAATCAATGCAGAAGCGAGGCTTCTTGCCGGGCCTTTCAATTATAATGGGAGGCGAACTGTACTGAGCGGTACTCGGTTCTATGACCCCGGCTTTCAGCATCTCTTCAATTTGATCGTACATAACTTTTTTCTTAGAAGGAGACATGGGGTAGGGTTTGATATTGAACGGGCGGTCATCTTTAATTTTTATTTTATGTTTTGTTGTCACCGTGGTAGCTTGGGTAGGCACCGCGGTGAACAATTCAGCGAATTCCTCGAATAGAGGTTTTAAATTATCGTTTCCGATGATCAGTTCTTCGGGAAGCCGGCATTGCTTCCTTGCTTGATGTGCTGCTTGATTCCAGAAGACGGTTATTCGCTCTTCAGTGCCGACGTAGACACATTTACGTTGATAATCGAATACGACATTGTGAGCATATAAAAACGGGGCTCCCAGAATGAGCTCTTCATTTAAATTTTGAATGACCTGAAACGTGGTCTGAAAGGGTACATCTAGTACATTAACGTTTATGGTCGTAGTCCCGAGGGATTCTACTAAACCATCGCCACAAGCCATAACAAAAGTTTGGGGAGCTGTAAGTTGATCAATGTCGTTCAAAAATTTCGGTTGGATAATATTCCTTGTCGAACCTGTATCCAATAAAGCGTTAACCGCTCGATTATTAATTATAATCTTAATGCGAGGCAGAGGGAAAGCGTCGTTGGTTTGATTGATAGATTCTAATGGAGTGAATCGGTGGGGAGATAGGTTGACTTCTTGATCCTTAAACAGGTAATTAAGGTCAGGAAGGTCATCGAAGTTTTTTAATTTAAACTTCTTGCTTCGGAGCTTCCCCGAGGGTCGCTTCGAGCCTGCTGGGGCCTGGTAGGCGGGGCTGGTACAGTTCGGCCTGGGCCATCGCCTCTGACCCCCGCTTGGTTTCCCGTATTCATATTACGATAGGGATTGTTTGGGCATTCTGCATGAAAATGCCACTGCTCCGTTGGGCAATATCTGCAAGGGCGATACGGGACTCGGGAGTTCCTTACGTCTCCAGTACCCCTTCTCGGTATATCCCCTCTAGGCAGCGAGGAAATACTATTTGCAAAATGCACCCTTGGTGCTGGCGGATTATCTCTTCTTTGAGATCCATTGAATGGTGTCCTAGATGCACCAAAGGAACTGGAGGACGGCTTCGTTAAGGCGGAGGGTTCCGTTCTCCAGTTACTGCTCGATTGCTGATTCCCTTGAGCTGAAGCGGTAGAGGTGGACGCTTCTCGGTCTTTGCTTTTCTTTGCATTTTGCAGAATCTCGAATTCTTTATTCTCATCCATGATTTTAGCCATTTGTTCGGTCATCGTCACTAGTGTATTTGTATCTGGTATGACGGCACTCTTTAGGAGCATTTTCATATCAGGTCTCAATTGATTGAAGATGGTAGCCGCCTTCATCGCCTCCGGCTTAAACGGATCGATCCTCTTGAAGAGGCATACCTTCCTTGAAATAAATACTGACGTATTTTCCTCGGCATCTTGTTTCTTGCCATATAAATTAGCTACTGCTTCGGTGAGTACTTCACCTGAATCATAACGGCTTCTGAACCGCTCGAGGAATAGAGGATACGTGGTAATTAGGGTTCGATATTGTTCGAACCATTTCTTAGCATCATCTTTGAGCTGTTCTGATATTTTATATAGTCGGTCGTTATCCTGCGTAATTCGTACTCGGACGAAAAATTCCTCCATTTGATAAATGAAGGTTTCAGGGTCTTCGTGTTCGAAGCCATGAAATTCCGCATTTGGATGCTTCGACCGATACTTATGCTCGTGCGTGGCTTCGCTTAGAGCTTTGGCAAGACCTGCCGCCATTTGGGCGAACACTTGTTCTGAGGAGGGTTGTATGACTCCTTCAGTGGTACTCGGGCCAACCCCCGAACTACCCAGTACATCCTCCGCGCACGGCCTCTCTAACCCTCTAGAGACGTTGTCCATCACAGATGTCGGCTCGTCGTAAAACTGGAAAGGCGTTGATTCATCCATATCCTTTCCAGAAAGCCCTGCTGACTAACAACGCCCCACGTTGGGCGCCATGTAGAAGAACGCACTACCGGGCGTCAAAATGACGCGACACCAATTTATTTCTCAGGGGGCGCCAGTCGCGTATTACCCCGTTCTTCTACCTCCCAGGCGGGTTCGAGATAAGATGACTTCGGTAGCCGAAAAGCGGGACCAAGGCTGCACTACCACAGATCGGAAACTACGCTCTCTCTGGACCCGAATTCCCTCGTTAGGGGTTTAGGCACCTCTTAATTTCCTGAATTTTTGCATAAAAAAATCCCAACCGAAGAATTTCTCTGCGGAGGGATTAGTTTTGGTACGCGAAAATCGCGTTTTGGTCCATTAATAACGGAATATATTTCTCAAAAAACGCATAAAAAAATCCCTATCAAACCTTCGTAAAGCAACCAGAAGGTCGAACGTTAATGCGAATTAACTCGACACATCCGGCTTTCTCTACGAAAGTTCCAGGGATTATAGACCGTCAACAGGCCTCAAGATCAATTAAGAAATATTAGTTCAAAGAATCCGTTTATTTAACAGAATTGGTTATACAAAATTCTCAAGAAAGAATCGTGCCTTCCCCAATCAAGGTAGTGACTTTCAGACCATACAAGCGAGAGCGCTCACGCTAACGATCGATTAGGTAGAAAAGATTCATACGTACCTTCTCAGAATCAAAATGTGAGCTTTTAGAATCATTTCAGACTCTGGGTAAATGAATAATTAAGGCTGACTGAAATTAACTTAAAAAAGTTTTACTAAATGAATTTAGTTTCGCTAGAGACTACCTAGCTTTAAAGTTCTTGTATCGTGGAAATTCACGTACTCAAACACATTCAGAGGACTTATTACTGCATAAGTTGAGTGGCGTTCGATCAGTCCACGACTTACTAACCCTTATCACAGTCGATTAATAATATCGATTTGGCAGCGTCTCACCTTCGAGCGACTATTAGGCAAAATTGAATTTTTGGATTTTTATGCACAAGGCGTTTTCCTCTATAACTTTGTCATTTGAAAAGCCCCGTTATTGGCTTTTCTACCATCACTTTGTCTGGACCACTCAACGCGCTCGACCAAATTGCGAGCCGCTGGGTCAATCCAAACTCTTTCTATGCGAGAAACCGGCCTTGTACATGTGCATTGATTTTTATCAATTTTTGCTTATCGGCACTACGCCGGCTTTGACAAAATCTTCTATTTTGCCTTTTGGATGCAGTGCATCGTTAAAATTTTATGCTCATACTTTAGAATTGGGCTTTCAATGATCGTACCTCAAAGGTCAATGTCTTTGGTTGAGGAATAAAAAATAAAAAATAATTTAAAGTATATTTTCGTGGTACTTTTTAAACTGACTTTGTGGTACTTTTGAAAAATCCATTTAAAGACCAATTTTAGCGTACTTTTGAAAAATCGATTTTCGAGCCAAATTTCAAGGTACTTTTGAAAAACTAATCTGCGGGTGAAATTTTGGCGTACTTTTGAAAAATCGATTTTCAAGCCAAATTTCAAGGTACTTTTGAAAAGTTAATCCGCGGGTGAAATTTTGGCGTACTTTTGAAAAATTGATTTTCAAGCCAAATTTCAAGGTACTTTTGAAAAGTTAATCTGCGGGTGAAATTTTGGCGTACTTTTGAAAAATTGATTTTCAAGCCAAATTTCAACGCAGTTTTGAAAAATTAGTCTGCAAGTGAAACTTTGGCGTACTTTCGATAAATCGATTCCTGGGCCAAATTTTGACGCCCTTCCAAAAATATTATTTTTCAAAGTCCAATTTATGATACCTTTGAAAAAGTATACTATTCATAAATCTTTGTCATTATATACTTCTACTCTGATATTCTGAACCAAAAACATTTTTCCTAAGTGAAAATTCGGTGTTTCTTCGAATTTTCGCCTGGTCATTTCCAACGCCTTATAGAACCCAAAACGGTCCTTGTGGACTGATCTGCGCCTCTGCAGACTCCCAAAAATGTCTTTAAATGAAATTTTTGCCTAAGTCGAATTTTGATTATGTCTTCAACTTAGGACGATTTTGGAGAGTTCTACAACATGCCCACCATGGGAGTGGTATCCTAAGGTGCTGGTACCGTGCTAAGCATTACAACGGCAACTGCTTCTTTGTGGATCATTTACACTGATGTGGAGTACCTAGCTTCACAACTAAGCGCGTGCCCACCATGAGAGTAGTACCATTGGGTAGTGACGACCGTTACCATAGAAACCATTTTGACATATAACACAATCGAATTTTAAAAAAAAATTACTAATACAGCTAATCATTTCGTAACTAAGCGAGTGCCCACCATGGGAGTGGTACCCTAAGGTACTGGTAACCGTGTTAAGCATTACCACAGCAACTGCTTCTTTGTAGATCATTTCCACTATTCTGGACTACCTAACTTCACAACTAAGCGAGTGCCCACCATGGGAGTAGTACCATTGGGTAGTGATAACTATGACGACCGGTACCATGGAAACCGTTTTGACATAACGCATTTCCGGTAAGTCAAACTTCAGCCAAACCTAACCTTTAGTAAACCCAGCAACCTTCACCATATAAAATATGAATCTACAGACAGTTCTTGAATCGAAAACGTTCAAAGCAAAGATAAATTAATTAATATGACAATGGATACGTCAACTGAAATTTGATTAACGTCTAGTTCGAAAAATTCTATCTTTGACAGACAGTTGGTATTTGATATAATTGACATTCTACGCTTTGACTTTTAACCGACGGTTGTCACTTTGACAATTAACTGACAACTGGCGCTTCAACAATCAATGCTTATGTGTCACTTCGTTCAGTTGACGCAGCGTTTGGAAAATAACGCGATGCAAAACAATTAATTAAGTTCGTAACCCCTTCCACGACAAATGCTATGGCTTAACGCAGAAACCACACTAGCTTATGATAGGAGAAGTCTCACTCGAACAATGTCGGGCTCTATGCCGAGTGTAAAGACTATGCGCTATCTAGCCAGTGTCACTTCTGCGATGTCACCACAACATTCGAGGTTAAGTGTCAAGAACCTATTCGTATTCTCTCCGAGATGAGAATGAATAAAATGAGCTCCTGTGGTCCTTTATATAGTAAATGGTTGCTAGGTCCAGAACATTTTTCTTAGTTACGAAATATCAAATTACTACGGATACGGGAAAAGTTCGTTCGTAAGGATGAATCTAATTTAACATCGTTAGTATGTGCTAACCGATTTGGAAAACTATCGGTTAATAACTAAATAGACCAGGGTCGATAATTTTTGAGACCAAAAAAAATTATAGTAGGATGAAACCCATTGGAAAAGGTAGAGAATATAACAAAAATGAAAGGAAAAATAATTTACGGGCGATCTGAGGTCGGGAAGGGGAAGGGGGTGAGTTTTTAAGGGTAAAAAACGGTTTATCTCGATTTCCGGCAAAACTACAAGTCCTATCAAAAAAAGTTGGCAAAGTTGTAGGTAATAAAAAGATCTACAACTTTTGTTTTTACACTTTTTTCACATAACCTCAAAATTTATGTGAAAAATTCAAATAACCAAGTTTTTGGTTGTTTATTTTTATCTTTTGCAAAAAAATTTATTTTTTCACGAAATTTGGTGAAAACTTACCTTTTTATGTCCCAAACACACAGTAATTTTTTTGATTTAAAATATTCATTTTTTCACCTTATTTTGACTTAATATCGAAAAAGCACCCTAATTTTCAATCGAAAATTCTCACGTCAAAATATCTACTTTTTTAAAAAAGTCGGTGGGCTTCTTGTTCGTTGAAATCTCTACTTTCTGATGGTATAAAAAAAAATCGGCAGCTACTGGAAGCGGCTGGAACCTCCCCACCTGGTGAATCTTTGAAGCCGAAAAGAGCACTAAACAATATGAACGGTCTCATTTAATTATATTTATTAAGTTGAAATATTTTTTTCGTATTAAATCAGAAAAAAAGTCTTGCGTTCGGTGGGATTTGGACCTAAGAACTTGAGTGTTAAATTTATAGTCTGTACAACATTAATATTTTATTCAATGTTTTTAATACAAATATATGCTTCATCGGATCCTAGCCCGGGGCCAGCCAGACAACCACGGTGAACACCGCCGTGGCGAGTGTGAGGCTGGACGGGGTAGGTCCGGTTTGGCTTGGAGAAAAATAGAAAAGTAGCTTCTGTCTTCTGTAGGCAGGCTTAAAGACTAGGTTAAAATTATAATGTGTCCACATGGACCTAAAATTAATATAAAAATAAACACAATTCTATAAAAACGTTCGTAGACAAGAGCACTTAATAATTTTGATTATCGATACGGGAAACAACCTCGGAAACAACTAAACGAAAAAACCTGTTCATTGGTAATGGGATGGATGGCAGGGATGGCCATCTTTGGAAAAAACCATATAACTCTTGGTGGACAGCTTCCCTGCCAGATGTAGCCAGGGTAGTGTTCATGGTGGCTCGTTTAAGTTTGAGTTGGTATATTTTGTTTTATCTTTTGTCCTCGATCAATTTTTCACTAAATCGGCCGGGGAAGTGATAGCTGTCAAATTTTTGGTTCCAATGTTTCTCTGGGGAATTTGGTTTTTGAAAAATATTTAGGTTGGTATCAATATCTTAAATTGTTTTTAGGTTATGTAGTACTATTTTTAGGTTATGTTGCCGGAAGAATTTTCGGCGGGATGCCGGAAGTAGCGGAAATAGTTTTTAAAATATAATGTCACTGTCACTTTTAAAGTTTTATTGGAAAAACTCACCGAAAGCGTTCCGGTGGGGTTGCTTACACTTGTAGGGCTTGTAAGCGGTTCAGGATGGCCTCTCACACCATCCGTGGGCTTTATAAACGTCGAAAAATCTCTCGATGCACTTGACACGTCAAAAATACTCAGCATACAGTCTGCACGCTTTAACACACTAGCAGAGAACTTATACCACAATGGACCCGTAGTATTTTTTGGGAATTTTTCTTTGAGTCCATTTAATAAAATTTGACATTTGTCTGAAGTGACTACTCCGAAAATTTGACAATTTTCAAACATTTGACATTTTTCTGAAAGGTGACATTTCTTCGAAAATTTGACGTTTTTTCGAAAATTTGACATTTTTCTGAAAAGTGACATTTTTCCGAAAATTTGACATTTTCCCGAAAATTTGACATTTTCCTGAATTTTTGACATTTTTCTGAAAAGTGACATTTTTCTGAAAAGTGACATTTCTCGGAAAATTTGACATTTTTTCGAAAATTTGACATTTTTCTGAAGTGACGTTACTCCGAAAATTTGACAATTTTCAAACATTTGGCATTTTTCTGAAAGGTGACATTTCTTCGAAAATTTGACGTTTTTCGAAAATTTGACGTTTTTCTGAAAAGTGACATTTTTCTGAAAATTTGACATATTTCTGAAAAGTGACATTTCCCTGAAAATTTAACATTTTTACGAAAATTTGACATTTTTCTGAAAGGTGACATTTTTCTGAAAGGTGACATTTCTTCGAAAATTTGACGTTTTTTCGAAAATTTGACATTTTCCTGAATTTTTGACATTTTTCTGAAAAGTGACATTTCTCTGAAAATTTGACATTTTTTCGAAAATTTGACATTTTTCTGAAGTGACATTACTCCGAAAATTTGACAATTTTCAAACATTTGGCATTTTTCTGAAAGGTGACATTTCTTCGAAAATTTGACGTTTTTTCGAAAATTTGACATTTTTCTGAAAAGTGACATTTTTCTGAAAATTTTACATATTTCTGAAGTGACATTTCCCTGAAAATTTAACATTTTTTCGAAAATTTGACATTTTTCTGAAAAGTGACATTTCTCCGAAAATTTGACGTTTTCCTGAAAATTTGACATTTCCTTAAAAATCTGACATTTTTCTGAAAAATGACATTTCTCCGAAAATTTTACATTTCTTGGAAATTAAAAAAAAAAAAAATTTCGTGACTCGTCTTGTAGAAATATTTTTTTGATATCATCATCAGTTCGCCTGTTATAAGAATTTTATGCTTTTACGACGTCATCAGAACGTAGGTGTATTTTTAATTCACTCGTATTCCATCCATCTACAATATTTCCACCTACGTTTCAAACTTTAATTAGATGTTTCCAGTTAAGTCGATATCTGCACCAGTTTCTAAGAATTTTTCTTATTTGTGACGTCATGTGATGTAGGTGTATTATTAATTCACTCGTAATCCGTCCGTCTACAATATTTATACCTACGTTTCAAATTTCAGTTCGATATCTTCAACCGTTCCCGAGTTATCAGCCGAAATCACTGAACACCTCTGTCATTATTAGAATATCACCCTGTACATTGCACTGCTTTGAGGACAAAACAAGTGAAATTTTTGTTTTTTTAATTTTTTTCACGGAAACCAAATCGAAAAAGTGCAAGTGTGATATATCGTTGAAATCGGAATTTTTACTGCTTTTCAATGGTTCAATTACAAATTGTAAGTAATCATAAAATAAACAACTTGTTGTGCCAAAACGGCACTAAACGTAATCCGATCTCAACCAAAACCTTTTCAGATCTTCTGGAGCACTAAAGAAACCCTCATGCAAAGTTTCATCCAAATCCATTTAGTAGCTTCGCCGCTATCGTGCTAACATACATACACACACACACACACACACACACATACACACACACAGACATTTTTCAAAAACAATTTTTTTGGGTTCCTGGGACCTCAAAACGTAAAGATTTGATGTTATCTCAATTTTCGATTTTAGACTAATTGTAGTAACCTCCCACAATTTTATTGTGGGGAGGTTAAAATATACATTACTATGGTAAATGTTCTCAGAAAATGCAAATAAACGAAAAAAACTCGAATCCGAAATTTTTTTTTTTGAATCATTATGTACAATTTTGAGCTGTTTATTAAAATTTACACTTTAATTACTCGAAAAACGTAAGATTTTATGTTACATTGATAAACAAAAAAATTTCTAAAGTGTAAATTTTAATAATTAGCTCAATATTGTACATAATGATTCAAAAAAAAATTTTCGGATTCGAGTTTTTTTCGATTATTTGTATTTTCTGAGAACATTTACCATAGTAATGTATATTTTTTTTATACCATCAGAAAGTAGAGATTTCAACGAACAAGAAGTCGACCGACTTTTTTTAAAAAAGTATATATTTTGACGTGAGAATTTTCGATTGAAAATTAGGGTGCTTTTTCGATATTAAGTCAAAATAAAGTGAAAAAATGAATATTTTAAATCAAAAAAACTACTGTGTATTTGGGACATAAAAAGGTAAGTTTTCACCAAATTTCGTGAAAAAATAAATTTTTTTGCAAAAGATAAAAATAAAAAACCAAAAACTTGGTTATTTGAATTTTTCACATAAATTTTGAGGTTATGTGAAAAAAGTGTAAAAACAAAAGTTGTAGATCTTTTTATTACCTACAACTTTGCCATTTAACTTTTTTTCATTGGACTTGTAGTTTTGCCGGAAATCGAGATAAACCGTTCCCGACCTCAAATCGCCCGTAAATTATTTTTCCTTTCATTTTTGTTATATTCTCTACCTTTTCCAATGGGTTTCATCCTACTATAATTTTTTTTCACTTTTTACCATTTTCAAAACTATCGACCCTGGTCTAAAAGGAAATAGTTCATCGTTACAATATATAGTTATAAAGCTCATAGAGTTTGGTATGCGTTTATTATGTCACTGAAAAAAATATTTGTAATACAATCAATTTTAGATGTAACTTAAGTAGGAAACAATTGTGCAGTTATTAGAAGTAGATAATAGTAAGTTTTATGTGGTTTTAGAATTTATTTTGAAAATTATTATTAGAAAATGTATTATTATTATCCACTGTCGATCGATCCGTGAGAAGTGAAAATCCCCCCTATTTGCATTTTTCGACAGCCTGTAACTCGGAAACGGCGGGTTTTCAGACCCATGTTACATTTGAAAGTTTGATCGAGATAAAGACAATTCCCTTTTCCCAAAATTACTAAACTTTTCATCGAGATCCATTTTCCCATGGATTTGGTGAAGGGTCCTTTTGGTTCGTTTGTAGCTAGCTTTAACAGTTTCAAATATGTGATTTTATCATTCGCAGAACTAGGCATTTGATAATTGAGCTTGTTACAGTTCTATGAGGCTTTCCTGCCTCCTTGCAAACACGTACTGATAGCATACAACTCGATAAGGATAGAATGCCAAGGGTTTTTTTGATATACAAATATCCGTATAAGGATTTTCATGTGCTAAGAGTCTTTTTCTAATAAGTTCTCCAAAATTAAAAATGCCCCTTCATGGGATATATCTTTCTGATAGCCACCCGGTACTCCTGTCCCAAGGTCAAGCCACAGGATGGACTTAATTGTAAGAACCGATCTTGGAAATTTTTGCTTAATTTGGTACAGTGTCGAATTTTAAAATTTCGACCTGCTTTCGACCTTTTTGCCTTTGGTGCCAGGCGTCGAAGGGGACATTAGAAATATTTTCGAAATAAGTCGAAATTCGCCTCCATTTAGACTTTTCTCTTTGCCTGTATCGATTTTCTAGGGTTCGATAACACGGCACTCGGCGAACTATGTTTGCCCATTGAACTCTGGTACATAATGGCACTCCCAAGAAGCACAAGAAGCTGTATTAAAGCTGCGCTAACATTGCGGTAACAAGATCTGGCAGTTATTTAGCAATAGCAGCTACCACAGAAACTGTACAATAAGGTTGCGACAGCGCTCAAAGTGGTACAACATTCTCTTTGGTTGGTTGGTGCTTTGAAAATGTTGCTTAAGCCTTATAGCTGTAGCCATTTGGCTGGTGGAAGAACCAGATTACAGCCATTGAGCTGTATATTTTTGGAACTACATATGATAAATAATTTGGCTGCACGTGCACAGTTACCTTTAATAGACATTATTGGATACTAATATGAAAATGGATGATATACCTTATAGTACATGTACTTATAAAAATTTCAAGATGATTTTGACGATGAATCGTACATAAAGTTGCATGAGGTTTTCACTTTTTCGTTAAATGTGTATGTGATACTTCTGTATGTTTGAAGGGCTTCAGATATTTTCTATTTTTACAAAACTATTAATCTCCTCAGAACTATAATTTTTTATGTATTTCATCAGAAAATTGTTTCAAACCACCATATTCTTAATGTTGTGTCCACTAGAGAATATTAAAGCATTTTTTTGTATTTTAAAAATTGGTAATAAATGTAATAAAATGTAAAAAAAATTGTTCAAAATGGCTGCCCTCCTCAGTTTTCGTCGTGTACAGAAAATATGGACTCTAATTTCATAATAGTTGACAGTAATCACCAGCCACAAATCTGGAAAACATAGTTTAGCCATCAAACCGCATTTTTTCAGCTTTAAAGTATATAGTACAATCAAGAGTCACTACTAGTTGTTCTGGCTGCTATAGAGCTGTTGCAAAAGCTCTAGAGGGCATATTGCAGCTGACTAGAAATCTAAATAGCAATTGCAGCGATTTGATTGTTTAATTATGTTACGGCAATGTTATAGCACCAAAACACACTGTGCTATAGGGGCTGTCACTGAGATCGACTTACCCAGTGAGAGAGAGAAGCAATAGTAGAAAACATGTCTGTCTTTCTTTTCACTTATTGTTCGATTATACATTCTGACAAGAACAGCGCTAGCCAATCGCATTCTTAAAGATTTAGTAAATAGGTAAAATTATAAACCAACCATTTATGTAATTTTCTTTAAAGGTTCAAAAGACAGTAAATGAAAATCACCAAAATCGTATTCTTAGTTTATAAGATTCCCAAATTCCTTCATTTTACTCTGCCTACCGTGCCTTAGCTAATGCCGATCAGGGGAGTTGCATTAAACAATTCAATTACGTCAGTCATCAAAGCCAATCATGCAAATAATTTAAATTCTTTTACGTTCGGCTAATTTAATGATTTATAGAAAAATAGTTAATACTTAACCACTACAAACATATTGCTCTCCCAAAGTAATAGTCAAGCAAATATCGGAATTTGTACATTAAAGAAGAAAAAAAGAAAAAACACATTCTAAGACAACGATTTCAGTTTATTATCACAGAAAACATTATAAATACAAAGTTAATTTAGTTGTTTTTGATATTTCTTCATTTTTCTAAAAAAAAAAAAAAAAATTGCACACTTCTATCGAGTTTATCGACTAATTTACGAAAACGTGGGAGTATTTTTATATTAGGTGCGCTGCACGACTACGTATATACACTTCAAAATATCAGTCCTCAGCCTTGTTATTGCTTATTTTTGGTGTTCTGATAATACATTTTTTAATTTAATCCTCATACTTACATCATCGACACATTTCAAAAACTGTAAATATTGCTCGTAGAGCAAAAAAAATCATATTGTCATCGAATTCGCAACAACTTTTAAAATGTTCGTCATTGGTCCATCTTTCTGTTAGTCTCTTCGTCTGTCCGTCTGGCTCTCCGTCCGGCTCTCCGTCCGGCATGTCTCTTTTTAGCTAAATAACTTAAAAGAAAAAGTCCGGTTTTATTGAAATCTGGAAAATAAATTAGTGTTAGCTAGAGAAACAACACTACTGATTTTTAAAGAAAATCGATTAGTAAATAAAAAGGGTATGAAACATTTTATTGAAAAAATGCACGTAAAGAATGTTGTAGCACATTAGATAAAATTCTATAAACACAAAGATACTGTATAGTATACTGACCAACGTTTCGACAGTCAAGATGGTATCATCGGGAGATCATTAAAATTGCAAGTATGGCACTTAAACCTAAAATCTTATCAAATATTACAACACTCTTCACGTGTATTTTTTTCATAAAATGTTTAATAACTTTTTTATTTACTCATCGATTTTTTTAGAAACACTGGGGTTTTTCCTCTAGCTAACACTAATTTATTGTCTAAATTTCAATAAAATCGGACTTTTCTCTTTTAAGTTATTTAGCTTAAAAAGATATGTTGAACTGAGAGGCGGACGGACAGACTAACGGACTAACAGAAGGACGGACTCATGATGGACATTTTAAATGTTGTTGCGAATTCTATGACAACGCAATGTTATATATTTTTCTCAATGAGCCTATTTACAATTTTTGAAATGTGTCGATGAAATGCAATATACTCTTTGCTATGGTATTTTCAAAGAGTTTAATAATGGATACGAAAAAAATGCATATAACATTTTTTTTGTAAAGAATTTTATGAGCTTTATTTTTTACATAAATATAATTTCGATATCGCTAATGGTTAGAGAGATATAAACAAAAAACTGAAACAGAGCACCATTTTTCCAAGATGGCGGCGCGAGCGCAAGAGATAGACTTGGGGACTTTTAGTATATTTAATAGTGGGCGTTAACGATCGTCTCTGTCAAGTTTCAAAACTTCATCAATTTTTCCCTCTAATTTTCCCTATTTGACTGGAGTATAATATTTATATTATAATTATTTATTATTGATTTTAGATGCTGGAAAAAGTATTTGCAATGGCGAACGCTTTACACTCGTTATATTACAGGCAACAAAGGAAATAATTTTGATTTAATACAAAATCTTCATATAGCCGTTATGCAGGAGAAATCGTTAAAATAGTTTGATGATAAACTTTATTTGGAAAATGGACTATTTTTAAACACAGGGCGGATGCATTTAATATCTGAAGAAGAAAGGGATCATAGAAACTTACTAAATTCATCAGTAATACAAATAATTTAGACTTAACCTCACTGACGTAAATACTGTTTGTTGTACTTCATCTATTTTCGTACGATGGCTGAAGACTCGACACAATAAAAAATTTCCAGCTGTTTGCACTCAAATATTTAGGAAATATCTGTAAATTTCCACCTAATATCTGGAAATGTCCACTTACTAACTGGAAATTTTCAGTAACTGACAAGAAATTTTCGTTAAATATTGGTAATGTGTACTTAGTACTTAGTAACTGGAAATATTGTTATAAAGCGCAGCTTCACACTCTGTATATGAATATTTTGTAAATCGTTCTAATTATATATAGTTACTAGCTGATGCCCGCGACTTCGTCCGCATGGAACTTCGTCTGCGTGGAATTAAGAACATTGAGGTACTAACCCACTGCACATTCATTGCGTTTAAGAAAGCCGTCTTCCCATCGAAAAAAATAATTATTTTAATGGACAATAGAGCACATGGGTGCGTACGTGTCAAATTTCATGCTTAAAAACATCCCTCTCCCTGTTCACCCGTTCGGTAGGGGGTCTCTTTTTGATAGCCGTCGAATAAATCTTAAAAACTGCAAAAGTTATTCCTTTATATAAAAAAGGCGACAATACATTACCTGAAAACTATAGACCAGTTGCAATCTTATCAACCATTTCTAAAATTATAGAGAGAGTTGTCTTTAACAGAATTGTAAATTTTGCAATAAAATATAAAATCCTTTCAGAGTCACAACATGGTTTTAGAAAAGATCGTTCTACTGAAACTACTATAATGGCGTTTTTGAACAAATTATATGATCATTTGGATAATAATGACAAATGTGTCGGTATATTCATGGACTTACGTGAAGCCTTTGATTTAATAAATCATACATTACTTATTGAAAAGCTTGCAAAATATGGATTAAGGGGTAAAGTGAATAACTGGTTAGTTTCTTACCTATCGAGTAGGATGCAAGTAGTTGAGGTAAATAGGGTCAAGTCAGAGAAATTAAAATTAAATTTTGGAGTTCCACAAGGATCAGTCCTTGGACCATTGCTTTTTCTGTTTTATGTTAATGATTTGCCTAATTTCTTTGAGGATTTTCTAATTATGTTTGCAGATGATAATTCGTATTTATGTTGCAAAAATACTTTTTCAGAGGCCATAAACAGTACACATACTAATATAACCAAATTTTCAAATTATTTTAAAGCAGATAAATTATTTTTAAATATCTCTAAAACTGTTTTTATCATTTTTTCACCTAGAACCTCCACGTATAACGAAAGTCACCTAATTAGAATTGAAGGAAAATCAATGGAACAAGTATCATCAACTAAATTTCTTGGCGTGCACTTAGATAATGCACTTAGTTGGGAACCACATATTGATTCATTAGCAAAGAAACTTGCTCCCGTTTGTTTTGCATTATATCGGTTAACACAAATCTCTGGTAGATCCACTGTTATGTCATATTATTATGCACATTTTGTTTCAAGAGCATCATATGGAATTATGTTTTGGGATTGTTCACGTCATTTTGAAAGAATATTCAAATTTCAAAAGAAAGCAGTTCGTTACATAGCGGGTGCTTCTAAATATTCATCTTGTCGGAACATATTTAAAGACTTAAATGTATTAACTTTAGCATGTATTTATATTTTAGAAATAGTTCTGTATGTTAAGAAAAACTTACATATATTTCCGACTAATAATTTTAATCATACTTATAATACTCGTGAAAGAAACAACTTGAACACACCGTATCACAATTTATCAAAATTTGAGGAAAGCCCCAATTACATGGGGATTAAATTATATAATAAAATTCCGAACTCCATTCAAAACGAGAATAATATAAAATTATTTAAAAGCGAAATGATTAATTATTTCTTCTATTCTATTGAAGAATATTTAAGTGCGTAGAATTTGATAGTTTTAAGTTTTATTTGTATTTATTGCATTTGTATTTTATATTTTTAATTTGTATTTATTGTTTTTGTAGTTTTTATTTGCATTTGTATTTATTTGCATTTGTGACTTATTGTAATTTTAAAACAGCAATCGCGACTAAGCATTGCTTTCATATAGGACTAATCCTATACCTTTTGTAGGTCTTTTGGACAATAAAATTATTATTATTATTATTAATACGTGTCTCCTTATTTCCTCAGAAGATCCCGTCACTCTGACTTAAGCGTTTTCAGAGATACTGATACCTCAGCTCATGTGGAGTAATTGTCGCCCTCGCTGTTATGGGACATAATTAAAAATTAGTTCCAATCGTCTAACACAAAGCTGACTATTGTTTACTAGCCTTCTTGTGAGTCGCACATTAAGAATGAAAGGGAATGGGATAAACAGGCTCCGTCACCTACAATTGGGACAACAGTATGTTGTCCATTAAGATTTTCTTTAGCCATTTCGTTAAAAAAAAGTAAAAATGCACAGATTTCCCAATCTTTGTAACCATTGGGGACATTGGAAATGATAACAAAATAATAATATTTTATCTTCTGACGGGCTCCGATCTAGGCGCCGGCACTCGATCAGCGATGTTAAGCAACGTTGGTCGCGTCCAGCGCTTGGAATGGTGACCCAAGTTCTCGCTGGAGATCTCAGTCCATATGCTGAGCTGTAAAAGCCTGACTGGACTGAGGCGGCTCGGCGAGAGAAAGACAGAGGCTGATGGGGGCCCTTATCAACAGACTCGAAGTCTAGGAAGACCATGTTTGGATGGGGAGCCCTGAGGCACACAAAAAGGAGTATTACAATAGACCTTATAGGTCGCAGTGGGGGAAGGCCAATCGCCCGCTCCTTCAGAGTAATCTAAAAAAAAAAAAAAATCTTCTGACGTATCAAAATGACTTAATTATAGACATCATTTTCAGTGTCAAAATGATATACTTTGCCGTTTGCACCGTATGTATTTAAACCGTCTACTACCCCCGTTCTGACCCCTTCAAAAAGCGAAAATCGAAATTTTGTCTTACACGTATCTAACAGATTTCAACAAAAAATATTTCTGGCAAATTTCATGCATCTAGATATAACCGTTTCCGAAAAAGCCTAAAATTTCAACCTCCTTTTTCCCCTCTTGGGGGGAAAGATCCCTTCTTAGTGGATGCCTACGCTATTCGAGGAACCTCTATGCAACATGCAACAAGTTTCTAGATTCAGTGGTTTGAGCTGTGCGTTGATAGATTAGTGAGTCAGTCAGTCAGGGTATTTTTTTATATATATAGATTTAATTTCGCAAACCGTTTCAATCTAAAAGTTTCTGTTAGTCTAAATTGCAACCCCAATTATTTTTGCAAACGGTTGAACTGAAGTTGAAAAATTCTGATTGGTTAATTTTTGTGTTTCGATTTGTTTTTCTAGATTTTTCTATCTACATTTTTTTGAGCGCGGAATCCTCGTAGAACTTTTCCAAAAATAAAATTCGCTAAGGCTTAAAATCACTTTGATTTATTCATTCTAACTTGAATTTAGATTCACAATGTAACGAAGTGGTTCTTAAATGGCTGTTGTAAATCAATTTAGAAAGAACGGGAGAAATCCGAAATATGATGGTGCAACTTAGAACAGATAATTTCGAAAATAAGACTGACCATTGTGATGTTGAGACTTTATTTTTGTTAAAGTTGACGGTGACGTCAACGGTAGCGGAAAAACATCGAAATAAAAATTAGCCTATCAAAATGTTACATAGCATAATTTCAAGCGTTTGCAAAGATAACTGGGGTTGCAATTTAGAATAACAAAGAAAATTCCAGAACGCGTTTGCAAAACTGAAGACTCGTAGTTGTATAAAATAAAAATAATTTAATAATTAAAATAATTCATAAAATATTCATATAAAGAGTGTGAAGCTGAATTTTACGAAAAATTTACAATTACTTATTAGGATAAACATATCATAGACTGAGTATGTATTCAATCTGCAAATGTATTTTCCCCATGTTATATTGAGGTCGGTGTAAAAATAAACAAATAACGAAATCAAACGTATTTTTAACCGACCTCAATATCAATATTAGGTAATAAGGTTCAATTAATTCGGCGACGCGACGGTGAAATTTAATTTCATAATTTTTAATAATTTATTTTTATTGACGCCTGTTAATTTTCTTTTTTTTTTAATTTTATACTTGTTTTAGCTTCTATTGTTTTACGCTGTTACTATTGCCTTATCTACAAGCCTATAACATTTAATATTAATCTAGATTAATAAACGGTTTTTGTTTTATTATTTATATTTGTATTATTTTCCCTTACATAACCTGAAGACAGACCAACGCACAGTGGTTCAATGGTTAAAATTGTGAATATACTGTTATGAAAATTCACATGTTATGAATTATTCTTGCTTAAAAAATTAATATGTGGATCTGAGGGATGACAGATAAATTTGAGCAGTATTTCACAAGCGATGAGGGATAGCATATATTTCATTAATATTTAGTTCTTTGTTGTTAGATATAAGTTTTGTTATTAACCTATATTTACCTTTCAAGATGGTCGATCTAGATTTTATTTTAATACTCTTTTAGGGCCTTATATTTCAAAATTAATATTTAAAAATTGACATTTAAATATTTTAATAAATTATCTTCTTTTAAGATTTTAAACAATTCTATAAACATTCTATTAGAAGAGAAATATTCAATAGCCATGCCCAGTACAATTTCAAATAGCCATTAAGCTAATAAATATTGGAATGTATCAATTAAGATATTTATGTCACTAATGACAGGTAAATTAAATAAAATCGAATTTAGATTCTACTAAGATAGGAAACTATTTATATTTAGTTATAAGTTAGATATTAAGTAATTTTATATGATAATAGAATCTATTTTTTTAAAATATTAGAAAATTTTAAATTTGACAGTAAAACTTATTTAAAATATAAATGAAATAAAACAGATATTATTTGGTACAATTAGAAAGAAAATATAATTTATAATTTAAATAAGGATAAAGTTACTATTAGAATTAATTGGAGAAAGGACTAAATTCAATACAAAGAAATGTTAGGTTAGGAAAGTAAATCAAGTAGGTAAATTTGGATAAAAGTCACTAGTTTTGGCACTAAAATTAATATTTGAAAGGTTCAGTTGATTTCATACTGCTGAAGAGTAGACATCGTTTTGAGAAGCAAATAACCTCGAATATTAAAAAGCTGTCAGAATTAGAAAAGTCAAACAAAAGTCAATAACATTAAAAGAAATAATATAATTGAAATCCTATGGTGCAAGAAGTAATTAAGCAAGTACTTATATTATATAATTAAATTATTGTTTTAAAATATTTACCTATGATGTATGAAGGTGTAATTATATTGAAGCAGGTATAAATTTAAATAAAATCAAATTACCTAACTAAATGTATACAAAAAAATTTGAATATCATTGTAACGTTTTGAATTTGGAATTGGAAAGAAAACAGAAGAGGACAAAAGGAATTTTTTAACACTAATATAATTTGAAGTTTAGAAATTTTGAAAGATTGAAGAAAACAAAAGGTACCTTTGTTTGAAACAAATTAAGTCTCGAGCATAATAAAATTTTATTTGTCAAATTAATTAGATATAAGTTTTGTCATTATTATTGTTATTTAATAACATCTATTACTGAAATTTATGCAATCATTTATGCAACTAAGTAGGTACATTGCAAAGATAGTTTGGGAATTTACTGTTGATTTTGAATCATCTCATAGAGGGAGTTGTATTGAATTTGACAATAAGAGGTAAGATCTAACTTTCAAACTAAATAAATAAATTTGAAGCTTATTGCAAATAATATTAAATTTAATTCTCTACAAATTGTTATCAGACATAAAAACATAACAATACCTTAATTTTTTAATGGTTATATTGAACAATACATAGAAAAACATCTAGGAATATCGACAACGGTGATATAGTCTATTGTCCATGTACTGTAGAAAGGAACTAAAACGTTAAAGGGTTTTTATTGTTTCTTATGTTCAATTGATCCCAAGATATGAAAAAACCGCGGAGTGCTACCATTTAAAGTGGTGCGTTTTTGAGATCGAAGTAAAAAGGTCCACTTTTCATATTTTTTTGCTCGAAAACTATGAATTTTTTCTATAAACACGTCAATAGAAAAGTGTGTAGAGATTTAAATTTCCAATCGAAATGGCACCTTCAGAAGTCAAAATTTTTTTTTTTTTACAAAAATACGTCCGAAAAACAAAACAAAAAAAAAACGAAAAAATGCAATTTTTTATTTATTTTTTTTTATTTTAGCCTGTAACTATTTTTCGGGTACATTTAGGCATAGACATTGCTGCATAACAAAAAAGCTGGCGTTTTACCCATTAAAATGAGATTTTGTAAACAGTTTTACGATGAATAGTGACCCAGATATAGCGTTTCAAAGTTTGCAACTTTTAACTTTTTTTTGCTAATTTTTACTATTTTTTTTCAAATTTCGTCGTGTAACCTTTTTCTGAGTGAATTTAGGTGTAGACATTATTATATTAAAGTGAAAGCTGACTTTACGCCCGTTGAAATGGTGGCTGGTAAAAGTCTCTACGACAAATATAAACCTAGATACAGCGTTTCGAAGAGTGTTACTTTTATTAACTTTCTTCCAATTTTTACGTTCTTGTTTAAATTTCGGCCTATAACTTATTTGTCAAATGCAGATATTGCTACATGGAATGTACTCGCAGCATTCGTGTTTAAATGGTCTGCAATAGAAGTTTATGTGATCTATAGTAACCAAAATACAGTCTAGATATGGTAGATTATTGTACTTAAAAAATAACTTTTTACATTTTTCCACTTCTGAACTTTATTATACCACGTGTTTTTTTTTTGTTCAAATACCCGAAAAATAGTTACAGACTAAAATAAAAAATAAATAAAAAATTGCATTTTTTCGTTTTTTTTTTGTTTTGTTTTTCGGACGCAGTTTTGTAAAAAAAGAAATTTTGACTTCTGAAGGTGCCATTTCGATTGGAAATTTAATTCTCTACACACTTTTCTATTGATGTGTTTATAGAAAAAATTCATAGTTTTCGAGCAAAAAAAATATGAAAAGTGGATCTTTTTACTTCGATCTCAAAAACGCACCACTTTAAACGGTAGCACTCCGCGGTTTTTTCATATCTTGGGCTCAATTGAGGCTACCAGCGCGAAAACGGCCTAAGCCACATTTTATGAGTTTATCGGCTCAACTTGCTGCCTAAGTATATACATTTATAATGTGAAACGGCCTAAGCGACCTTTGCCCACTATTAAAAAGATGGTGCCACTAGTTTCACTTTACTTTAAATAATTAGGGCAACATGTCATACGCGTAATCGACCTAACCCACAATTCTGTGGGGTAGGCCGTTTTTTAGGGTTAGGCCGTTTTCGCGCTGGTAGCCTCAATTGAACATAACAAACAATAAAAACCCTTTAACGTTTTAGTTCCTTTCAACCCTCTTTTTTTGTACATAGACAATAGCCTAATAGAGTGAGGGGAGTATTTAAAATTTAGATACAAAGTTGGAATTATAGATCTTTGTAAATTTAGCTATAAGAAATACAGTGGGCCAGGATTTATCATTATCTGAAGCCAGCTCGATTGAAGAAACGTTTACTGTAGTCCGGCGGATTGCTGTAAGAATTATGCACAAGCGCGGTTAAAAGCGATTTCTCTTTTCTGTAGTGTCAGTAGGGACCTAAGGACAATATTCAGAACGGGGGCCCATCGGATCAGTCACTTTTAACTTCTGTACAGTCGCCCAAAGTACAGTTTGGGACCTAATATCATTTTGGACTATTAATTCCGTTTCAGTCATCGTAGCGAGATCATTTTTGGGTGTAGATCTATGTTTTTGGGGGCGAGAAACCTGATTATAACTGTCTCGAGGCCCTGAGGCCCATAGTACATAGGCCATGGTACATAGTACATAACCTTAAAAAAAATAAAACCGGAAAATATAATCTCGTAGCCAAACCAAACCTGAACTCTCCTTTTTTTTCAACTAACTTTAAAAAAAAACAACCTAAAATACAATCTAAAAAACAAACTAAAAAACATCCTAAAAAATAAACCTAAAAAAAAAATGACAAGGATCGAACCTGGCCCACCCAATTCATAAACGCAACAACAACAACAACAACAACAGGGGCGAGCGTAGAGGCGACTTCAATGTGAATATCAGTCGATATTTCGTTGAAGCAACGTCGAGCGCGGTTAGTACTTGGATGGGCTCCCATCTTGGGAAATACAGCGTTCTCGTCCCACCTTCTAGAGGCTTGTATATCAGTGTATACTCGGAAGTTACGTAATTTCAGACGAGGATTACGTAGTGGATATACCATCCTTCGGAGGGGATGTAAAGCAGGCGGTCCCTTGTCTATTAAATGTTAGGCAAGTAAAAGATCCCTACTCTTCTTAAGGGAAGAGGTTCGGCAAAATTTCCAGGTTGGGGGTAGCTCGTCTCCTGGCGTCGGTGATAGGCCCTGGTAGCGGAAATAGGCCGACGTTAAACAGTTAAAAAAAAAAAAAAACAACAATAATATTTTATTTTATGTTTAAGTACAATATAATTGCCTCACCGGATCCTAGCCTGGAGCCAGCCAGACAACCACGGCGAACATCTCCGAGGTGGATGTGAGGCTGGGCGGGGTAGGTCCGGTTCGGCTTGGAAATAAAATCGAAGGGGGAGGGGGGGGTGTGCTAGAAGCTCCTGTCTGCCACGGACAGACTTAAAAACTAGATTAAAATTTTGTATGTGTCCACATGGACCTAAAAGTAACTTAACAATAAACACAACACTAAAATCGTAGGCGAGCGCACT
Source organism: Rutpela maculata (assembly GCA_936432065.2). NCBI lineage: Eukaryota > Metazoa > Arthropoda > Insecta > Coleoptera > Cerambycidae > Rutpela > Rutpela maculata. Next base: position 248,128,768 of record OW386285.2, read on the forward strand.
TCGTAATTTTGATTGTTGATACGGGAAACACAACTAAACGAAAAAACCCGTTCGAACAAATGACGACCTTGTGGTCTGATCGCCGATAAGGAGGGTAGGATGGAAATAAAATTATGGTTTCAAAAATTAGGATTTAGGTGAGTTTTCGGCCTAGAGGGGAGTTAGAGAGACAAAAAAGGAACAAAAATAACAAAAAAGATAAAAGAACAAAATTGTACAAACATAAATGGGGAGAAAGATGGATTGGAAATATGTAAAGTTGAGGAAAGATAAGAGTAAGGGGGGTAGGGGTAAGTTATCGTAGAAAGAAGTGTGGCTAGGGGAGCTGCCGGAAGATAGGGAACGCCTGGTATGGTAGGGGTTTCATAAGAGCAGTACATTCGACTGCACTACACACTGTTGGAAATAATTATCTTGAAGGTTAAGCACATGCAACAAACCCAAGCATTGCCGAACGAATCGACCGAATGCGCGAGCATCGAAGACGAATTGGATGAATATGATTGTTCGAGACACCATGAGGACGTGCCTGCGAAACAGAAGTGTTTTCTCAAAGATGCCCAGTTCTTGATTAGGATCATGTCAGAAATGGGAAACCCTTTTCAGATACTAGCGGAGACCTCTTTGTTCTTGACACACGCCGTACCATGGATCCACCTATCTCCGTAAAGTGGTGGCGTTAGGGCAGTCTCAGGCAGACGAGTTTTTCCAAAGTCGAATTGTAGTGCGCAGTTCTCCAATGACTCCATGAAGAAGATAAAGTTTTACTCTTCCGCAATGGCTCCATAAGTGTCAAACAATCCCGCCAGCAGCTTCAAATTGCCTCCTTAAAATGTGACATAAGTCTATTTTCCAGACTATTCATTGCTTGTCAAATGCACCAGGGAGACATTGAGGACTTCTTTCGCCATGAAAATCAGGCCTACCCTCCTTCCCTGTCAGACAACAGTAACTTATATTTCGGTAACAAGTCAGATTTGCTAGATTGCCTTGTAACTAACGACCAAGTTGACATGTCCTTCTGCTGAAACTGAAATGATAGTAATTGATGGTGCTGCTGCTGTACATTTTCTGCGTCCTCAGCCTGGAGAAACTTTCTTCTGTTACAAAAATAAATTCTTAACTTACGTCAGTAATCAATTTACTGGATCAGTTCGTCGGATTGACGTAGTTTTTAATGACAATCATGCTGACTCCCTGAAGGCTACCGGACGCTTGAAGACAGGAACTGGCATTAGGCGCAGAGTAAAAGGGGATAAAATTGGAGTGAGTTTTTGCGAGATGATGAGAATAAACGAGAGCTGTTCTTATTCTTGAGTGATTTCATTGGTTCTGAATATTACAAAGGGAAAGTTGTTGTTACCCGAAAACAGGAGATCATCTCCTCACTTCAGTCTGACCTGACGAATCTGATGCCCTGCGTCCATGAAGAAGCAGATTATGGAATGATCCTCTAGGTGCTCGGAACAAGGAGGAATTGGCATAACCTGCAATTAATGCAGAGGTCAGAAAAGTCCGCAGCGGACACATCTTCGAATGAAGACAATCTTCAATGTTCTTTGTGTGTTCTGTGTTCTAAATATGCAATTTATTTCAGTAAAATTAAATAAAGCTTCGTTTAAAGAATATTCTTTTAACCTTTTTGAGTCTCATAAACGTCAACTCAGGTACCCGTGGTACGCTTTCAGTACATACCCGTTCAAATCTTAGGTACACAAACGGGAAGTACTATGGGCCTCAGGACCTCGAGATAGTTATAATCGGGTTTCTCGCCCCCAAAAACATAGATCTACACCCAAAAATGATCTCGCTACGACGACTGAAACGGAATAAATAGTCCAAAATAACATTAGGTTCCAAACTGTACTTTGCGCGACTGTACGGAAGTTAAAAGTGACTGATCCGATGGGCTCCCATTCTGAATATAGTCCTTAGGTCCCTACTGATATGACAAAAAAGAGAAATTGCTTTTAACCGCTTGTGCATAATTCTTGTCAAGTTAGGTTCTAATCCGCCGGATTACTGGTGTAGGTATAGTAGTATAGGTTTGCTCGTTTCTATGAAAGGTGTTTCAATCGATCTTTCTTCAAAAATTTATAAGTCCCGACCTCCTAGCCACTCTTTGCAGTTGCTTTCTAATAATTCACGATTCCGGTAACTTGTCTGCTTACTTTGACTTGTTGATCCTCAGTTTAGTAGTTTTCTTATTTATCTCTAGTACGAAAACTGTTTTAAAATATCTCTTTTTTCAATCTAAAATCGAAATTTTCAGGTCGATATAACCTGAAGACTATTATTTACATGAAAAGTTGCATATAACTTTTTCTTATCAAAATTTGATTTTTTTTCAGCTCCAATATACAAAAAAGAAAAGATTGGAACAACGCTTAGCCGTAGATTATTGTCATCAAAACAATTTGATTTAACCCAAAAAGTAGTGGTCTCTTTTCGTTTTCAAGATACAAGGTGGTAAATTAAAAAAATTGTATTCGTATTTTGTCTCTAACTTGGAGACTATTATATATATCTACTTCAAAGTTGGTGACGACATACTTTTCAGGTCGCTAATTACAATGGTGATAATTGTCTACGTCACATTTTATAGAAGGCACTAGTTACAATACTTTTATGAGACACGCGATAAAATGCACCCTTGTAGAGATATATGCGGTTTACAAATTTGTTACACACCAGTTAGAAGAAATTCAACTGTACTTAAAAGCGGTTTTTTTATCTAGTAGATGTACGTCAAGTATGATGTCTTGAAATCGTCAATGGTGCATGTTGTATCAAACATTGTACACAAAAAATAAGAGACAAAATACGGATACAATTTTTTTAATTTACCACCCTGTACCCTGAAAACAAAAAGAGTTAGACCGCTACTTTTTGGGTTAAATCGACTTGTTTACAAAAATAAGTGATGAACAAACTAGCTTAAGAGAGCAACCAATAAACACTCGCAGAACGTTCAATTGAAAACTGAATAAAAATGTTCAATTCTACTTTAAAAACATATCGGAAACCTTAACAGGTTAAGCACCAGAGGTTGTTGAGTGAAACGTCTTGTGGAACCACGATGTTTTTTTTATTAAAATCTGAAACTTTGAGGTAATTTATACCCCAATGAACATTGGTATTATGTGTTTAGTACGTTAGATTTTTCAATAAAAGCGACAGACACCGGTGTCCGCTTTGGCTGGGGTGACCATACGTCCGGAATTTCGCTGGACAGTCCAGCATTTTGGAGTACTATCTATGATCAAAAAAATTTTTCCTCTCGGTCATCAAAAAATGTTGGGATCAAGAAATTATTTTTCGGATTTCTGCTCCCCCCACTCATCAATTTTTTTCCCAGCAGAAGTGTCCAGCACAAAAATCTGGTCACCCTAGCTTTGGCCCAACAAAATTACTAGCGAACACCGGTATCCGTTGTGGCCCAACAGGATAGCAATGCAAGTAGACACGATAATGCTCGAAAGAGTAAAAAGAAAGTTATTACTTTTTGTTTAAATTGCGATGGAAATCCGCGATTTTGTTTAGAATGTTTCAAGATGTTTCATATAAAACAAATGAAATAGTTACCTTTATACAGTTCAGAATTTAGTTTCTTTTTTTGTCTTTGGAATAATGTATTTGCAAAAATACCTATTACTAGCCTGGCAACAGCTTGTAGTAGTGCAGGGATAGGGTAGACACGCTACGATATTAAATCCATTACAAGTGTGTCTGCTTGGCGCTGCTGGCACCATACAGGTTGGAAAGTGCAGCGGACACGGGTGTCCGCCATGGCCCTCGTGGCAAGTAGCCGAACAGACATGGGTGTCCGAAACGGCGTTTAACCTGTTAAATCAAGCAAATAACATAAATGATAGTGATGAATATTTTGAACTGTTCTGGACTGAGTTTAGCCATTGCTTTGAACTCTCCTTTCTTAAAAAATGCATCAAGACCGTTCCAAAGTCAAACAAAACGCAAAAAAATCCAGTTCTCTCCTGAACTGCAAGCTGAATCACAAAACATAAATGAGTTAACTAGATTTAAAAAAATTTGCATGATGAGAACTTAAACAAACATTATAAATTTAAGAAAAACCAATAGAAGAAGAACATTATAAAAGATAATTGCATATAGTTAATCTAGTGTACCATAGACTAGTTCTAACGTTTTTCTGTCTGGTTTATACTCTACACCTTTAAGTGCAGCAACATTTATACAAAAATTATAGAAAATCCCCATAACAAAACTAAAACCTTGTGGGATATAGTAAACTCTAATTTACAGAGTCCTAAATTGCACGAAAAAATTTCTCTGAATTGTGAAAATATCATTATAACAGATCCTAGTAAATTGTCCAGTATTTTTGGTGAACATTATGCTACTTCGATAGGAAAAAAACTATCTGAACATTTTAGTGCAAAATCTACACACTCAGATACAAATAGTGATACCATGTTTTTTAAACCGGTCACACCAGAGGAAATAAGTAACATAATTGTATGGCTTCCAAATAAACAATCCACTGGTGAAGAATGAAGTACCTATAAAGCTAATAAAGGTAGGCTTGAATTTTCAATTTGTTTTGCCAACATAATAAACAAACCAATTTTATTAGGATAATTTCCAGAAAAACTAAAAACTCCACTCGTAATTCCTGTATTCAAGAAAGGAGATAAATGTGATATAAAAAATTACAGGCCTATTTCCCTACCCAGTGTATTTGCAAAAATCATAGAAAAAATTGTGGCAATTGGACTTACAAACTTTCCAAATAAAAAGAATCTATTGACTCAATGTCAGCATGGTTTCAGTAATAAATTCTCTACTGCAACAGCTGCAAGTGAATTGGTACAAAATATATGCGATGAGATTGATGCAAAAAACTATGTAATATGAGTGTTTTTTGATCCCTCCAATGCATTTGATACCCTGGATATAACCTTTGTCAGTGAGAAACTTTCCAGTATAGGCATACGCGGTGTCCTAAATGGCTGGATAGTTTATTATTTAACCAACAGAAAGCTTCTTGTGAGGATAGAAAAGGAGACTTCACAGAAATACAATATAAACATTGGAACTCCACAAGGCAGTATACTTGGTCGTTTGTTATTCCTGTTGTTTGTCGATGACCTACCACAACATTTTGAATCTGTAAAAGTTTACATGTAAGTCGTTTATAGTATCCGCAAAAAGCTTACCAGAATTAAGAGACAGTTAGTGAAACGTTACTACTGTTTGATAATTGGTGTTTCAAAAATCGACTTATCATAAATTATGGCAAAACAGTCTGCATCAACTTTAAAACAAAACAATAAAATACAAATTTTAATTTAAGTTTTAATAATCACCCTGTAACTTTACAGTCAGAAACAAAATTCTTCAGAATATTACTTGACGAGAATATTAATTGGTCCAGACATATTGACCAGTTATCCACTAAGTTGGTGCAATCTTGTTTTGCGATTTGTAATTTAAAAAATAATTTAGACCAAAAATCTCTACTCTCGGTCTTCTATGCACTAGTTTACTCAAAGTTATCTTACAACATAATGGTGCGCGGCCAAAGTGATATTCAACGAATGTAATATATTTTTCTGTGTTTATTTTTGATCTTAATGGAGTCAAGTGGCAGAATAGCCTAAGCTAAACTTCACCCATGAAACTTTGTATTTTTCATTATTCAATAAAGACGTTTATTATTATTATTATTATATTCATATTACAGAAGAGAATTTTAAGAATAATATTTAATATAAGTAGACTTCCGAGAATCTTGCCGAACAAAATGACAATATTCTTACATTAACCTCTTTATATCCTTAAAAACTGTTAACCAATCTGCCATGAGTAATAATGAAGATATCTAACTTCGCCCTAAATAAAGACCTGTTATTATTATTATTATTATTATTATTTTTTTTTTGTTAAAAACCAGTCACCCTTCTCTGTGGCTCCGATCCTCACAGAGGGGAGCTGGTAGTACCGGCAGCCACTCCCCACACCCGTGGGGTAAGTGACCACTGGGTCCGGGAATCGTGTGCCCTGAGCAGACGTAATGAACCAAGAATGACGGCCTTCTGCATTCTGCCGGCTAAGACCTCTGCCGAATTATTATTATTTTTTTTTTCCGTAAAAGCCAGTCACCCTTTATACTCTGTGGCTCCGACACTCACAGAGGGGAGCTGGTAGTACCGGCAGCCACTCCCCACGTCCGTGGGGTGAGTGACTACTGGGTCCGAGAATCGTGTGCCCTGAGTAGACGTAATGAGCAGAGGATAATGGCCTTCTGCATCCTGCCGGCTAAGATCTCTGCCGAATTTCGGCATGCCGGTATGATCTTTAGTTCTGAAAGCAGCGTGTGTCTCGTTCCACCGAGGGCTCCTATGATCAGGACCACTAGCTTAACAGTATGGCCAGGGTAAAGCCTGCGGAGCTCGAAGAGCAAATCTCGATATTTCATCCGTTTTTCCTCCTCCTTCAAGACAATGTTATTCTCCGCGGGAGCCGAGAACTCCACGACAAACATTGTCTTGAGTTGGTGGTCGAGGAGGACCACGTTATTATTATTATTATTATTATTATTATTATTATTATTATCATTATCATTATCATTATCATTATCATTATCATTATCATTATCATTATCATTATCATTATCATTATCATTATCATTATCATTATCATTATCATTATCATTATCATTATCATTATCATTATCATTATCATTATCATTATCATTATCATTATCATTATCATTATCATTATCATTATCATTATCATTATCATTATCATTATCATTATCATTATCATTATCATTATCATTATCATCATCATCATCATCATCATCATCATCATCATCATCATCATCATCATCATCATCATCATCATCATCATCATCATCATCATCATCATCATCATCATCATCATCATCATCATCATCATCATCATCATCATCATCATCATCATCATCATCATCATCATCATCATCATCATCATCATCATCATCATCATCATCATCATCATCATCATCATCATCATCATCATCATCATCATCATCATCATCATCATCATCATCATCATCATCATCATCATCATCATCATCATCATCATCATCATCATCATCATCATCATCATCATCATCATCATCATCATCATCATCATCATCATCATCATCATCATCATCATCATCATCATCATCATCATCATCATCATCATCATCATCATCATCATCATCATCATCATCATCATCATCATCATCATCATCATCATCATCATCATCATCATCATCATCATCATCATCATCATCATCATCATCATCATCATCATCATCATCATCATCATCATCATCATCATCATCATCATCATCATCATCATCATCATCATCATCATCATCATCATCATCATCATCATCATCATCATCATCATCATCATCATCATCATCATCATCATCATCATCATCATCATCATCATCATCATCATCATCATCATCATCATCATCATCATCATCATCATCATCATCATCATCATCATCATCATCATCATCATCATCATCATCATCATCATCATCATCATCATCATCATCATCATCATCATCATCATCATCATCATCATCATCATCATCATCATCATCATCATCATCATCATCATCATCATCATCATCATCATCATCATCATCATCATCATCATCATCATCATCATCATCATCATCATCATCATCATCATCATCATCATCATCATCATCATCATCATCATCATCATCATCATCATCATCATCATCATCATCATCATCATCATCATTATCATTATCATTATTATTATTATTATTATTTTTTTTTTTTTTTTTTTTTTTTGTAAAAGCCAGTCACCCTTTAAACTCTGTGGCTCCGACACTCACAGAGGGGAGCTGGTAGTACCGGTAGCCACTCCCCACGCCCGTGGGGTGAGTGACTACTGGGTCCGCGAATCGTGTGCCCTGAGCAGACGTAATGAACCGAGGATGACGGCCTTCTGCATTCTGCCGGCTAAGACCTCTGCCGAATTTCGGCATGCCGGTATGATCTTAAGTTCTGAAAGCAGTGTGTGTCTCGTTCCACCGAGGGCTCCTATAATCAGTACCACTATCTTAACAGTATGGTCTGGATAGAGTCTGCGGAGTTCGAAGAGCAAATCTCGATATTTTGTCCGTTTTTCCTCCTCCTTCAAGACAATGTTGTTCTCCGCGGGAGCCGAGAACTCCACGACAAACATTGTCTTGAGTTGGTGGTCGAGGAGGACTATGTCAGGCTTGTTGGCTTGTATTTGCCTGACTGTGGGAAAAGAGTAGTTCCAATAAATTAGACACTTCTCATTTCCGACAACGGACTCAATATCCCCCGGAGCATAAGGCAGCACTGGTGTCTCGTCTATTTCATACGAGTGCCTTAAGTGATAATAAAGCACTCGTAATGCTCCGTCGTGCCTCTGGATATAGGCCGAGACTGCATATGTCGGACAGGCCGACAACAAGTGCATTAGAGTCTCTGGCGCCCTGCGGCAGGCCCTGCAGCTGACATCAGGGACCTCTATACCCATGACACGACTTCGATAAACGAGAGTGTTAAATACACCATCCTGGCAAGCCATTATGAATCCCTCGGTCTCAGACTTCAGCCCGGCTGACCTTAAGAAGGCAAAGGTCAGCCTTTCGGATAAGCCAAGATCTTCTATATTTTTATAGAAGACTCCATGCATTGGCTTATCCGTATGAAGCTGCAGAAAGATGTTGTGTTCTGCAGCTTTAATTTGGGCTTTTCGCCGAGCAGGTTCCAACTCGGTGACAGAGTCGCGATTTACCCGCTCGATGTCGAAGGAGAGACCAAGTTCATCGGCTGCTCTCTGTGCTGCCTTAAACAAAAACGCTCCTACCCCTGCATTTTCATGGTCTCGGACCATGCAGAGGAGGGGATCCGAACTCCTGATAATCTTACAGGCTCCATCCAGAACCATCCTGTTATGGAGACTCTCCAAACTCAAGAGTCCACGGCCTCCCCGATGTCGTGGGAGGTATAACCGTGGAACGGACGATTTAGGATGCAAACTCCTATTGATATGCATCTTCTTGCGGGTTCCTACATCGAGTTGACGCAACTCCTCTCGGTTCCAGTTCACCACTCCAAAGGAGTGGAGAAGGATCGGAACGGCAAGCATGTTGGTAGCAGCCACCTTGTTCTTCCCCGACAGTTCTGAAGACCAAATCTGTCGGAGTCGGTGCTGATACTTGCCGCGGAGAGCGTTTTTCACTACACTCACTTCTTGGGTGGAGCGTTGCTCGACACCCTTATTATTATTATTTTTTTTTTTCGCGTGTGCGATGCTGGACAGTTCTCCCGTGTCTCCGACATTCTCACGGGAGAAGCGCCAGCGGATTATCCACAGCCACTCCCCGCGTCCCGCAGGGTTAGTGACTGTAGATGCCAGATTCGTGTGCCCTAAGAAGACGAAGGGACCCCAGGATAACTGCCTTCTGCATTTGGCCTGCCAACCACTCGGCTGACTTTTGGCAGGCTGGTATGGCCTTTAATTCCGAGAGCAGCGTAGGCCTCATTCCACCAAGTACACCGATTATCAGGACGACCATCTTGACCGAGTAGTCTGGGTATAGCACTCGGAGCTCATACCGGAGATCTCGGTATTTAGTCCGTTTTTCGCCCTCCTTCAAGATGATGTTTGTCTCGGCAGGTGCCGAGAACTCGATGACATACATCATCTTGGTTTGGTGGTCTAGGAGGACTATGTCAGGCTTGTTTGCCTGAATTTGCCTGACCGTCGGAAACGAGTAGTTCCAATATATTCGGCACTTCTCGTTCTCGACAACGGACTCGATCTCTCCGGGGACGTAAGGCAGCACTGGTGTTTGGTCTACTTCGTACGAGTGCCGAAGGTGGTAGTACAGCACTCGTAGGGCCGCGTTATGTCTATGGATGTAGGCCGAAGTTGCATATACCGTACATGCAGATAGTAAGTGCATGAGCGACTCCGGCGCCTGACGACAGGTCCTACAATTAATGTCAGGGACCTCCACACCCATAACGCGACTGCGGTAGACCAAGGTGTTAATAACACCATCTTGGCAGGCCACAATGAATCCTTCGGTCTCCGACATTAGCCCTGCTGACCGTAAGAAAGCGAAGGTCAGCTTTGTCGATAAACCCAGCGTCTCTATGTTGTTATAGAATACGCCGTGCATGGGTTTATCGACGTGCTGCCTGAGCAGATTTCTCTGCTCGGCAGCTTTAATTTGGGCTATCAGACGATTTGGCGCAAGCTCAGTTACTGATTCTAGTTCAGCACCTCGCCGGCCTCCTCGCCTGAAGTCGAATACGAGACCGAGATCATCTGCGGCCTTACGTGCTGCCTTGAATAAAAATGCGCCAACTCCTGCAGTTTCATGATCTCTCACAAACCGCAGGAGTGGGTCAGAGCTCCTGAGGACGTTGCATGCCACACTCAGCGCTACTCTGCCATGCGCACACTCCAGACTCAAGAGTCCTCGGCCCCCCCGTTGGCGTGGGAGGTACACTCGAGGAACGGACGACCTAGGATGGATGCTCCTGTGAACATGCATCATCTTGCGGGTATCCCTATCCAATTGGCGCAACTCTTCTAGCGTCCACTTAACTACTCCGAAGGAGTAGAGCAGAATCGGAACGGCAAGCATATTAGTTGCAGACACCTTGTTCTTCCCCGAAAGTTCAGAAGACCAAATCTTTCGGAGCCGGTGTCTGTACTTGCCGCGGAGAGTATCCTTAACTTGTTTCACGTCCTGGATGTGATGTTGTTCCACACCCAGGTACGTGTAGGTCTCTCCGGCATCCAGATGTCGTAGGATGCTTCCGTCTGCGAGCTGCGCATCTTCAAGGAATATCCCGCTTCGTCCTCTCTTGAGGACGAAGAATTATTATTATTATTATTATTATTATTATTATTATTATTATTATTATTATTATTATTATTATTATTATTATTATTATTATTATTATTATTATTATTATTATTATTTTTTTTTTTTTTTAGCTAGCTAAAAACCAGTCACCCTTCTCTGTGGCTCCGACCCTCACAGAGGGGAGCTGGTAGTACCGGTAGCCACTCCCCACGCCCGTGGGGTAAGTGACTACTGGGTCCGGGAATCGTGTGCCCTGAGCAGACGTAATGAACCAAGAATGACGGCCTTCTGCATTCTGCCGGCTAAGATCTCTGCCGAGTTTCGGCATGCCGGTATGATCTTGAGTTCCGAAAGCAGTGTGTGTCTCGTTCCACCGAGGGCTCCTATAATCAGTACCACTATCTTAACAGTATGGTCTGGATACAGTCTGCGGAGTTCGAAGAGCAGATCTCGATATTTTGTCCGTTTTTCCTCCTCCTTCAAGACAATGTTGTTCTCCGCCGGAGCCGAGAACTCCACGACAAACATTGTCTTGAGTTGATGGTCGAGGAGTACTACGTCAGGCTTGTTGGCTTGTATTTGCCTGACGGTGGGAAAAGAGTAGTTCCAATAAATTAGACACTTCTCATTTTCCACAACGGACTCAATATCCCCCGGAGCGTAAGGCAGCACTGGTGTTTCGTCTATCCCATACGAGTGCCTTAAATGGTAATAAAGCACTCGTAATGCTCCGTCGTGCCTTTGGATATAGGCCGAGACTGCATATGTCGGGCAAGCCGACAGCAAGTGCATAAGAGTCTCTGGCGCCCTGCGGCAGGCCCTGCAGCTGACATCAGGGACCTCTATACCCATGACACGACTACGATAGACGAGGGTGTTAAATACACCATCCTGGCAAGCCATTATGAATCCCTCGGTCTCAGACTTCAGCCCGGCTGACCTTAAGAAGGCAAAGGTCAGCCTTTCGGATAAGCCAAGGTTCTCTATATTTTTATAGAAAACTCCGTGCATTGGCTTATCCGTGTGAAGCTGCAGAAAGATGTTGTGTTCCGCAGCTTTAATTTGGGCTTTTCGTCGAGCAGGTTCCAACTCGGTGACAGAGTCGGGATTTACCCGCTCGACGTCGAAGGAGAGACCAAGTTCATCGGCTGCTCTCTGTGCTGCCTTAAACAAAAATGCTCCTATTCCTGCACTTTCATGGTCCCGGACCATGCAGAGGAGGGGATCCGAACTCCTGATAACCTTACAGGCTCCATCCAGAACCATCCTATTATGGAGACTCTCCAAACTCAAGAGTCCACGGCCTCCCCGATGTCGTGGGAGGTATAACCGTGGTTATTATTATTATTATTATTATTATTATTATTATTATTATTATTATTATTTTTTTTTTTTTTTTTTTTTTTTTTAGCTAGCTAAAAACCAGTCACCCTTCTCTGTGGCTCCGATCCTCACAGAGGGGAGCTGGTAGTACCGGTAGCCTCTCCCCACGCCCGTGGGGTGAGTGACTACTGGGTCCGTGAATCGTGTGCCCTGAGCAGATGTAATGAACCGAGAATGACGGCCTTCTGCATTCTGCCGGCTAAGACCTCTGCCGAGTTTCGGCATGCCGGTATGATCTTAAGTTCCGAAAGCAGTGTGTGTCTCGTTCCACCGAGGGCTCCTATAATCAGTACCACTATCTTAACAGTATGGTCTGGATACAGTCTGCGGAGTTCGAAGAGCAGATCTCGATATTTTGTCCGTTTTTCCTCCTCCTTCAAGACAATGTTGTTCTCCGCGGGAGCCGAGAACTCCACGACGAACATTGTCTTGAGTTGATGGTCGAGGAGTACTACGTCAGGCTTGTTGGCTTGTATTTGCCTGACGGTGGGAAAAGAGTAGTTCCAATAAATTAGACACTTCTCATTTCCCACAACGGACTCAATATCCCCCGTAGCGTAAGGCAGCACTGGTGTTTCGTCTATGCCATACGAGTGCCTTAAATGGTAGTAAAGCACTCGTAATGCTCCGTCGTGCCTTTGGATATAGGCCGAGACTGCGTATGTCGGGCAAGCCGACAGCAAGTGCATAAGAGTCTCTGGCGCCCTGCGGCAGGCCCTGCAGCTGACATCAGGGACCTCTATACCCATGACACGACTACGATAGACGAGGGTGTTAAATACACCATCCTGGCAAGCCATTATGAATCCCTCGGTCTCAGACTTCAGCCCGGCTGACCTTAAGAAGGCAAAGGTCAGGTTATTATTATTATTATTATTATTATTATTATTATTATTATTATTATTATTATTATTATTATTATTATTATTATTATTATTACTATTACTATTACTATTACTATTACTATTACTATTACTATTACTATTACTATTACTATTACTATTACTATTACTATTACTATTACTATTACTATTACTATTAATATTACTATTACTATTACTATTACTATTACTATTACTATTACTATTACTATTACTATTACTATTACTATTACTATTACTATTACTATTACTATTACTATTACTATTACTATTACTATTACTATTACTATTACTATTACTATTACTATTACTATTACTATTACTATTACTATTACTATTACTATTACTATTACTATTACTATTACTATTACTATTACTATTACTATTACTATTACTATTACTATTACTATTACTATTACTATTACTATTACTATTACTATTACTATTACTATTACTATTACTATTACTATTACTATTACTATTACTATTACTATTACTATTACTATTACTATTACTATTACTATTACTATTACTATTACTATTACTATTGCTATTATTATTATTATTATTATTATTATTATTATTTTTTTTTTTTTTTTTTTTTTTGTAAAAGCCAGTGGCTCCGACACTCACAGAGGGGAGCTGGTAGTACCGGTAGCCACTCCCCACGCCCGTGGGGTGAGTGACTACTGGGCCCGCGAATCGTGTGCCCTGAGCAGACGTAATGAACCGAGGATGACGGCCTTCTGCGTTCTGCCGGCTAAGACCTCTGCCGAATTTCGGCATGCCGGTATGATCTTAAGTTCTGAAAGCAGTGTGTGTCTCGTTCCACCGAGGGCTCCTATAATCAGTACCACTATCTTAACAGTATGGTCTGGATAGAGTCTGCGGAGTTCGAAGAGCAAATCTCGATATTTTGTCCGTTTTTCCTCCTCCTTCAAGACAATGTTGTTCTCCACGACAAACATTGTCTTGAGTTGGTGGTCGAGGAGGACTATGTCAGGCTTGTTGGCTTGTATTTGCCTGACTGTGGGAAAAGAGTAGTTCCAATAAATTAGACACTTCTCATTTCCCACAACGGACTCAATATCCCCCGGAGCATAAGGCAGCACTGGTGTCTCGTCTATCCCATACGAGTGCCTTAAGTGATAATAAAGCACTCGTAATGCTCCGTCGTGCCTCTGGATATAGGCCGAGACTGCATATGTCGGACAGGCCGACAACAAGTGCATTAAAGTCTCTGGCGCCCTGCGGCAGGCCCTGCAGCTGACATCAGGGACCTCTATACCCATGACACGACTTCGATAAACGAGAGTGTTAAATACACCATCCTGGCAAGCCATTATGAATCCCTCGGTCTCAGACTTCAGCCCGGCTGACCTTAAGAAGGCAAAGGTCAGCCTTTTGGATAAGCCAAGATCTTCTATATTTTTATAGAAGACTCCATGCATTGGCTTATCCGTATGAAGCTGCAGAAAGATGTTGTGTTCTGCAGCTTTAATTTGGGCTTTTCGCCGAGCAGGTTCCAACTCGGTGACAGAGTCGCGATTTACCCGCTCGACGTCGAAGGAGAGACCAAGTTCATCGGCTGCTCTCTGTGCTGCCTTAAGCAAAAACGCTCCTACCCCTGCATTTTCATGGTCTCGGACCATGCAGAGGAGGGGATCCGAACTCCTGATAATCTTACAGGCTCCATCCAGAACCATCCTGTTATGGAGACTCTCCAAACTCAAGAGTCCACGGCCTCCCCGATGTCGTGGGAGGTATAACCGTGGAACGGACGATTTAGGATGCAAACTCCTATTGAGATGCATCTTCTTGCGGGTTCCTACGTCGAGTTGACGCAACTCCTCTCGGTTCCATTTCACCACTCCAAAGGAGTGGAGAAAGATCGGAACGGCAAGCATGTTGGTAGCAGACACCTTGTTCTTCCCCGACAGTTCTGAAGACCAAATCTGTCGGAGTCGGTGCTGATACTTGCCGCGGAGAGCGTTTTTCACTACACTCACTTCTTGGGTGGAGCGTTGCTCGACACCCAAGTAAGTGTACGACTCTCCGGCATCTAGATGATGTAAGATGCTTCCGTCTACGAGCTGCGCGTCCTCTCCGTAGTCCCCGCATCGTCCTCTCTTGAGATGGACCAGTGCACATTTGTCCAACCCGAACTCCATACCGACAGCCTGCGTGTACTCCTGTACCACCCTAAGGGACTGGTGTAGGTCCCTTTCTCCGGAGGCATAAAGTTTAAGGTCATCCATATAAAACAAATGGGTGACCTTATGCCTCCTATCGCCGGGGGTACCGCAGTTGTATCCACGGGTTTTCCGGAGCGAAACGGATAATGGCAGTAGTGAGATGCAAAACAGAAGGGGGCTGAGGGAGTCTCCCTGAAATACTCCCCTTCTGAACGATACCGGCTCCGTCTGGACTCTATCGTTACCGGATGTTATAGTAAAGCGAGTCCTCCAGAGCGGCATCAGTTCTTCAATACATCTCACTACGGGACCGGGTACCGCAAGACATTGGAGCAAGTGTAAAATAAGCTCATGAGATGTCATGTCAAATGCCTTGCGGTAGTCGATCCAGGCCATGGAGAGGTTCCGCTTATACTGCACGGAGTCCTGCGTGACACATCTGTCAATCAGCAGGTTCTCCTTGCAGCCAGCGACACCTCTCTTCGACCCTCGTTGCTCATGTATCCGTTCGTAAACCGGTTCAACTGCGTGGAGCACCCGCATGTACAAAATGCGTGTAAACACTTTGTAACATGCGTTTAAACAGGTTATCGGGCGGTAGTTCTTTGGGTTAGACAAATCTCCGTTCTTGGGGATCAGCACTGTCCGCCCCTCAACAACCCAAGAAGGAATTTGCTGCTCCCCATTTAGCCAGGCATTAAAAATTCTGGCCAAATGGTGGTGGGTACTCGATAACTTTTTCCACCAAAAGTTATTTATCCCGTCGGGACCTGGAGCAGCAAAGTTCTTAGAGCTCTCAAGAGCTCTTCGAACCTCTTCTGGGGTTATTGGTTGGCACACCTCGTGTGGTTGGCGAAACCTTTGGCTAAAGGTTTCAAAGTGTGCCAGGGCTGGAGAGTCTCTGTTGAGTGGAAGCTTCTGTTCGTACAACGTTTTCCAGAAGTTTTCCACCTGATCTGCAGTCGGCGGATTTTCAGCAACACGCTGAGGCGGTTCGAAAAGGCGCGAGGGCTTTTTGCGGAAAAGTTGATTTTCCGCTAGCCCCCTCGCCCGCCTCACTAGTGACTTCTTACAAGACACTAGCATCCGTATCCTGTCGAGGCAGTGCTGTTTGGTGGTTTGCAGCACTGCCCCATTAAGTGTGTGATGGACGCGTCTTAAGTTGGCAGCTACTCGCCGCACTTTAGGCGTGAAAGGCCTGTTGGCTGCCATATAGTCCATCACACATTGGATACGGGATGCGTGTTGCTTCGCCGACCGGATCTTGGCTTCCATCTTCTGTATGCGCCGTCCCGCTCTTTCCTGTGGAGAGGTAGTATTTCGCCTCTCCACCTGAGACAAGCGTTGAGCGGCAGCATACACGGCACAATTTATGTGCCAGATGTCAGCCTCTTCTGGTAGCGCTGCACGTAGTTCTGCATCCACTCTGGCCAGATCTTGTGGCCCGGGGGGTTTTATGTTGTGCAACCCCCGTCTGGTACTGAGACCCTCTGGTGTTAGTGGAACGATAGGGACCGCTTCCTCAACCGGTTCGTTCGGTGGCTGTTCGGCCACCTCATTCACCGGCTGAGGAGCGGCTCTGACATAGCCTCTAGCACGAAGGTGGGATACATAATCACGTAGGTTCTGAGGTGTGAAGGCGTCATGCTCTGGGTGGTTTTCACACCACAGAGCATGCATTCGCGCCATGTACCCCCTTCGGCCGGGCTCACTGCTTTCATAACAGTGCATCAGGTCGTCTCTCAGTTCATCTGTCCACTCAAAGCGTCCTTGGTTATAGCGGTCGTCATCAATGGGCATCCTTCCCTGTTGGGCTCCACCACCTTGCCCTTGACCCCTATCCGCACGGGGTCGATCCTGGGGGCCCTGTCTTCGGCCAACTGGAACCGGAGGATCGGGCTTGTGGGTGGTTAGCCCAACAAGCCCACGACCGACACCAGAGGGGAAAGCGCTTTCCCCTCCCGGGTGCGCTAGGGCTGCCGGTTCGGTTTTGCACCCCCAGCTGGAGTAAGTGGTGGCGCTACTCACCAAAGGCTAGATGGATAACGGTTAGCCTCTCCTGCTTATTTATTATTATTATTATTATTATTATTATTATTATTATTATTATTATTATTATTATTATTATCATTATCATTATCATTATCATTATCATTATCATTATCATTATCATTATCATTATCATTATCATTATCATTATCATTATCATTATCATTATCATTATCATTATCATTATCATTATCATTATCATTATCATTATCATTATCATTATCATTATCATTATCATTATCATTATCATTATCATTATCATTATCATTATCATTATCATTATCATTATCATTATCATTATCATTATCATTATCATTATCATTATCATTATCATTATCATTATCATTATCATTATCATTATCATTATCATTATCATTATCATTATCATTATCATTATCATTATCATTATCATTATCATTATCATTATCATTATCATTATCATTATCATTATCATTATCATTATCATTATCATTATCATTATCATTATCATTATCATTATCATTATCATTATCATTATCATTATCATTATCATTATCATTATCATTATCATTATCATTATCATTATCATTATCATTATCATTATCATTATCATTATCATTATCATTATCATTATCATTATCATTATCATTATCATTATCATTATCATTATCATTATCATTATCATTATCATTATCATTATCATTATCATTATCATTATCATTATCATTATCATTATCATTATCATTATCATTATCATTATCATTATCATTATCATTATCATTATCATTATCATTATCATTATCATTATCATTATCATTATCATTATCATTATCATTATCATTATCATTATCATTATCATTATCATTATCATTATCATTATCATTATCATTATCATTATCATTATCATTATCATTATCATTATCATTATCATTATCATTATCATTATCATTATCATTATCATTATCATTATCATTATCATTATCACTATCACTATCACTATCACTATCACTATCACTATCACTATCACTATCACTATCACTATCACTATCACTATCACTATCACTATCACTATCACTATCACTATCACTATCACTATCACTATCACTATCACTATCACTATCACTATCACTATCACTATCACTATCACTATCACTATCACTATCACTATCACTATCACTATCACTATCATTATCATTATCATTATCATTATCATTATCATTATCATTATCATTATCATTATCATTATCATTATCATTATTATTATTATTATTATTATTATTATTATTTTACTGCTTCACAGGGTTTTTTCTTCCCTGGGGTAAAGGCAAGAAGCCATCGGTCCTCTGACAAGATGGTTTGCTCTTTTTGCATTTAATTCATTCGACTTTCTCCTAGAACCCTTCTGACAATGGCACATGTGTCCAAGATTACCGATTTCTGGATAGGTATGAATAGTTCCCACTGTAAGCCAAGTTGACTGATGCTGTTTTTTAGCGTCTTAGGTATCTCTCCGGTGGCTCCCACAATTATTATTATTATTATTATTATTATTATTATTATTATTATTATTATTATTATTATTATTATTATTATTATTATTATTATTATTATTATTATTATTATTATTATTATTATTATTATTATTATTATTATTATTATTATTATTATTATTATTATTATTATTATTATTATTATTATTATTATTATTATTATTATTATTATTATTATTATTATTATTATTATTATTATTATTATTATTATTATTATTATTATTATTATTATTATTATTATTATTATTATTATTATTATTATTATTATTATTATTATTATTATTATTATTATTATTATTATTATTATTATTATTATTATTATTATTATTATTATTATTATTATTATTATTATTATTATTATTATTATTATTATTATTATTATTATTATTATTATTATTATTATTATTATTATTATTATTATTATTATTATTATTATTATTATTATTATTATTATTATTATTATTATTATTATTATTATTATTATTATTATTATTATTATTATTATTATTATTATTATTATTATTATTATTATTATTATTATTATTATTATTATTATTATTATTATTATTATTATTATTATTATTATTATTATTATTATTATTATTATTATTATTATTATTATTATTATTATTATTATTATTATTATTATTATTATTATTATTATTATTATTATTATTATTATTATTATTATTATTATTATTATTATTATTATTATTATTATTATTATTATTATTATTATTATTATTATTATTATTATTATTATTATTATTATTATTATTATTATTATTATTATTATTACCTCTTTGTGCAGGCAGCTATTGTTATAATAGACTACCAATAAACATTAAAAATGTAAGTAACATAAATAAGTTATAAAATATTATTTTGGGTATTCAGCAGATAAGTTTAAATCAGAGCTAAAACGGTTTCTTGTTTCAAATTGTTTTTATACCTTAGAAGAGTAAAATTCATTTTGACTTGTACGGTTTTTAATGTACTATACATGTACTTCAACTTACACTCCGTGTACGTGTATTCATTGCAGTACTTTCGACATGTATATACGTAGGCATGAGCTTGTAAATATGTGTATATGTAAGCGAATATACCGTGTGTGTAGTCGCGGGCTAGGCATGGGGAGAAGAATTACAACATCGCGCGTGCCAGCTGGCTGCAATGAAATAACAGAGCTGGAATGCTCCACCAACCGACGAATTTACGGCTGCCGGTGTTGTCAAATCTCTCGCGCTACGTGAATGTACATGCCTAATGGGAAATTACACGCACGGTATATTTTTACATATTTGTTTGTGTTGACTATGTTTTATGAATTCAAATGTAATATATCTAAATCTATGTTTTCTTCTATAAAACCTCCTACATATACTCGTATATGAGGTGTGTGCAATCTCCATGTTTGCTAAATTTTCAGGAAACCGAAAAAACGAATAACTTCATTCTCCATATTTTATGAGATTTGACTTATTGGTGCCATCTAGTTCAAAAAGTTGAAATCTACATGTTAATGAAATAAAATTGCAGCAAATGTAACATTATCCCATACAAATCTGTATTCAAATATTAGGGTATGCAGCAAAACTCACATTCTCCATCCAGTTTCAAAATGTACATTCTCAGCATTAGTTGCCACCTGTTTATGGTTTAGTTATTTTATCAGTGATGTATTGATATCATGTGACTGCTATTTTCTTTAAAACCAGTTGATTTTTTATAAAAACAAATAAAAACAATAAGTGTAATTACATTATTTCGAGTGTATAACATCCAGTGTTAAAATGGAAGTAAACGTAACTCCCTGCAGAGAAGGCTCCAGGCCAAGAAAACGTATAAGGAATCCTGATAACTGGAAACGCAATGTACAAAAACAGCAAAGGTGAGTTTTTACATTTTATTATTATACATTGGACTGATTTTTGTTTTCTTTTTAAAGGCATTCTGCCAAAACTCTGCCTGAGCCACCAAAGTGCAAACACCAAGATGGAGCTCTCAAATGTAAGACTTTAAAAATGCGTGAAATTCTTAAGTTTCACGAAAACTTTTTATCATTCCAAATGTAAGAGTGAACAAGATTATTTTTTACGAACATAGTAACGACAAGGAAAAATAGACACAGGCCGAAAAATAATAAATACAATACACCAGGTTGTCGCTCTAAATATTTTATACCTAATGGTCAAAGGAATTTGGTACCTGTCTGTTTAAACACCTTTCTGGGTGTTTTGAATATCTCCAGATTTCGATTAAATTTATTGGAAAAAAGATTTTACGAATCTGGTCATTTTCCTTCGGAAAAAAGAGGTGGAAACAGAAAAGAGGTTTTATTTGAAGAGAAGAAAAACTCTGTTATGAACTTTATAAATAAGCTGGTTTGTGTAGAGAGCCATTATTGCCGCTCTTCAACTTCCTCTCGAATGTACTTATCTTCGGAATTAAATATTAAAAAACTGTATAGGATGTATGACGGCATTCCAGTAAAGGAAAGCTATTTTAGAAAAATTTTCAATACCAAGTACAATCTTGGGTTTGGAACTCCACGTACAGACGTTTGCTCTACATGTTTGCAATTACAGGAGAGGATTAGGACAGCAAGAAGCTGAAAAACAAGGTCTCATTACAGAAAGACGTTTGCACAAACTAAGAGCCAATGCATTATTTGAGCTTCTTAGAGAAAATAGGGAAGATCTATTAGTTTTATCTTTTGACTGCCAAAAAAACCAACCTCTGCCCAAGATTCCTGATCAAGCGGTATACTATAGTCGCCAGGTGTATGTCTATAATTTTACCGTTGTACAGGGATTTTCAAAAGGAAAACTTAACCCCACTACAGTAACATCTTATTCCTGGACGGAAAATCAATTTCCAACGAAATCGCTTCCTGCATATACGATATATTCAAACTACGAATCTATCACAATTTACCAAAATAAGGTTAATATCAGATGGTTGTGGGGGGCAGAATAAAAATTCGATTGTAGTTGCAATGCTTTGTACATGGCTTTTGTCTGCGCCTCGCAACATTGGAGAAGTGGAAATAATTCACACTACGCTACAGTGAAAAACTTAGGAGTAGATTGTCAAAATTTTGACTGGAAGGAAGCCAAGACCGTTATATTGAAGCTGCCAGGGTAGTGGCATTTCCAATTTAATCAAAGCAAAAGAATATTTTTGAAAAGAACTAAAAACAGTAAAGATGTCCTGGTCCAGGGTGAACCATTCTATAAGAGCACTGTAGGTGCATATAAAAGTGTCTGTAAGAAGGGTCAATCTCTACTTCAGTTAGAGCCAAGTTTGATTAAAGAAACAAATTGTCTTAAAGTGCTTAAAAAAACTGATGTAAATAATCTTCTGTCCAAGCACTATGGCATTGATTGGAGAGAAAATGAAAAATTGGAACTGGATTTTTATAAGCACGTCATTGATGATGCTCAAGATGCACAGGCTACTGTATAAGATGAAGAAATATGCGAGCCGCAAGAAGATAATGTACAGATTAGAGTTTAAATATTTTGTATTTTTTAAAACTGTCAATATATTGTAAGATTTATTCGTTTATTCGTTATTAATGTTCTTGCTGCTATTTAATACCACATTTGTATTGCAAAACTAACACTCTCTACACATGTGTGTTTCAAAACTAACACTCTCCATACATATGTGTTTCAAAACTAACATTCTCCAGATGTAATTTGCAAAACTCACATTCTCCAACTAAAAATTATATATTTTTGATATTTCTTATCAATATATTTAGTTTTCAAACATTCTACTCAAACTGATATTTTTTTCTTCGATTTTTAGTGTAAACGTTACAAATATAACACTTAAAATATTTGCGAGGGAAGTTTTTAGGGATTTCTCGAAATTTTGGTTAATGGGAGAATGTGAGTTTTGATTCTATATCCCTCACTTGTCAAAGGAGATTGTACGTTTTGAAACTAAACCTAATTTTCAAGCTTAAAAATACACTGGAGTTTGTCCAGTTTGCTCGAAAATGTTGAGTTATTTGAATTCAGCGCTGAAAATTGCATATGAAGCGACATCTATCTCATTTTTCATGAAGATTGTACACTTTGAAACTAGACCCTCATATGTAAAAGTATGTACACTACTTAACCTTTATTGCATATTTACATTTTTTAATTATATTTTTAGACTTATTCTATCCAATGTATCATTGGCCGAAGAATGAATAAATTTATTATTATATGTGAGCAATTTTTTTCTTATTGTAAATAAACATTATTATTATTATTATTATTTGCCAAAAACCAGTCACCCTTCTCTGTGGCTCCGACTCTTACAGAGGGGAACTGGTAGAACCGGTAGCCACTCCACACGCCCGTGGAGTGAGTGTCTACTGGGTCCGAGAATCGTGTGCTCTGAGCAGACGTAATGAACCTTCTGCATTCTGCCGGATAAGACTTTTGCCGAATTTCGGCATGCCGGTATGATCTTAAGTTCTGAAAGCAGTGTGTGTCTCGTTCCACCGAGGGCCCCTATAATTAGTACCACTGTCTTGACAGTATGGTCTGGACAGAGTGTGCGGAGTCCAAAGAGCAAATCTCGATATTTCGTCCGTGTTTCCTCCTCTTTCAAGACAATGTTACTATCCGCGGAAGCCAAGAACTCTACGACAAACATTGTCTTGAGTTGGTGGTCGAGGAGGACTACGTCAGGTTTATTGGCATATATTTGCCTGACGGTGGAAAACGAGTAGTTGCAATAAATTATACGCTTCTCATTTCCCGCAACGGACTCAATATCCCCCGGAGCGCAAGGCAGCACTAGTGTCTCGTTTATCCCATATGAGTGCCTTAAATGATAGTAAAGCACTCGTAATGGTCCGTCGGATATAGGCCGAGTGAGACTGCATATGTCGGACAAGACTGCAAAGTGCACCAAAGTCTCTGGCCATGTAACTGACATCAAGGACCAATATACCCATGACACGACTTCGATAAACGAGAGTGTTTAATACACCATCTTGGCAAGCCATTATGAATCCCTGTATGGGATTGTGTTCTGTAGTCCACGGCCTCCCCGATATTGCGGAAGATATAGCCGTGGAACGGACGATTTACGATGCAAACTCTTATTGAGATGCATCTTCTTGTGGGTTTCTAAGTCGAGTTGTCGCAACTTCTCTCGACTCCATTTCACTACTCCAAAGGAGTAGAGATGGATCGAAATGGCAAGCATGTTGGTAGCAGACACCTTGTTCTTCCCTGACAGTTCTGAAGACCAGATCTGTCGGAGTCGGTGCTGATACTTGCCGCGGAGAGTGTCTTTTTTTACTACACTCACTTATTGGGTGGAGCGTTGCTCGACACCCAAGTAAGTGTACGACTCTCCGGCATCTAGATGATGTAAGATGCTTCCCTCTACGAGCTGCGCATCCTCTCCGTAGTCCCCACATCGTACTCTCTTGAGATGAACCGCATATTTGTCCTAGCCGAACTCCATACCGACAGCCTGCGTATACTCTTGTACCACCTTGAGGGACTGGTGTAAGTCGCTCTCTCTGGAGGCATAAAGTTTAAGGTCGTCCACATAAAACAGATGCCTCGTGTCGTCGGGTACCGCAGTTGTAGCCAATGGTTTTCCGGAGAGAAACGAATAATGGCAGTAGTGAGATGCAAAATAGTAGGTGGCTGAGGGAGTCTCCCTGAAATACTTCCCTTGTGAACGATACCGGCTCCGTCTGGACTCTATCGTTACCCGAGTAAAGCGAGTCCTCCGGAGCGGCATCAGTTCTTCAATACATCTCATTACGGAACCGGCACCGCAAGATATTGAAGCAAGTGTAAAATAAGCTCATGAGATATCATGTCAAATGCTCATAAACCGGTTCAATGCATGGAGCACCCACATATACAAAATGCGTGTAAACACCTTGTAACATGCGTTTAAACAGTTAATTGGCCGGTAGTTATTTGGATCGGACAAATCTCCGTTCTTCGGGATCAGCATTGTTCGCCCTTCAACCACCCAAGAAGGAATTTGCTGCTCCCCATTTAGAGAGACATTAAAAATTCTGGCCAAATGTTGGTGTCTAGCGTAACCTCGTTTAGATGTCGATAGTCAATACAGAAGCTGAAATGAATATATGTGACGAGTCGCTGTGAGTTTATGTCTTAAAAAACGTGAAAAAAGTGTGGTTTATATTGATCCAAAAATTTTGAAACTTTTACATCTAATTAGTAATAAACATTGAAATCTGGTCAGTAAATAAGTACAATAAAAATAAACAATTAATCAAGATATTAATGATATTGTGATAAATAAATCTACTAATAAGAGCCCGCAAAAAAGCTATTCAAACAAAAACCGTATCTAAACAAAGAAGTAGGCAAGGTGTTAGTACGGGTGTGCTTGCAAAAATAATGAGTGAAGATGAAATATTCCAAAAGTTCCTAAATTTTTTCAACGAGGCAAATGGCAAACAGACAGATATTTTAAAAACCCATATAAATAAAGAAGTTGGTGAGTTAAAGGAATTAATTAACAAGCAAAGAGAGAAGATAAACGATCTAGAACAAAAATATGAGGTTTTAGAAAATAAATGCAAAAGTTTGGAGAATTCAGCAAGAAAAAACAATATTATAATTTTTGACCTTGAGTTTACACAAGGAAATTTACTAGAATTTACCTTAAAAAAGTTGAATAGATTTTTAAAATTAAATCTGGTCGAAAATGACATAAACGAAATATTTACCATCGGAAGGAAAAATGAAAATAAACCAATTATTGTCAAATTCACCACATATTTAAAGAAACAGAAGGTACTTAAAAATTGCTTCAATTTAAAAAACACTAACGTAAAAATATCAGAAGACTTATCGCCTGAAGAAAGAAAGGAACACAGAATATTAGTGCAACATCTCACAGAAGCAAAAGCCAAAAATCTAAAGGCACACATTAAAGGAAATAAATTATACGTAGATAGTGAAGAATATACTATAAAAGATCTGATAGGCGTAAAGAACCAAACCGAAGAAAAATATATAACTGCTGTTAGTGCTACTAGCAACAACGAAACAAAGAAATACACTAAAGATATAACAACAAGTATACAACTGGGTGAAAATTCTATTTTACATAACAAGGAAATTGCAGAATCAGTAGGCAACCAGTTCACGAAGAAGGAAAAAGAGATATCCAGGACATCCCCCAAAATTGGACACAAAACAAAGAGAAGTAATAAAAAGAAGAAAAAAAAAACACTAACAAGTAGGTCAAAAATATAAATTAAATAGATCACTATATTAACTTACTGTACACTTTTTAGCATAGAGATTATTTTGTTGTAGTACTTTATGTGTCTCTTATATGTAAGTGTGTATATGTTTGTATAAGAATAGATAAAATATGGATCCATATATAAGAGAATATGAAAACAAATCAATTGAAACACTTATAGTTGATAACATGCAGGAATATTATAATAAGGTACATTCTAGGATACAGAGTAACAATTTCAAAGTATTTCACATTAATATTCGTAGCATCCATAAAAATATGGACGAATTATCCGTATTTTTAAATAATTTCTCTGAAAACTTTGATGTCATAGTTTTAACAGAAACTTTTCAGGTGTTTGAACCAAATATTTTTAATATTGAAGGATACAATATGGTGTATAATGAAGGAAAACTAAACAAAAATGATGGTGTGATAGTGTATTTAAAATCAAATCTAGAATATAGTCACGAAAGTATACAAATAGGAGAAATAAATGCTCTAAAACTAAGTCTTATAAAACAAGATAAACAAATTATAATCACTGCTGTATATAGATCACCCAGCACATGCCCATACGCTTTCAATATGGGGTTATTACAATATTTAGATGCTATTGAGGAAACCAATATGCATATTTTTGTGGGGGATATAAATATAAATATATTATCAAACACTGATTATTCAGAAGAATATCAAAATATTTTAAACGCTCAATGGTTTGTTTCATACATAAATAAACATACTAGAATACAAAATAATATAAAAACATGCTTAGATCATTATTTCATTAAAAGTGATTTACACGTAAGAGAAGACGAAATTACACCTATTATTTACAGACATTGTATAACAGACCACTTTCCCATAATAATTTTATTTCCAGTAGAAACCAAGGTAATAGAAAACAAAGTAGGACAAGAAAAGGAATACTGCAAAAAATTTATAAACTATAAGAATCTAAAAAACAGCTTAAAACAAGAGAAGTGGTTGGAAATTTATGCGGATAATAATGTAGATTTAATTACAAATATCTTCATACAAAAACTAATAGAACTTATTGATAAGAATACTAAAACTATAAAAATTAAGAACAAACAAAAGAAGAGAAAGGCATGGATAACAACAGGTATAGTAAAATCAGTGAACACTAAAAATAAAATGTACCAAGATATACTAAGAGATCCTAATAATAAAAATCTAGAACTACAATACAAAATATTTAAAAACAAACTGGTTCAACTAATTAAAATTACAAAAACAAAGTACTATAAACTGCAAATTAAAAATAACCAAAATTCATCAAAAAAAATTTGGGAATCTGTAAATAGCATTTGTAATAAAAATAAACCTAAAACAACTATAAACAAAATTAAATTAGATAACGGCAGCATAATAACAAATAAAACTGACATTGCAAATAATTTTAATAAGCATTATAGTGGCTTAGGAGAAACATATGCTAATAAAATTAAAAAACCAGATGAGTTCATCGAGGAATTAGATATTTTGGAAAACACAATGTATTTGTATCCTACCGAAGAACTTAAGGTTAAGAATGCTATTAAACAGTTAAAGCCAAAAAAGCACCTGGGCACGATAAAATACGCAGTGAAACACTAAAATATATATCGGAGGAAATAGCCACACCTCTAACATATATAATCAATACTTGTTTCAATACAGGGCGTTTTCCAAAGTGTCTAAAAATCGGTATTATTAAACCTCTATATAAAGGTGGAAAAAATGATCAAATGATCAACTACAGGCCAATTTCGCTTATATCAAATATAGGAAAAATAATAGAACGAATCTTAAAGCATAGAATCACAAAATTTTTAAACAAATATAACATCATTTCAGACCATCAATATGGCTTTAGGGAGGAAAAATCTACAGAAGATGCAATATGTCATTTAACATCACATGTTTATAATGCATTAGATAAAAGCAAACCATGTATCTGCATATTTATAGACCTCGCAAAAGCGTTCGATACTGTATGCCATAAAACACTACTAAATAAACTGACAACTTATGGGCTTAGAGGTAAAATACTTGCTCTTTTAAAGAATTACTTAGAAGAAAGGACACAATATGTAGAAATTGATGGCAGTACTAGTGATTTAAGGCTTGTAAACTATGGAGCCCCCAGGGGACGGTATTGGGTCCTTTGCTTTTTACCTTATACATAAACAGTTTACTAACTTCAAACATCTCAGGTACCATAATTAGTTTTGCAGATGATACTGCAATTATATTCGAAGCAGATAGCTGGATCCTCTTAAAAGATACAATAGAAAGAGAATTCAAATTAATAAAAATGTGGTTTCAGTATAATAGCCTGACACTAAATTGTGAAAAAACGAAATTTTTAACGTTTACATCATATTCAAGTAATTTACCTAACTTCGGTCAATTAAACATCGACGAAGAAACCACTATTCCAGAAGCCGAGTCAATAAAATACCTAGGCATAGTAATCGACCGACATTTGAGGTGGGACCTGCAAACAAAAAATATTGCCAATAAAATAAGAGGTTTGCTTTATAGATTTAAGTACCTAAAAAAAATCATGAACGTCGAACATCTCAAAACAATATACTATGCACTGATACAGTCACAATTAACTTACGGTATTCTGGGATGGGGAGGTGTTAGCGATTATTACCTGAAAAAGTTGACGATTTTACAAAAATGGATTTTGAAAATAATTTACGGTAAAAACATGTTCTACTCTAGCAGCGATTTATTTAAACAAAGTAGAATATTGGACATACGACAACTGTTTTGCTTGAACATGCTAACAAGCATTTTTAAAAATAATATCAAAATCGATCCTGTAACGCATGTCCATCAAACCCGACAAAGACAAAATAAAATCCAATTGCCACGTTGCCAAAAAACAGTAGGTCAAAAAAAATGTTATTATCTAGCTCCTAGAATTTACAATATGCTTCCAGACACAATTAAAAACATAGACAAATATAACACTTTCAAAAATCAAATTAAGCAATGGCTTTTAAATACACCAATACATTTACTCCACAATTTAATTAATCAAAAATAGTTTTTTTTTTTTTTTCAAATTAGACAATTATACAAATAAAGTAAAAATATAAAGAAATTTAAAAATACGTATGCACGTATATGTATAGTTGTTTGTGTATGTATATATGTGTGTATATATGTATGTTTATATGTATGGTAGAAATAGAACTGAACTTAGCTGCCTTGTAATTTTATTAAAATCCAACACCAATTCTTATATGTATCTGTATAATATAGGGTCTAATATAAAAAAGAATATTTAATCTTAACATATATCATGTATTATTTAATTTAATTTGATATTTATTTTAATTCAATGTATTTTCAATCACGCACTAGTATTTATTTTTAAATACTTCAGTGATTTCTCCTGTTTATTTGCAAACAATATATCTACATTTATAAGTATACTATTTAACTGTATTGTAAACTTTGGTATTTTAGTATTGTTGTTTATAATTACTTGTATTTTTATTTACTTTTATACTGTATTGTTCTTTATATCGCAAATAAACATTATTATTATTATTATTATAGAAGCGAGGATTCTTGCCAGGCCTTTCTGTTACAACGCAAGGCGAACTGTACTGAGCCGTACTCGATTCTATAACTCCGGCTTTTAGCAGCTCTTCTATCTGATCGTACATAATCTTTTTCATAGTCGGAGATAGGATAAGGTTTGATACTGAACAGTGTGTCATTTTTTACTAGAATTTTCTGTTTCGCTGTCACAGTGGTTGCTTGAATCGGTACCGCTGCGAACCATTCTGCGAACTCCTCGAATAGAGGTCTTAAGATATCGCTTTCAATAATCAGTTCCGCAGGAAGTTGGCACTGGTTCCATTTCTTAAGACTTGAAACTTGGCTTTGAAGGATACATCCGGTACATTAACGTTTAACGTCGTAGTCCCGAGCAATTCTACTATACCATCACCGCACGCAATAACAAATGTCTGTGGAGCTGCGAGTTGATCAACTTCTTTTAAAAATAGAGGTTGGATAATGTTCCTTGTTGGATCTGTATCCAGTAAAGCATTTACTGCTTGATTATTTACGATAATTTTGATACGAGGCAGAGGGAAGGCGTCGCTGGTTTGATTAATAGATTCGAACTGTGTAGAATCGTGTTGGGCAGATTGGTGGGTAGATGTGATCGTCAGATAAACAATTGAGATCAGGAAGATCGTAGAAATTATTTATTTTGAATTTAATACTCAATTTCTTACTTCGGGGTTTCCTCTTGGGTCGCCTCGAGCTTGGTTGGGCATGGTAACCGGGATTTGTGCAGATTGACCTTGACCGGGGCCTCTACCCCCCTGGAGTTTTCCGTACACATGTTGCGGTAGGGATTATTTAGACATTCTGAGTGGAAATGCCATTGTTCGCTCAGACAATATCTGCATGGCACTGAGGGTCGATACTGGACTCGGAAATTCCCTACGTCATCGGTATTTCTTCTAAGAGGGTTTATATTATTTGCAAAGGTGCCGTAGGATTATCTCTCCCTAGAAAATTATTGAGTTGTACTCTCCCCGTGTTGATTGTTTGGTCGAGGTCCTTGAATGTAAGGAGAATGATTTTGGTTTGCTTGGACGTTAAATCTTTCTTGATCTTATTGCTCATCGAGACCAACATCTCTGTATTCATAATTACTGCTCTCCTACTCTAGTCTTTCCTACCCTCGTACTACCAACTATCTCCTCCGCGAACGGATTCTTCAACACTCTGGAGACGTTGTCCATTATACCGGTCGCCTCTTCGTAAAATTGCATGGAGTAGTTGATTCTGGCGAACTTTCCACTCCGCAAAGAGTTACTGACATTTAACAAACGCCCCACGTTGGGCGCCATGTAAAAAAAACCTTGTATACTGCGCTTGAGTGATGCAACACCCGTTTATTTATTAAGGGCGTCAGTTAGGTCAGACCAAGACTAGATCACCGAAGTGCAACTACGTCGCGCACGGTCAGGACTTGGATGGGTGACAGAGATCATCTAAGGGGCACCGCGCAGCGAAACAGTTGCTAGTAATGCTAGTAAAGACACCTTACGGGCAATACAGGGTGAGCACAAAAAGCCCAGAAGGCTGCAGTGCTCTCGGAGTAGTATGCAGACGAGCCCGCAAGGAGAGCACTTTAGTCTTTAAAAAAGGGCGCCAGTCGCGTTCTCTCTTGTTCTTATGTGGTCTTCCACTCCCAGGCGGGTTCGAGATAAGAGACACTTGATAGTTAAGAAATAGGCCAAGGCTGCACTCACCGTAGATTATTGACCACGCCCTCTCCAAAAAAAATTGGTCTTTCTCTCGATGAATTTTACTTATTTACCTAATGGTAATGGATCTTATGCTTAAAAATCTCTGAATTATTTTGATAAAATAGTCCCTCTCGAGCTTCCGTAATCTAACCGGGGTATTGAGACACCCAATTTACTTAATTCCGACCTATCACACGAAAACCCTCGAGGGATGAGACTTGTAGATTGTAGATTGGCCCTGGGTTGGCCTTTCTTCACCTCGACTTAAAAGGTCTTTTGTGAATTACCCTGCATCTAGTTGTAACCCAGGATTCCAAGACTTTTTGCAAAGCTTGCGATTTTCCTGGGGGCTAATTTCCCTATGTCTTCAGGCGTTAATTCCACCTGTTCTAGGTACTTTAGCCTAATGCGGATTAACACCTTGCATTCACAAAGTATATGTTCCGCAGTTTCGGTTGCAGCTTCACAGTATCTGCATTTGTCATCTTCTGCCATGTCCATATTCTTGAGATGGTATCTCAAGGGGCAATGGCCAGTTAGAAGGCCTGTGATCAGCCTTAAATCGGACTTTTCCAGTTCGAGAAGCCTTGTGGCATTCTTTGTAGAATAGGTTATAAACATTTTTGCTTGTCTTTGTCCTGGAGTGTTCCTCCAGTAGGACTCTTTTTGTTCCTTTTTTGGGATGAGACTCACGACAAGTCATGTAATCAATAAAATGCAAAGTTCAAAGAATACCATTTATTAACTAGGTTTTAAATAAGTACAATGAAATTATGCGATATCCTATTTAATAAATTTTATAACTTGAACTGAATCGCCTCCCACAAGTAGGTAGTAAGGTCGACCACCTTTTCTAGAGAGTTTTTTATAATGCTACCATGCAATGGAGAGCGTGCGCTAATAGATTTGGTAGAAAAAATTCACACAATTTCCCTAGAAGATGATGAAAGCATTTGTGGGTTTTTAGTGGCTGACTTGAAATAATATACAGATATTTTACTTAAAAAATTTTGGGTCGCTTATGATTAGCTTCAAGGTTCTTGATCGTGATTATATCATTCACGGGAACGGAGTTCAATAGAAGTTCAACTATATTGGTGTGAGTTTACAACTTTCTGTCTCACGACGTATCGGTCCTCATGTAGGTTCAATATAGGGGATGTGACATGAGTTCGCCTTCGAGCGTGTTTTTGGATAAATGGCCTTTTGTCTTATTTATGCACAAGGCGGTTCTCTCTATAACTTTATTATTTGAAAAGAACTGCATTTGGTACACTATCAGTTCTAAAACATTTTTCAATTTTAATTTTCAATTTTCAATTGTTACCACCCATTGTGCTAACTGTTTTCTTTACCTGCCCCCAAAACAGCTGAGCTAGCCGAAACATTTTTGTTGCAGAAAGTATACGGTAGCCCAAAAAGGGGGCATCTATTTAACATAACATAATTAAAAATGTAATATAAGTGAAATTAAGTATCCATGGCTTTGTAAAAATATGAAAGTAATAATTGTACGTCTTGCGTTATGCATAATACGGCATCATTAAGCCTAATGATCTTACGCTAATTAATAATGTAACAATTATCTGTTTCTTTTCAATTGTAAAACGTCATAATGAACTTGTATTAATTACCAAATTATAGCCCTGAAAATTAATGTTTATGATATCGATTTATAAGCATTATTGCCAGGTCTATGTTGTTGAGGTAGGTCTGCCATTTTCAAAAGTTTATCCACGCTTCTACCGTTTTCGCTTGAAATTCAGCCATTTCAAGTCAAAGCAAGTCTCTCGGGTTCTATCATTTGTTGACCTCATCAACCGGAGAGACGATATTACAGAAAGATTGATACACACAACACATGACGTGATGCTGTCAAACATGCCATGCAGTAAAGCGAAGCTATCTAGAATATTTCATGAATCACGTGTCAAGATGTGAATAAGAATACTGATGTTTGTTGCTCTATGAATAATAATAAAATTGTTAATGAAATGTTCGTGGTATCGACATTAACGAAACTTGTTTTCAGTGTTTCCACATTCAAGTGAGAAGTATGTAAGAATTTTTGCAATAAATATCTAAAGAAACAAAGAAATATATTGAATACTAAAACTATGGAAGGACAGCAAGTTCCTAAAACTAAATTATAATATATATAAGTTTATAACCTCAACGTCTTATAAGAATAATCTACCAGACATTAATTATCTAAAAATTCCTATACATACAAATGTAGAAATATGTTCATGTCAATAAATAGGAAGAGCGGACAATACAAAATATTTGGGATAGAAATAAATTGCCATTGCCAGCTTATGTAATAAAATTCGAAAAATAATCTAGTACTTCAATATACTAAAAAAATATATTATCTTTAAAATTAATAAAAAATGTATATTATGCATTAATACAATCACTTATATGTTATGGTTTGCTGGTTTGGCGCAAATAAAACTATAATTAATAATGTAGGGGTATTAACAAAAACGAATTCAAGTGAATTATCATTTAATGAATTTAATGTAATGAATATTACAGAACTATATGCGCTAGAAATTCTAAAATATTATTATAAAAATAAAAATAATTTCAATCTGCCAAATCATATCTAAAATACAATTACAAACAGTAATACCGAAAAGAAATAAAACAATTTTATTATTATATATTATATTAAAAATAATAAATTATTCATAAAAAATATTTATTAACAAAGTAAAAAAAAAACGGATCAGTGAAAACACAAATTTGATAAAAAAAATATTGTAAATACATATTTGATATTAACTAACTCTATTTAGTTTATAATACAAATTTCTGTAGGACTCCGCACTTTTTATATGTAATTTAGGTTTCACTCCCTGGAGCTTCAACTCCATGGAGTGGTAATTTTTGACATGTGAATCAAAAGTCTCCACGGGCACAAAAAATTTTAATTCGAGATATTGGCCAAAGAAAGTCATAATTTAACAATTTTTTCAACTATAAAAATTGTTTGTCTGTAAAACGGATTCTCAAATAAAAAAATGTATTCTACATTCTTTGTTCAGAATAATGTATTGTACTAGTTTCAATTTATTTATTAATTAAAAAAAAATTATATATTTAATAGGGCAAAAATTCTAATTATTCGTACATACCTACCATTTTTCTAACAAATAATATTCAATAAAGACCTAAGTAAACAATGAAAACAAAAGTTATTGCAAGTTTCAATTTATTTATTTATTCATTTTGTTTTAATTCATTTTCTTTTCTTAATTTTTGAATTATTAAATAAATAATTATTTTGATGTAAAATCAATTCAAGCTAGTACGACACATTACTCTGAACAAAAAATGAAGAATGCATTTTTTTCATTTGAGAATCCGTTTTACAGATATAAATTATTTTCTGGCCAATATCTCGAAACCCTGTCATTAAAATTTTTTATGTCCTTGGAGACTTTTGATTGACATGTCGTAAACTACCATTGTGCAAAGTTTCAGCTCCCGGGAGTGAAACCCAACTTACATATAAAAAGTGCGGGGTCCTTTATTATATCATGTAAAAGCTATTGAATAGCTTTCGTGACTGAAGCAAAAAACAACAGTTTTAATATGTTAATGTTTTAATTTTGGTTTGGATATATAGATAATAATATATTGTTTATAATATATTACTTCCACATCCAAAAAAAATGTTGAAAATTTTTATTGTTCAAATAGGCTTAGAATGTCATGAAACGTCGAGATTTTAAGTTTGAGCGAAAAAAAATTCTGTCTGTCTGTCGGTCTGTAACTTTTTATGTGCACACGATTACTCAGGAACTGTTTAAGATATTGACTCGAAACTTGGTACACGTACTTATGTACTTTAACGGGATCTGGAAATAGATTATATTTTCATCTTATTCCGTCGAAGAGTTGGGGTATAAATTGGGATAAATGGGGGGTAAGTAGGCTAATCAATCGGGTAAGAGTCCATAAAATTGGCATTTAGTATATACAAGAGAAGCTAAGGTCTCAAAAATTTTTTTGGCATTAGGCCATTACCACCTCCACCCTATTATTAAAGGGGATGAAAAAAAATGTGATTTAGTGTATGTACAAGAACCAAAAACCTCAAAATATTTTTTTACTTCATCCACCCCCATTACCGATGTGGGGTATCTTTTTATGGGTTGTTGGGGTAGACGATTTTAAATATTATATTATTAAAGTTCCATAAACCATTATTTTCACATACAACATTTTTTCGTTGGAAGAGACTTAGATAGAAAATTAGGATGTGAAGTAGTGATTCCTCGGGCAGCGTTTTTTTTTATATTTGCTGTTAATTGTAATAATTTAAATTGTAATATTTGATTTGCAATTTTCAATGATAAACTACTGCTACTACTACTTTCACAAAGTGAGAGGCTAGTCGATTCCCATGGAAGTTGCTTTAATTTTCTGAATAATTAATTTGTCAAACATTCACATCTATGAGAAAGATTCTGATTTTAAAAATGATTAATTTTCATTATTTTCAGACATAGTGAGACAAAAATATTTTGATTTCATTTGCATTCCGTTTTTTAGACTTTCAAAATACTTTGTCTTTCTAAAAAGAAAAATGTTTTGCTATTATATCTAAAATTATTTATTTATTTATTTATGAATAAATATATCCACTAACATGTCATTTATTTGCTGGAACTTCTATCATTATATTTCCCACACCTGACAACACTGCGCTACTATTTATCCTCTATAATCAGAACAAATTATATAATGGCATGTAGTGTACAAAAACAGTTACGTATTTCCAATATAAATTAAAAATAAAAATATGGATTGGAACAACATAAAAACTTTGAAAGGTATTTTTAAATAAATATGTCAGGGAATTAATCCTGCACACCAAATTTTTTTTTAAATAATACAAGAGTGATTGAATTGCGTAAACCGTTATCTTGTGATACTTATCCATGATGTGACAAAAATACTAACACTTTAATTTTTTTCATCACTTATTTATTGTAACTATAACGCTACTGCAATTTCGCCACTCAAATTGTTATTTTTGAACAATTCAACAAGTTAAAGGACATAGCTATAAAATATTTACAATAAATAACTTTCTGGTTAAATTTTAATTGACAAATTGAAGAAACCAGGTGTTTATTAAGTTAACATATCCGAACTGCAACGTCTTTTACGTACGTGGAATTGATCAATAATTTAAGATTAGATATAACGAACACCTACGTCCATTTAGACTTCAAAACACGGATTCAGTTCTTTCAAATTAGATTTTTCAAATTTAGATAATTCAGATTCTAAAAAGTTTTAATTAAAGCGAATGTATTACAATTTTTATAGAAATACTTAAATCAAACGATTTTGCTGAATTTTTCAAATGGGAATAACTCCATCTCTTAAGCTATTGACTTACAGTTCAAAAAATAAAGAAAATTCCAAGAGAGTTATGACCTAAGGACATTTTTGACATAGATACTTTTAGTCACTAGCTAATTAGTGAAATATAAAGTTATGAGTTTTAAAGAATTCTAGGGCCTAACCAAGCTATAGGTTTCCATAACTTTACTCACTTTCTTCTAAATGTGACTTATGGTCTTAAAATTGAGGGGATATCAAACAATTTATACATAAATGAGCATTTAACATTACGTAATAAAATACTATACAAAGAAACTAGGGATGCTGTCAAGTGCAAAAATTACAAGTTTGTTTGGGTGAAAAATGGCAATATTTTTGTGAGGACAGACGAAACTTCCAGAGTTACTCATATAAAACCGCTACCCAAGGAATCACTACTTCCACGTCCAGATTTTTTATCCAAGTCACTCACAACGAAAAAATTTTGTATGTGGAAATAATTGTTTAAGGAACTTTAATAATATAATATTTGAAATCCTCTACCCCAAAAACCCATAAAACGATACCCCACATCGGTAGCGGTGTGGGGGTGGTGATAGGGGGTGGTAGTGGGGGTGGATAAAGTAAAAAAATATTTTGAGGTTTCTGGTTCTTGTACACACACTAAATCACATTTTTTTTCATCCCCTTTAATAATAGGGTAGGGGTGGTAATCGGGGTGGCTAATGCCAACATTTTTTTTGAGACCTTAGATTCTTTTCTATATACTAAATACCAATTTTATGGAGTCTTACCTGCTTGATTTACCTATTTACCCCAAAATTTACCCCAATTTACCCCCCAACCCTTCGACGGAACAGGAACAAGATGAAAATATAATCTAGTTCTAGATCTCGTTAAAGTACATATGTGTACCAAATTTCAAGTCAATATCTCAAACGGTTCCAGAGTAAACGTGCGCACAAAAAAAAGTTACAGACCGACAGACCGACAGAAATTTTTTTCTCGCTCAAACTTAAAATATCGACGTTTCGTGACATTCTAAGCCTATTTGAACAATAAAATTTTTTTTGTCGTTACTATACTTCCACTGGACGTGGAAGTATAGCTTTAATTCGCTGCCCAATTAGACTAATTTCATAAAGTAAACTTTACAGTTACAATGAAATACGGAGTTAAATAAATATATTAATTGTTATTATCAAAATACGCGCCGTTTACGTACAAAAACTCTTGAGTTTTACCACAATGTTATCGAAAATGAGTATGACGTAATAAGTTTGACTGAAACCAAGCTGAACTCTACTGTCTTTTCGAGTGAACTTTTTAATGAGCATTACAGTGTATATCGTCGTGATAGGGATTCGGCCTTGTCTACGAAGTCGGATGGTGGTGGCGTACTCTTGGCAGTGAAAAATATATCTAGTGTAACACATCACCCGGAATTGCAGTCCGAAGTCGATCTATGGTAAAAACTCACAGAAAATATTTGAAGACCTAAGTGGATACAGGTGTTATGTCGCATTTTAAAAAAAAATTACTTTATGCAATTTTTGAACACCCCCGATATAGATTTAACACCCAATAAAAGGTGAATTCTAAATTTGTAATATTTTATAGAAACTTTTTAATTATAAAGGCGCCATGTCATACATAAAACCAGTAATTTTAGTGGATGTACACAGTTTTGGACAGAAAAATCTAGTTTCATAACAGCTTGATATTGTTCTTTAATATTAGTGTAAACAAAAGAACATAACCCAAAATTATCTATTTTATGAGGCATTATTCATTTGAATCGAAGACAAAATAAATAAGTTCCAACTCAAAACCGTTTTGTTTAATTTACTCAAAACTTTAAAAGTGTGACATAACACCTTTATCCACTTAGGTCTTCATTTGTGTGTACTGTTTATCTACCACCTGGGCATGATTTTGTCCAGTCGTATTTAGCATTTCTAAATAAACTAGTACTAAATCAACATATATTTTTAAATAATACTGTAGTTATCTTAGGAGATTTCAATATGTCAACTGTAAACTGGGAACCCGTTTTAAATGAAAATTACTTTCAACCTACCAATGTTGAAGACAAATATACAGCCTTAATTGATCAGTTTATTCTTTGAATTGTGCCAATTCAATAGTATTGTAAATCAAAATAATAAATCCTTAGATTTAATATTATCTAATAAAAACATAGTTTCTAACGTTAGGCATGCTACAGATTTATTAGTAAAGGAGGACCATCCTGCCTTGGAATTTTCAATAAATAACTCTAACGCAAAATATTTCCATAAACCGTTTTTACCACAGTTTAATTTTTGTAAAGCAAACTATACTGAAATAAATAACGAAATGCAGAAATAAACTGGACGACAATTTTCGCTAATCATAATTTGCAAATTATTATGGATATTTTCTATGAAAATTTATATAGAGTAATAAATATGTTTGTACCAGTATATAAACCAAAAAGTACTAGATTCGCTACTTATTTTAGAGTTATGACCATTAAAATTATGAAAGAGAAGAACAAGATCCACAAAAAATGGAAAAAATTCAGCAATGTATCGGACTATGAAAGATTTTTCATTCTAAGGGCAAAATCTAAACAATTGATTAAAGAAGATTATAACAATTATATTAAAAATGTTGAATCCGACATATCTAGTAATAAGAACATATTTTGGAAATTTATTTCAAATGAAAAGAAATGTGACAATAATATTCCAGTTGGTATGCTTTACAATGATGAAGCTGTGTATGGGCAATCTGAAATTTGTACCCTATTTTCTGATTATTTCAGTAGTGAATACAGTTATTATGATAATAATACTTTACGTACCAATTTTTTTATTAATGCACTGTCCAATCATGATTATATTAGTACATCAGAGATAAAGAGCTCTATTGATTAACTGAACACAAAAAAAGGACTGGATCCAGATGGTTTATCTCCTTATTTCATTAAACAATACAAAGAAAGTTTATGTATTCCTTTGAAAATTATTTTTAATAGATATGTCCTTAAAAACAGGCCATTTTCCGGACAAGTGGAAAATGGCATCTGTGATACCAATTCACAAAGGTAGTGCAAAGAATTATGTAACAAATTATCGCCCTATCAGTAAATTGAGTATATTTGCCAAAATGTTTGGTTATTTGTACATAATATTATTCTAAATGAAGTTAAGAATTTAAATATAAACGAACAACATGGGTTTTTTCCTAAACGTTCTGTTGAAAGTAATTTGATCTGTTATTCGGAATACATATGTCATGCTATGGATAATCGTACGCAGGTTGAAGCCATGTATACTGACTTCAGCAAGGCATATGATAGAATTAATCACTCAAAACTAATGTTATCGTTAGCTGAGGTTGGTATACGGGGCGACGTCCTGCGTTGGATCTATTCATACATTTCTAATAGAACACAAATAGTTACGGTTCTTGGACATAAGTCTGATCCTTTAAATGTACCTTCTGGCGTTCCTCAAGG
Organism: Rutpela maculata; assembly: GCA_936432065.2. NCBI lineage: Eukaryota > Metazoa > Arthropoda > Insecta > Coleoptera > Cerambycidae > Rutpela > Rutpela maculata. The sequence continues at coordinate 248,169,161 of OW386285.2, forward strand.
GAGCCACCTTGGACCGCTCCTCTTTAATATATATGTTAATGATGTAAATAAATGTTTCATGTTTTCCAATTTTTTAATGTATGCTGATGATTTAAAGTTATTTCTTGCAATAAATTCAATTGAGGATTGCGGTAAGATTCAAAGTGATTTAAACAGACTAGGTGCTTATTGTACACAAAAAGATATCATTGTTAACATTGAAAAATGTTGCTCAATAACTTTTACAAAGAATCGTAATATTATAAATTGTAATTATAATATAAATGACGAAAACCTCAAGACAGTAAGTGAAGGGAGAGACTTAGGTGTTATATTAGATAAAAAATGGTCTTTTCAACCACCTATAGATAAGATGATCAATGCGGCTAACAGAATGCTGGGATTTATTATCAGAAATTGTAGAAACTTTAAGAATCCGAATTCAATCATATCTGTCTCTTATGCATTTGTACATAGTAAACTAAATTTTGTCTCATCGGTTTGGAACCCACAATACGTATGTTACATAAGCGGAATTAAAAATATCCAAAATAAATTATTAAAATGTTTGGCAAGTAGATTCAGTTTACATGAAACTGTTAATAATTATAAAACTTTAAGACTACATTTTAAATTGGTATCTCTCTATGATAGGCGTATTATTGCTGATTTGCTATTATTACACAAAATTTTAAACAACTTGATAGACTGCTCAAATTTATTATCATCTATTCATTAGTACACCCCAACTAGGCATTTTAGAAATAATAATTTATGTACGCAGCCTTTTAGTCGCACAAACTTGAGCCTTAATTTACCTTTGTGTCGCACATTTTAATCATTATTGTGCTGAAATAGACATATTTGGAACAACGTCCCTTTCTTTAAAGAACCGCTTAAAAAAGATGTTTCTCAATGTTTCTTGGATATTTTTCGTTATTTGTTAATGTGTTTTGATATATCGGTGCCTCAGTGGCTCGGAGGTGCGGGTCCGTTTTCGGCATTGTGGGGCTGGGGACACTATTGATTCTCAAATTCCTGGGACCCACTAGTGTTCTTGGCTCTGCTGCGCCGGGGATGGAGTTGTGTCCTTGTGCTTCTGAGATACTGTATAACCGTTAATTGTAACAAATTTTATGTTATTTCTATTATCGTCATAGTTTTCCTAGTCATTATAATAAGGCCTGTTCATTTAAATGTTATTTAAATATTTGTAATTTATCTATAACCTCTTTTTTATATATATTCTCTTTCTTATTTATTTTCCCATTAAATGCTTATTTATACCTAGTGGGTACTTTTGTGGAATTTTTATTCTGTTTGCATCCCAAAGTTGATAAATAAATAAATAGATAAATAAATAAATAAATAAATAAATAAATAGATAGATAGATAGATAGATAGATAGATAGATAGATAGATAGATCACTGACGACACTGGCTCTACCGCAAAGACACCCAAGAAACCTAAACACGAGGCACTTCTAATTCAAATGAGGGACTGCTCATACGCAGATCTACTGAAAACGGTGAAACAAACTGTAAACCCTAGCAAGATAGGAGTGGATGTCAAGGATATAATTAAGACAAGAAATGGAGAGCTACTTCTTACTATTCAGAATGGTCTCGACAAAGCAGAGGTCCTAAGAAGGGAAATTAGGGAAAAGCTCCCGGAAGCGAAGACATCCCTCTTGGTAAACAAGAAAGTTATACACGTCAAGGGCCTAGACGAGGTAACAACGGAGGAAGAAGTAAGGCAAGCAGTCTCTAAAGCAACGACTGTGAAGCCAGAACTCTTCGAGGTAAAGGCTCTACGCCCGGCCTACGGAAATAAGCAAAATGTGACAATAATAATGCCCGAAGTAGATGCCGTGAAGCTAATTCGGATGGAGAAAATCAAAATTGGGTGGACAGTATGCCGAATCCTAGAAAGGAAGAAAGATTTAAGGTGCTTCAAGTGCTGGGAATATGGACACGTCAAAGCACAATGTGAAGGTCCCGATAGAGAACGCCTGTGTCTAAAGTGCGCAAAGGAGGGGCATAGGTTAAGTGAATGTCAAAATCCGGCATATTGTGTGAACTGTAAGGCAGAAGGACACCAATCAGGAAACCCCAGATGTCCGAAAAACCAAAAAAAGTTGACGGAGGCAACAAAGGAAAACTCTAGCTATGCCTAGAATTCTCCAAATAAACATTAATAGAAGCCGCGCTGCCCATGATATGGCGTTGGCCACCGCCAAAGATACTGGAGCGGGAATAATATTGCTTAGTGAACCGAACCGCAAAGCGATTATGGACAGAAATGATTGGGAATACGATACACCTCTGGATACTGCAATAAAAATTTTGGATCAGGGTTTAATAACAAAAAAACAAGGACATGGACCAGGATACACATATATCACTACGAGAGACTTCACAATATACAGTTGCTACTCATCTGGAAATGACGACATAGAGGAACTGGAAGAAACCTTAGACAGAATTGGCAGGCAAATCAGGCTTAACAAGGAGAGAGCTATTGTCGCGGGAGACTTCAATGCTAAATCACCACAGTGGGGCATGTCCCTCTCAGATAGAAGAGGTCAAATAGTGACCGAGTGGATAGCGGAAAACAACCTAGTTATTGTCAACAAAGGTGAGGAACCGACCTTCCAAAGGCAGGACTATTCATCCATCCTGGACCTAACAATCGCTACCGAGGATATAAGTGTCCGTATTACCAAATGGGAAGTAAGTGATAGAGAATCCCTCAGTGATCACAACTATATCATTTTTGATATAGCAGAAACAACACACTCCTCTAATATGAAACAGGAAAATAAAGGTTGGCAAGTAAGAAAACTCAACCATCAAAAACTAGGTCAAGCACTGGATGAAATCCAATCGGACGAAAGCACAATAACTGCAAAAAGCTTTACAAATAATCTAGTCAAAATCTGTGATAAAACGATGCCAAAAAGAAAAACCGTACCTAGAGGAGCACCAGTATATTGGTGGACAGAGGAAATATCAGAACTACGCCGCGACTGTGTAAGAAAGAGACGAGCGTATACCAGAAATGCCAGACGAAACCTAACACCGGCAAACCAGCACCTATGGGAAGATTATAGAGAGAGCAAAAAAATACTGAGAAACGCCATTAAAAAATCCAAACGATCGTGCTGGAAAACCTTATGTGATAACGTAGACTGTGATATCTTTGGAGATGGTTATAAAATAGTTATGAAAAGGATGATTGGGTATTCGCCAAGACTCCAGATGACCATGGAAACTATGGAAGAAGTGGTCCATCACTTATTCCCTGTTCATCCTGATGTGATATTCAACTGTGATATAGACGATAGGTTTTTAATTAGTTTTACGATAAATGAACTGCTAGCAGCGTGTGATAAACTTAAAAATAAAAAAGCCCCAGGGCCCGGAAACATCCCGGTAGAAATTTTAAAGCAGGTAGTATTAAACAAACCTGATTATACCCTGGCAGTCTACAATAAATTGGCTGCAAGAACTAACTTCCCGGCTGAGTGGAAACAGGCAAGACTTGTACTATTAAGAAAAGGGAATAAACCTCTCGACAGCCCCACTTCATACAGACCAATTAGCTTGTTAGATGTAGAGGGCAAACTGTACGAGCATCTAATCCTCGCGAGACTCAACAGGGAGTTAGAACGAACCGGAGGCCTATCCGATAAACAATTCGGATTTAGGGAAGGACGGCAAACAGTGGATGCAATCGGGGAAGTGCTTAGAATCGCAAGGCAAGCAGCTGCTTACGCTCCGCAACACCGAAGACTGTGTGCAATGATTACACTGGATGTCAGAAATGCATTTAACAGCGCATCTTGGCAATACATTTTAGAAGAATTGAAAAGAAGAGATATAGATCCAAACCTTATAGGGATTATAGCGTCCTACCTGTCAGATAGGAAACTAATATTAGAGGCGGAAAATAATAAGAAGATAGTGGAAATAAATAGTGGTGTACCGCAGGGCTCGGTTTTGGGTCCAACCCTATGGAATATCTTGTATGACGGACTACTACGTATGAACATGCTAAGTGGAGTCACACTAATTGGCTTCGCAGATGACGTGGCAATGGTTGTGACAGCAAGAAATGAAGAGACCCTTATGAACATGGCAAACGCGGGACTGCAGAAAGTGGCAAATTGGATGGAGGGAAAAGGACTGCAATTGGCGCCGGAAAAAACAGAGGCGGTTCTCCTAACCACAAAGAGAAAGATCTCCCCAATACACTTTGTTATCTGTGGAAACCTGGTTACACCAAGCAAAGCGGTGAAATACCTGGGAGTGTGGGTGGACACCAAACTAACATTTGCAGAACACGTTAACCAGTCTGTCAAAAAGGCGGAGAAAACCGCAACAGCGCTCTCTTGCCTTATGCCAAACATTGGAGGCCCTAGGGCATCAAAAAGAAGAGCTCTCGGCAGTGTAGTACACTCGCAGTTGCTGTACGCCGCACCAGTCTGGCACACGGTAACTGGAAACAAAAAGCTGACTCAAAGACTTTCCAGAATACAAAGGATGATGTCTATCAGAATCTGTAGTGCTTACAGGACAATATCAGCAGAAGCTGCGGGTGTTCTTGCCGGGATACCACCCGTGGAGCTACAGATCCAGGAAAGACTGGAAAAATACAACGGGGTACAGGCAGCAAATGCAAAAAGCAATCTTTCCACCCGATGGCAAGAGAAGTGGGACAACGGGCGGTACGGACGATGGACGTGGAGCTTAATTCCTGTAATTCAAAAATGGCTTGATAGACCTTTCGGAGAAGTGGACTACTTCATTACGCAGGCACTGTCAGGGCACGGATGTTTCAGAAAATATCTGTACGACCGCAGGAGAGCCGAATCTAGCGACTGCAACTACTGCAAGGCAGTCGACGACGCAGAGCACACACTCTTTGTGTGTCAGCGATGGAACGCAGAAAGGCTTGTGTACCAACAGGCAACAGGAAATGTGTTTAATGCAATAAATATGATGGCAAGCCTAGTGGAGTCAGAAGAGACATGGACACATGCATATAAAGTAGTCCGACAAATAATAGCGACTAAGGAGGGTGACTGTAGAGATTTGTAGTTACTGGTTGAGTATATAGACGAGAGAAACAATGTCTAAGCAAATCGCCCCTGAACCCCTAATCTCACAGAGGATGGGGGACGTAGGGAAATGGCGATCATAAAAAGCGGAGCCCAACCGGGCGCAAACAGTCACCACCCCGAAGAAATGCGAAAGCGGTACCAGGGTGGCGATTCGGTGTCAGGGGGGCCACTTGTGGGTAGCTTGCTACCCCTACGTCCCCACTTAAAAAAAAAAAAAAAAAAAAAAAAAAAAAAAAAAAAAAAAGATAGATAGATAGATAGATAGATAGATAGATAGATAGATAGATAGATAGATAAATATATAAATAAATAAATAAATAAATTCCCATTTGAATAAATGCTCTACATTTGATGTATTCTAAGAACTCCCTCCTCATATGTCTTACTGCACTCTTAGGCCTTGGTTTATCTCAATTTATCATACCTGGAATATTACCTACAATGTTATTGGTCTTACCTAGAATATTTTATTAATATTTTTAATCCTACTTACATTCATATTTAAGATAACCATAAAATTAGAACCTACGTAATTATATATATTTAAAAATAAAAAATTACTTTTGAATGTTTATTCACTATTTGAGTAATTAGAAAATGAATACAGAATCTGCAATAACATGAAAGTTCATAAAAATTAATTCTAATTCTAAAGTAATTCTAATATATCAAGGGATGCATGTCATCGCTAGTACTCATAAAGTACCAATTTAAAATTATAACAACGTACAAGTTCCGTTTACATATACGGATCACCTAAGTTTGTATTGCATAAATACTTTGCTTACATGATAGATTGCCAAACGTTACTTCGAATAATTCGATTAAGCTCGTGTTCTCATTTTGTTGTATGTAAAATTGACTTTGTTTTAGTTAATAGTCGGGGAGCCCTCCCTAGCTGTACGTGCACCCCCGCCCGATTCTTGGGGGACAATGTTTTTCATAAAGATTGAAGCCTAAGGAACAATTTAAGACGTATTCTAAAAAAAAAAAATGGGCTGTACTTTCAAAATGGCGGCCATATGTTAAAAAAAAACTGTTGCCAATGTGGTTTTTGTCATTTAACACAAAAACTAAACAAGATGGACAAAAACTTTCTTCACAAAATACAACGTGCATAAAATTTTCTACAATTTTGTACCTATACAATATTTTAATAGGAGGAGGAGGATTTTCCAGATAAATGAGTCCAAAATTAAGAAAACATATATCGGTAAATCATTTAAAAGAAATAACTGTGACAATTATTGTAAGGCGTATAATATAACTTTATATTATTAACATAAAAATAAAATAAAATAAACTGAAAAAAATTAATAATAATAATAATAATATAATTTGCAGACATTTATCTCGAAAACGGTAACAATGATATCTGGAAAACGGTAACTCCTATCCAAATATTGTATAGGTACAAAATTGTAGAAAATTTCATGCACTTTGTTTTTTGTGCAGAAAGTTTTTCTCCATCTTTTTTAGTTTTTGTGTTAAATGACAAAAACAATATTTGCATTTTTTTTCAAACGGACGCCATTTTGAATGTACAGCCAGCTGATTTTTTTTTTTAGGACATGTCTTAAATTGTTCCTTAGGCTTTAATCTTTATGAAAAACATTGTCCCCAAGGATCGGGGGGGTGCACGGACAGTTAAGGTGGGCTTCCGTAGTGTTACGTTTTATACTGAATCTTATATTTTATCTTAAGAGCTGAATCATTTATCTGGGAAATGGTAACTCCAATGCAAATATTGTATAGGAACAAAATTGTGGAAAATTTTATGCACTTTATTTTTTGTAGAGAAAGTTTTTCTCCATCTTTTTTAGTTTTTGTGTTAAATGACAAAAACGATATTTGCAAATTTTTTTTTTAACGGACGCCATTTTGAAAGTGCAGCCAATTTTTTTTTTTTAGGACATGTCTTAAATTGTTCCTTAGGCTTTAATCTTTATGAAAAACATTGTCCTAAAGGATCGGGGGGGGGGGGGTGCACGGGCACTTAGGGTGGGCTCCCGTAGTAAGTTCATTGGTTTAATTAATGAAAGTTTTATGATTAGGTAAAGTTTAATAAGTGTATTTTTCGATACTAATATTATTACGTATAATTTAATTTACCTGTTTTTATCAAAACGAATATAGTTACTTAGAACTAATGTAACTGGAATAAATACTAAGTCACATTTTAGGAGTGACGTACATCCCTTGATATGTTGGAAGCACTATTTTAACATATTTTGTATATAAATGCAACGTCATCTTATAAATGGTTTTTCCTTAGGATAATTTTACATTTCGCTGAGACAAGTTATTCTTAGAGATTTCTAAATGAATTATTATTTGTAAAATTACATGGGGTGCTTAATTTTCGTTGAAAACCTCTGTATAATGAATTTATATTATATAACATTAGTGTCAACTTGAATTATTCACTAAAATATTTTAAGTGAATAAAAAATTATTTATATTTTATAAATTTTTCAGATGATCCATTGGACCTAATAAGAAAATACGCCATAACTATATTAATGAATAAATTTTTCATTAATTTAACTTTCTTTCATTTTTTCATTACATTAGGCATTGTTTTATTTCAATCTTACGTATTCTTGGAGGCGTTCAGGCTAGATTTCTTAAATCAATATTTATTGATCTACAGTTATACAATACATGTAAGTATTTATAATTAGCCATAGTCACCTTAGAAACCTGATTAGAATAAATTAGAAATTATATTTAAAAAAAATGGCTGTCATCTACATCTTTAGTTTTCGAGGACAGGTTTTCGAGGGAATGACGGAAATGTGTCATGCACAACCGATGTTTGAATCAGTGACGCAGCTAGAAAATTCATCTGCGGAGCTAACAGAAGCGGCCTCCTCAGAGGTTGAGGAAAGATAAAAAATGATGTTCTATCAAAACAAGAAACAGCAGTAATAAAAAAAAAGTAATAGAATACCAAAAGTTGGTGCATTTTTTCGGTCATGTCTGATAACTTTCTTGCAATGTGATATATACTTGTAGTCCTATCTAGGAAAAATACAGTGGGCCAAATCTGAGTATCGGAATCGAAAACAAACTGGCGTACGGTTCATTTTTAAAATTGAATTTTTCCATATATTCATTTTTCAACAAAGAAAAAATGAATAAGTATTTATTTCAAGGATAATGTTGATATTTCTTTGTTTTTTAGTTAAGGTACACTGAGTACACTGCACAGGCTTCCTGGTTTCCTCCCTGGCTGTGTTTCTAATTTGAATTTCTCTGTCATCGTCTATTCTGATAGGCGCCGCGCCATCTTTGCAACAGGATTAAACGCAAATATCTTGCGAACCGTTGATGCTACGACAAAAATGGATCTTTTTTGTTCAGCACTAAATTCTCAATAAATCCCTTCACAGACTCATTTTCATAAAAGTAACCTTTTACGAGTTACAGCGATTCAAAGTTTGTAAAAAGTAGTTTCTGCTAATTATTTCGTAAACTGAAATAAAGAAATTGACGATAAATGCAATTTTCATTTATTTTCAGTAGTATTTTATGAACTGTTTGTTGACCACATCGAAATTTTATACAGACATGTTATATAATATTACACGCTATCTTATTGCGACTTAGCCATAATAAACCTTCACAGGTATATCGTATTTCACGATAACAGCTTCTCTTATTAATTGCTTATCTTCAAGATATATATTACAACTTTGTTTCTCATAACTTGTGCAGACTGCAGAACTGCAATTCCTTTGTTATATATTTCGCTTACTCAGGTTCTGTATGTTATAAATATGACTAAACACGCTTTGTTGAATCAGTTATTAAACTCACTTAGAATGAAACACTTCTAATTATTGTATTATTCCTTCTCCAAGAGACAACGTTGGCTCCACTTAAGTAAATAAATCTTTTTAAAAAGTCACTCATGTAAACCGTGATCTAACATTGGCGCAGTCGGTAGGATCCGTAAACATCATCAGAACAAGAAGCCTAACTGGTAGTGAAGCGTAAGAGAACAAGGAGAACATCTGCAGAAGGTGCCTAACTAGTGCGTGTACATCTACGAGAACAAGGAGACCTTCCTCACTGGTGGTGGCGGATCCCAATCCCTTGACGGACGAAGAACCTACTCATGGAGATGAAATTAATGTAAGTCATTTTTAAGAATCATCTCGTTATTTCATTTTACAATTATTATTTCTCACAATTATTTACGTGTATTATACCGCTAATACACTCGGCAAACAAAGCCAATTCTGTTATCAAACAAATCCTATACAAGCTACAACGCAACAATTTTAATTTTAAGTTATTTATTTTCGTATTCACGAAACGACTGTGTATTATACAGTTAATACACAATTCATTTACGACGTAACAAAACAAGCTAATTTTAATTTAATTTCCGTATCATACTGCTGATACGTAACCAATTTTAGTTCAAAAATCTCTAAATAAAAAAGCAAAATGCCTGATAGAGCTCAACCAGAGACTGTTCAACCAGTGCCACCGGCACCAGCCGAACAACAACAACAACAACCACAACAAATTGAGCCTTACAAGCTCTCTGAAATTTTTTCACTAATACCAGAATTCGATGGCAACGCCATAAATTTACAGACATTCCTAAACTCGTGTTCCTGTGCACAAAGTATGGCAATTCATGACCAAAAAATTCTATTAACCATGCACATCAAAAATAAATTAAAAGGCAGAGCCGCCGAACTTATAAATTCACGCAACCCTAGCACATGGCCAGAAATAAAGGCACTACTAGAAACTCACTTCGGAGACTCCCGAGATTTAACGTCCCTAATTCAGGACCTACAACGAATTCACCAATTACCTAGTGAATCCGCCTTAACATTTGTTTCGCGTTTACAAACGCACAATGCGAAAATGCACGCTGCAGTGCAAAAACAAAATTTAACTTCGGAGCAAAGAACCGCGCAAACAAACCTGATTGAAACTATGACATTAAATATTTTGTTAACGGGTCTAGAACCAAATCTAGGCAGAATAATACGTGCCAGTAACCCTCCTTCTATAATGAATGCGATTATTAGAATTCGTAGAGAGCTACAACTCTCTTATTTTGAACAGCAAAAATTCCCAAAAAATAGTCCAGTCAAAAATCCAGTAATTCAACAAAAGCGACCACAAGGTCCCAATTTGCAACAAAAGTTTTGTTCCTTCTGTAAACGGAATGGACATGTAATAAGCGAATGCCGCACAAGGCAACAGTCTCAAAACTTCCAGAGACCAAGTTTCCAAGGAAACCCAAACTCACAAAATTTTTCTCATCAAAACTTCGCACAACCTAGTAATAATCAATTTAGTCAGAGGACATTCCCTCAAAATAATCAGCCAAATCAATCACAGCAAAACAGGCCCTCAGCCATAAGGCCGAACCCTAATTTTATGCAACAGCGACCATCAGCTATCCAACCTAACCCAAATTTTAATCGCTTTATCCAGCAAAAAGCTCATCATTTGAATTACGAACCTTATGACAATTATGACAATCAATGTAACTATAATCAATATAATGACTACTCGCCCGATTATCAAAATGATAGTTGTGAAAATTACGATTCAGGCAACGCTCAAAACTTTTCAGACAATTATACGGCTAATTCTCAATATGAGCAGTACGAGAATTATACTGCTAATTCTCAAACACTACAGGAGGATTATACTGCTAATCCTCAGGATTATCGCTTAGATCCGGAGTACCCCGCGGATACTCCAACACAACAAATGGACCAATTCGACCAAATATCAAACCAAATACAAACAATGAATCTCAACGACAGTTTCGATCCAATGCTGAACTTCCCAGAACAAACGTTCATGTAAATACGCTTTCTCACACCTTATTAACCGTAAATTCAAAAAATCTTTATTACATCAAAGACGCAACTGGCAAATTTAAAATTTTGATAGACACAGGTGCAGGAATTTCAATTTTTAAACTCAAAACAGCTGAAAATTATAGACGTAGATCTCCTGAAAATGTAATTATACAGGGCATTACTGATCAAAAAATTTATATCAACGAATCTGTTCTCATCCCCTTTTCAGATGAGTCACACAAAGTTTATATCTATAATCTAGATATAGATTTTGACGGACTACTAGGCGCAGATTTTCTAGAACATTACGAATGCCAAGTAGACTTTAAAAACAAACAACTAGTCACGAATTTTAAAAACGTACCATTATTTAAAGTCACGGAAGAAACTACAGTAAATTTACCTGTACAACCAACTAGTAACATCAGAAACCAAAACCCAAATTTAAGCAACATCAAAAATTTAATTTCTATCGAACCTCGCATGGAAAAAATCTGTAAATTAAAATGTAATTTGCAAAATACCGAAGCTATACTGTTAGCTCAGGAAAACGAGAAAGTACGCTTACCAAATGCTATTGTCAAAATCAATAACAATGGAGAATTTTTAACCTCAATTATAAACGCGAATGCAATACCAAAAACGGTAAGTTTTTCTAACATAAAACTAGAGCCAGTACAAAAATTCAAATCAATTTTCAATTTAAACACTCAAAATTCTGACTCACACCTACGGACGGACAGATCCTTCGAAATTAGGAACGAATTGCGCTTGGATCATCTAAACGAAGAAGAGGCCGAAATAGTAACGCAGCTTTGTTTAGACTTTCAAGATATATTCTATTTGGAAGGAGACAATTTAACTTTTACTAACGAAATTAAGCATTCCATTAACACGAACGATTCAAAACCGGTTTTTACAAAATCATATCGCTACCCTCATATTCATAAAGAGGAAGTCAAAACACAAGTCTCTAATATGCTTGATCAAGGCATCATTAGACCTTCGATTTCTCCCTGGTCCTCTCCAGTTTGGGTTGTACCTAAAAAACTCGACGCCTCCGGTAAACAAAAATGGCGAGTTGTAGTGGACTACAGAAAACTTAACGAACTGACTATTGACGATAAATACCCGCTACCCAATATTTCCGACCTCCTCGATCAATTAGGCAAATGTCAATATTTTACAACTTTGGACTTAGCCTCCGGATTTCACCAAATCGAGATTGATGCGAAAGATATTCAGAAAACTGCTTTCACAGTTGAAAATGGTCATTTTGAATTCGTAAGAATGCCTTTTGGACTTAAGAATGCTCCAGCAACATTTCAAAGAGTGATGGATAACATTTTATTAGGTATCCAAAATGAACGATGTCTCGTCTATATGGACGATATTATTGTTTACTCCCCTACTATTCACGAGCATATTTCTCGATTAACAGAAATTTTCAAAAGATTACAGAAAGCCAATCTCAAAATTCAACCCGACAAATGCGAGTTTCTCCGCAAAGAAGTCGCTTATTTAGGACATCTCATTACAAAGGACGGCGTAAAACCGAATCCTTCGAAAGTTGACGCTATTCTAAATTTCCCTCAACCAAAAAATCAAAAAGAAATTAAATCATTTCTAGGCTTAGCTGGTTATTATAGGCGCTTTATCCCTAATTTCTCCAAGATTACCAAGCCTTTAACAAAACTCTTACAGAAAGACATACCATTTCTCTTCGACAATGATTGTATAAAATCTTTTCAAGATTTGAAACAAACATTAACGACAAATCCGATATTAATCTACCCTAATTTTGACGAACCTTTCGTTCTAACCACTGATGCGAGCGCATTTGCCGTCGGCTCAGTGCTGAGCCAGGGGCCCATTGGCAAAGATTTACCCATTGCCTATGCTTCTAGAACCTTGTGCAGCGCAGAAACTAAGTATTCAACGATTGAACGCGAGCTTTTATCGATAGTATGGAGTGTAAAGCACTTTAGACCATATCTGTACGGTAGAAAGTTTAAGCTTGTAACCGACCACAGACCACTCACCTGGCTATTCTCTATAAAAGACCCAGGAAGCAGACTTGCCCGTTGGCGACTCAAATTAGAAGAGTACGACTACGAAATAATTTATAAACCAGGCAAAATCAATAAGAACGCGGACGCACTTTCCAGAATCAAAATTAATCATTTTTCCGAATGTTCCAAATTCTATTCAAAGGTCCTAGCCGCGAATGACGAAGAGTCAGACGACGACGAAAACCCAGACGATAACAACGAAATCGCTAACGAACAAATTTCCCGAGAATTTGAAACTTTCACCAACCTATATAAAACAACATCTTTAATAGACTATTCAAAAATCAAAGCCTCAAACAAACAACTCTTATACCGAGAACATAAAAATATTATAACCTTCTTCCAACAAAATAACTTACAAGACCTACATCACAAAATTATTGAGGACATATTCGAAGAAAACCCCGAATTTCATAACGATAAAATCAATATTGTATCGAGCAAAACAGTCAGACATAGGAGATATTTTATCATTCCTCTACCTTTTGATATCGAATCTGTAATTGAACATCTATTTTTGGTATTATTTAAAAATCAAGATGTTTTAGACCTTTCTAAGACATACTTTGTCGAAAATAACCTAGACCTCCCCATACTCGAAATTCTATCATTCATTTTTGCAGAAAAAGATTTAAAAGTAGTAATTTGTCAAGATATCGTCAGAACTGCCGACGAAGATGAAATCCCAATTATATTGGAGCAAAATCATTTTGGTAAAAATAATCTACACCGCGGAATAAATGAAACGATTCGAAGAATTAGAGAAAAATACACTTGGCAAGGTCTAACTAAAGACGTTGAAAATTTTATAAAAAATTGCGAAACTTGCCAAAAGACTAAAGTATGCCGGAAAAACCTTAATAACCCTCTGGTAGTCACAGAAACCCCAAGAACACCATTCGAAAGAATCAATATCTATTTATTTGAATTCCCAACTCGAAATTACGCTTTAACTATTCGAGACGAGTTAACTAAATTTACACAAGCCTATGCAGTCCCGGACAAATCCGCAAAATCCGTCGTAAATACCTTGTTGTTATACTTTCAACATTACGGTACCCCGCTAAGAATCCATTGCGATTACGGTGGCGAATTTGACAACCGTTTGCTCAAAGATCTCTGCACCCTCTACGACATAAAATTAACTTATTCAAGCGTAGGACATCCCCAATCGAACGGATCCATAGAAAGATTTCATGCTACTTTAGCCGAAATGATAAGAATCCACAAAACTGAAAACCCAAACGAACATCCTTTCACGATTTTACCATATGCAGTAATATGCTATAACAATTCGGTAAATAAAACACACGGTTTTACCCCATATGAACTTATCTTTGGTCATACATCTAACAGACCACCCGAAACTTTGTACAACCAAAAAGAATTAATAACTAAATACGTTAGAGATTTAAACAATAGAATATCCCACTACTATAAAATAGCCCGTAGTCGAACACAATCTCAAAAAGAGAAAGCAAAAGTTCGCTTCGACAGAAATATTCCCCAAAAACGACCTGAATACAAAATAGGCGACTTAGTTTATGTAAAAGAATCACAAATTAAGAACAAACTACAAAACAAATTTAACAGTCCCTTTAAAATAAAAGAAATTTTTCAAAAGTCTGCTACCCTATTAAATCTCGAAACAAAACAAGAAACTGAAGTAAATTTTGATAGAATGAAACCATATACTGAAAATTAAATTTATTTTCAGGTTTCTCCTGCTGTTCGGATCAGCACTCTGTCAGTACAAAATTACCCCGATCAATAACACTGTTGGTGTATACTATCACCAAGACACGGACATCGTGGTGACAAATGACAAATGGACTCTGCTAGTGCATAAAAATATTTCATCCCTTAAACTAGCTTTTGACAAAAATCAAAATAATTTAGACAGAATCTTGAACACCCTCGATGGTGCTGACCAAAAATCAATCCTGTTTAGAAGCGAAGTTAAAACAGAGTTTAACCTTTTAATGCAAATAGCTAGTTCGATAAAAACGAAATTTGACGAAGTCTTTTCAGATACAAAGAGATATAAACGCGGAATACTTAACGGTTTCGGAACAATATTCAAATCAATTACCGGAAACTTAGACGCCGAAGATGGCGAGTACTACACTAACTGTATAAACAAATTAAATAATGATGAACATCTGTAACGGTTGAAATTTGACTTGTCCTGTCATCCCGTGTGCTATGTCCCTTTTCAATTTAAAGCTTTAATTTCAAGGACCTGAAATGGAAACAAACAGGCTAGGTTATGACAAGTTCAAATTAATAAACAATGAGTTTCAAAATAAATTTAGGCAAGGGTTCTTAAAATGTTTCTGGCTTTACCTTCAGCTTATTTGAGGTAATTTGGACAAGTATATAATTTAAATAACTTTAGTGTTAAATTGCAACTTTGTTTTGATATTGATTTGACATTTTAAAACAGGGATTTTTAAAATCTAAAGTAGCATGTTATAAGTTTTTTTGAACAAAAAACCTGAGAGGCAAAAAAAAGGTAACCATTTTGAAATCTAGAATTTCCTGGTATTTCTCTCCTGATTTGTGAAGTGTTAGGACCTCATAAGAACTAGGGTGAGTTGGTTGCTACTGATTTTAATTTTCCTGCTAGATACTTACTGGAGAAACATTTAATTCCAGGTTCCTTTTCTACTCTCGAATTTAATTATTTCACCCATCTATAATTTTATGTCATTCAAATCAAGGCTAAGACAATTTTAAAATCCTCCCTGGTAGAGTCTTCTGGCATTGAGAGCCTGAGCTATCTAAGGATCCCGCTAGGCATTGTTTCATCCACTGCGTGGAAACATTGTAAGAACACATTAATATTGTGAGACGCCTCCACATGGAAAGTTACCTGGTCCAGTAAGAACTGTTCATAACCTGCCGTTGTTTCTGGGTCATGTCCAGCAGCTCAACCAAGAAGCGCAACCGAATAAAGTGCAAGTAGGATTAACTCGCTCGGCGAGACGACTGTAAGTCCATCTTTTTTATAATATCCGTCTCAGCCCAAGGGGCCCACCTAAGTTAACACAACAGTGAGAAGCACCAGCCCGCAGCGAAAACCTGTCAACTCGTTAAAAGTCTCTTATTTTCTGTCGGTGACTTATTTTTGTAAGACCTTGTAAACTCACTAAACAGCTGTTATTTGGGTATTAAATTTTTGTAGAAAACCTAAAACAAGACATAGTCTAGCTCTTATCAATGTTTAAGAATTGCACATTTATTTGACGTGCACTTTTGCATTTTTTTAAAACTTTGGGTAGTCACACACATTTAGCTTGTGCATTATTTCATGTTATATTATTTTATTATTATAACCTACCTGTTGTTCAAGTGGGCAATCGCCAAAATAGCATGTAGCATTTCCAGATGAATTGAATTTATCATTTGCCATTATTAATTTCAAATTTCAACTATTGTCATCGAGTTGTCAAATTTCTTAAAAGTAAGGTTGCGGTCAAACAGTAAATTCCTAATAATAGGGACGCGTTCCGTATCTAATGTACGAAGACATTTAAATTTTCTTGGTAGGGCTGATGTAGCGATCACTTTAATTTTATTATCGTTCATTATTTATATTTACCTTTATGTGTTAATACTGCTCAGAATTTACTTAGTCATTGTTTGTCATTTATTTTGTACCACGTACATATATTTATTATTAAATTATTATTATGATTATTCCTTGTGTTTAAAATTATTTTGCTTGTTTTGTCACTCCCCTCCCTTGTCGATCCCTAGCGATCGGCTGGCGCCCGCAAAGAAAATAGCTCGTGCATTTTTGGTAACCAACAAACAAGAACCAACGAATAAGTACATCGCCAAAGCAAAATCTTCTTAAGCGAACCCACCCCCGGCTACGACTGTAAGAGCTGTCGCGCGTGGTTGCTATTTAAAATTTCTAATCTGAAAGTAAGCGCCACAAAATGGCGCCGCAACTATAGGGGCTGAAAATTAAATTGATTTTGCTTTAAAAAAAAATAATAGTTTTCCTGGTGTTGGGACATAATTAAAGTTTAGATAAAGCTTTTGCAAATTTGGTGTACTTATTTCAGCCGGTGTCTTTTATTGAGCTAATTTATTTTATCCCATTTCCTATCCTCGTCCTAGACAAGACAGACAAACTAATTTTCGGTAGAGCAGTATTATTTTAGTTTCGTTGATATACGACAGATGGCAAGACAAGTACGTATATTTGAATATTATAATGCATGAGTAGCATTTAAAACTTTTTTGGTGATTAACTATATATGTTTCATATTTATACGTCATTTTGAAAAGAAATTTTTGCGTACTGAATGTACAGGGTGGATATTTGAAAACGAATCAGGAGATTGTGTGTTGCATTGATTGTTGGTTGATATTTATACAGTGTGTACTTTAAACAGTTGTTTATTTTTTTAAATACGTAAATTAATATTCATTTGTATGCGATATTGTTTAAGTGTATACAGGGTGCGTATATTTACATTGTTTGTACTTTTACATTGTTGGTATTTTTATACGTACATTATTTAGGGTTGTGTACGAGAGGTGTTGTCGTATACTATAGGTGTACAGGTGTTAGTGAACTGCGTACATAGAATATATGTGGGGTATGCGATTTTGAGTTTCATATACAGAGGGTATATAGAAAAGTGAGAGATGTGCATACTTAGCATTCAAGTAGCTCAAATTATTTTTGTATTGTTAGTACGAGGTGTGTTATATATAAAATCTGTAACATTAAATTTGTGAATTTATACGAGCGTGATCAAAAGTGTCTACTTTTACAATAATACTTTATACAGGGGTTATAAAAAAAAAAAAAAAAAAAGTGTTTATTTCAAAATCTTGTTTCGCTTAGCGGTGTTTATAAAATTGTAAAGCTTTGCAGTGTCATATATACACGGTGTTTACAAAGTGAAACAGCGTTTATTTATCTATATACGTATAGGGGTGTCGATAAACGTGCCAAGTTATATAATTACTTACTAACAGTGTTGAGATACGTAATAATTTTTAAGTCATTGTGCCAGGTGGACTTACAAATTTTGCCAATTTTTAAATTTTTTTATTACATTTACACGTGGGGTTATACTTACAACCGAGTTAGCTTTTGCCTTACTATATACAGGGTGTGAATAAGGGGCACTGTTATCCCATTGTTTAAGAACAAAGTGCGTTTTTGGGTGGTGACTGCGATAAATTACATTTGTCATCATGGCCGATTACAGTATGGATCCACTTCATCTGAGGACACATGAAATGAATTATGAGTTGAGAATTCGTGGAATTGCTACTACTAATGCGGACATGCCTCAAAAGAGGAGATTTTTGCGAAGGGAGTTACAAAAAGATATGGCTAGACCTGGGGTACACGTTTACGAGGTACCAAATTTTTCGTTTGACACTGAGAAGAAGGAACTAGATGAGAGCATCAAATCGGTCACAGCACTAGTAGATGATTTTGATGGTACAAATAAAGATGTCTTCGAGAGAATTCGGAGTAGACTGGTTCACATCGGTGGTAGAATAAGACGCATTCCAGAAAATATCGGTGAAGAAATTTGTGGTTACCGAGGAGATACCTTGATTATGGCTAGCACTTTGGAAGACGAACTAGAAGAAATTATGGAAAGACATAGACAGGGTGATGCGAACCATGCTCGCACTGCTACTCCTTCTAACGCCACGACCACTAGCAAGTCGTTTCCAGTTCACAAGTGGAACCTCACTTTTGATGGTACAACGACTAAGTGTTCTGTAAATTCATTCTTGGAACAAGTCGAAGAATTGAGCTTCGCTAGAAATGTTTCTGAAGATGAACTGTTTAGGGCAGCCATTGAATTATTTGAAGGTCCAGCAAAAGTGTGGTATCGTTCTGTACGATCAAAGATCAATTCTTGGAAGGAATTGGTGGCATGTCTGAGGAAAGACTTTTTGCCCAAAGACGCAGATGACGACCTCTGGGAAGTAATTCGTAACCGCAGACAAAAGAAGGATGAACGGGTGATTATTTACATTGCTGCTATGGAAAACCTGTTCAGTCGCTTGATTCTCAAGGCTACCAGGGCAGAAAAGCTCAAGGTGATTAGGAAAAACCTATTAGAGGAATTTCATGTCCACTTAGCACTCAAAGAAATTGGATCGGTGGAAGAACTTGGCGATATTTGTCGTGTCTTGGAGGACGCCGGTGTTGTTAAGCAACAGCCTTGCACTTCCAATACCGCCCGAAAAACTGTTTCGTCCTTGGAACCCGACTTGGCTTATCTACCTACACAGAGTTGGCAGCGTAGTGGGGGTACTACAAAACAGGTTAAGGCCGTTTCAGAACTGAGATGTTTCCAATGCAAGCAAACGGGCCATGTGAGACGTGATTGTCGAGCTGGTGTGCAGCGTGGCGCAAATCAGAATAGGCGAGTTCCTACCTGTCATGGATGTGGCAGAGAAGGTGTTATAAAACCCAACTGCACAAATTGCACAAAAACCGCAAGGGCAGGAGATGCACGGTAGACCGGCACTTCTCCTGTAAATCCCACAACAGCCGTCAGGTCTACAGAAAATCGAGTAAAAGTGATATGTTTACCGCAAATACTGTTACAGTGCGTAATTCATTGAATAGCCTTTATCTGGGAAAGACTTCTTTGACAGAATGGGAGGTTTGGAAAGAATTTGTCAAGAATTTTTACATCCAATCATCAAACTTTAGGGCTCCGGAAACTGCAAGCAGGGCCACGTTATCTGATGCTGGTGAGAGTCTCGCTGTAAAGACAGGTGCTGATGGTGTCAAGACTACCGAAGCAAACATGTTTTTGGTGCAGCGAAGGTATGACAATAGGCCTTATGTCTCGGTTAAAGTACTTGACAAGAAGGTGATAGCTCTTCTGGATACTGGAGCAAGTCATTCCGTTTTTGGTGGAAAAAGCCTGGATCTTCTTGACAAGGTTGGTTTGGAAATTTTGCACTATGGTGAACCCAATATTACTACAGCTGATGGTGTTTCTCAGAAAATTACTGGCTATGTCAACTTACCGGTACAAATTGGTGGTCATTTTAAAGTGCTTAAAGTGTTAATTGTGCCCTCTATATCACATGGCCTGATCTTGGGGAGTGATTTTTGTAAACTTTTTAATGTAATTTTGGATTATGGTAAAAATTCATATTTTATCGGTGGTGAAAGGGAGCAATTAATATGTTCAACTCAGGATTATGCGATCCATGAAGTCAACGAAGTTAATGCTGTACAATCAAGATCGGAGTTAACCGAACAACAGAACATTGAGTTGGAATCTGTTATAGATGAATTTAAGGATCTGTCGTGGTTGGCCGGTACGAAATTGGGCCGTACTAATGCTATTGTCCATAAGATTGATACAGGTGCCGCGGAACCAGTCAAGCAACGGCACCATAACATATCGCCTTACATGTTGCAGCATCTGCATAGGGAATTGGATAACATGTTGAAACTAGGAGTGGTTCGTCCTTCGTCCAGTCCCTGGGCTTCTCCGGTACTTCTGGTGAAAAAATCTAACGGAGAGATGCGATTTTGTTTTGACGGAAGGAAAATTAATAGCTTGACGAAAAAGGACGCTTATCCTCTTCCACGTGTGGACAATATTTTGAGTAAGCTCACGGGTGCTCGCTACCTGTCCAGCATTGATTTGAAGTGTGCTTATTGGCAAATTCCGTTGGAGGAGAGTTCGTGTGAGAAAACAGCATTTGTCATACCGTCACGAGGTTTATTTGAATTTGTAGTGATGCCCTTTGGTCTCAACAATGCTTCGCAAACTCAACAAAGATTGATGGATACCATACTAGGTTACTCGTTAGAGCCATATGTCTTCGTCTATTTGGACGATATCATCATCGCTACGCCCACGTTTGAAAAACACCTGGAAGTGCTTCGCGAAGTGATGAAGCGTTTGAAAACGGCACAGCTCACCATCAATCTAGAAAAGTGTGAGTTTTGTCTACCATCACTTCGATACTTAGGATTTTTATTAGATGGCGAAGGTCTCAGGACTGATCCTGACAAGGTTACTGCTATGTTGAATTACCCTCGTCCAGAGACTGTAACAGAATTGAAAAGATTTATTGGATTAGTTGGATGGTATCGTAGATTCTTACCTTTCTTTTCAAATTTGACGGCACCCATGACATCTCTTATGAAGGGGAAAAGAAAATCTCAGAAACTTGTGTGGTCTGATGAAGCTGACGAATCATTCAGGAAAATAAAAGAGTCCTTGGTATCGGCTCCTATTCTTGTTGCACCCAATTTTACCAAGATGTTCACGATACAGTGTGACGCTAGCGACTTAGGCGTAGGCTGCGTATTGACACAATTGAATGATCAAGGTCACGAAGTGGTGATAGCTTTTGCTAGTCGCACGCTTACACAGGCAGAGAGAAAGTACACAGTTACCGAAAAGGAACTAATTTCTCTTTTGTTCGGAACGGAAAAATTCCGATGTTATGTTGAAGGAACAACCTTCAAGGTCATCACTGACCATTATAGTCTGCTGTGGTTAAATCGCCTCAAGGACCCTTCCGGTCGACTTGCTCGGTGGGCGGTCAAACTACAACAGTATGACATGATCATTGAGCACCGTAAAGGTTCTCTGAATGTCGTTCCTGATGCACTCTCCAGAGCACCTGTGGCAGAGGTATCAGTTTTGTCATTAGTTGCTGAAGAATGTGTCAAGGACAAATGGTACCAAAAGATGGTTCTCAAGGTACGCTCCACACCTAACAAATACCCCAATTGGATGTTGAAGGATGATTTGTTGTATAAGCACATTTCCATTGAGAGGGAAGTGAATCTGAATGAGCCGGAGTGGAAAATAGTTGTTCCCAAGATGTATCGTAAAGATGTCTTACGAGAGTGCCATGATGATCCCACATCTGCTCATCTTGGAAAGTTTAAGACTGGCGCTAGGGTGAAAACTTTGTACTACTGGCCTAAAATGCGGACCTACATAAGTAATTATGTGAAGCACTGCCGAGTCTGTGCGGCGCAGAAGTCCAGTAATACTGCTCGACCTGGTTTCATGGGTCAACAAAAGCAAGTTTCTTACCCTTGGCAGGTAATATCAGTGGATATATGGGGACCTCTACCTAGGTCTACCCGTGGTTTCTCTTATTTGTTGGCCGTTTCCGACTATTTCTCTAAGTTTGTCTTGCTGCACCCCATGCGCCAAGCCAAGGCTAATAATATAGTGAAGTTTGTCGAGAATGAGGTTTTCTTAATGTTCGGAGCTCCTCAAGTTGTCACGTGTGACAATGGCACGCAATTTACTAGTAAGGAATTTAAGGCACTGTGTGAGAAGTATGGTGCGAGAATATGGTTCAATGCTAAGTACTGTGCTCAAGTCAATCAAGTAGAACGGGTGAATCGTGTGCTTGGTTCTGCTGTGCGTTCGTATATCGAGAATGATAACCACAAGAATTGGGATCTGGAGATTGCGAAGATTGGTTATGCACTCAGAACAGCAGTACATGAGTCAACTGGATTTAGTCCTACATATCTTAACTTCGGACGATACGTGCCTATTGATGGCAAATTTTATGGAAACCTGACTTCGGTCAATGATTATAATCTTAATCCCTTCGATCGAGAAAAGTATGCTGAGAGCATTGGACAGTTACCTCAGATTTTCACTGATGTACAAAAGGAATTGAAGAGGGCCTATGATAAGTGTGCTCACACTTATAATTTAAGGAAGCGTCCGACAGAAAAGTACGCTGTGGGAGAACGCGTATGGAAGAAAAACTATGTGTTGTCTAGTGCGGTGCAAAGTTTTGCGGCCAAATTAGCACCCAAAAACGTACTTTGTCGCGTGAAAAAAGTAATAAGTCCCCTAGTATATGAACTCGTAGATGATGCCGACAATAAAAACTTAGGAAAATGGCATGTAAAGGACTTAAAACCTTTCCTGGATGGTGTTGAAGAATCCTAGATTGCAAGTCGTATGAATGTGAACGGATGCTGATGTATGAGAGGGATTCTGTTTATTATTATAGTTTAAGTTACTGATTTAGACAATTTTTTTCTTGTCAAGGTGACGACCTTGGTTCCCGGATGTGACATTTAAGCGCTTACCGATTTTGACATTTAGCATAATTTTTTTGTATATATGTAGTCCATAATATGGGAATTTTTTTATTTAGGTGTGATTTTAGAAAAATATTTTATCTGAGAAAAATATTTTTCTGCCAGCAAAAGGGGGTGTGTAACGGTTGAAATTTGACTTGTCCTGTCATCCCGTGTGCTATGTCCCTTTTCAATTTAAAGCTTTAATTTCAAGGACCTGAAATGGAAACAAACAGGCTAGGTTATGACAAGTTCAAATTAATAAACAATGAGTTTCAAAATAAATTTAGGCAAGGGTTCTTAAAATGTTTCTGGCTTTACCTTCAGCTTATTTGAGGTAATTTGGACAAGTATATAATTTAAATAACTTTAGTGTTAAATTGCAACTTTGTTTTGATATTGATTTGACATTTTAAAACAGGGATTTTTAAAATCTAAAGTAGCATGTTATAAGTTTTTTTGAACAAAAAACCTGAGAGGCAAAAAAAAGGTAACCATTTTGAAATCTAGAATTTCCTGGCATTTCTCTCCTGATTTGTGAAGTGTTAGGACCTCATAAGAACTAGGGTGAGTTGGTTGCTACTGATTTTAATTTTCCTGCTAGATACTTACTGGAGAAACATTTAATTCCAGGTTCCTTTTCTACTCTCGAATTTAATTATTTCACCCATCTATAATTTTATGTCATTCAAATCAAGGCTAAGACAATTTTAAAATCCTCCCTGGTAGAGTCTTCTGGCATTGAGAGCCTGAGCTATCTAAGGATCCCGCTAGGCATTGTTTCATCCACTGCGTGGAAACATTGTAAGAACACATTAATATTGTGAGACGCCTCCACATGGAAAGTTACCTGGTCCAGTAAGAACTGTTCATAACCTGCCGTTGTTTCTGGGTCATGTCCAGCAGCTCAACCAAGAAGCGCAACCGAATAAAGTGCAAGTAGGATTAACTCGCTCGGCGAGACGACTGTAAGTCCATCTTTTTTATAATATCCGTCTCAGCCCAAGGGGCCCACCTAAGTTAACACAACAGTGAGAAGCACCAGCCCGCAGCGAAAACCTGTCAACTCGTTAAAAGTCTCTTATTTTCTGTCGGTGACTTATTTTTGTAAGACCTTGTAAACTCACTAAACAGCTGTTATTTGGGTATTAAATTTTTGTAGAAAACCTAAAACAAGACATAGTCTAGCTCTTATCAATGTTTAAGAATTGCACATTTATTTGACGTGCACTTTTGCATTTTTTTAAAACTTTGGGTAGTCACACACATTTAGCTTGTGCATTATTTCATGTTATATTATTTTATTATTATAACCTACCTGTTGTTCAAGTGGGCAATCGCCAAAATAGCATGTAGCATTTCCAGATGAATTGAATTTATCATTTGCCATTATTAATTTCAAATTTCAACTATTGTCATCGAGTTGTCAAATTTCTTAAAAGTAAGGTTGCGGTCAAACAGTAAATTCCTAATAATAGGGACGCGTTCCGTATCTAATGTACGAAGACATTTAAATTTTCTTGGTAGGGCTGATGTAGCGATCACTTTAATTTTATTATCGTTCATTATTTATATTTACCTTTATGTGTTAATACTGCTCAGAATTTACTTAGTCATTGTTTGTCATTTATTTTGTACCACGTACATATATTTATTATTAAATTATTATTATGATTATTCCTTGTGTTTAAAATTATTTTGCTTGTTTTGTCACTCCCCTCCCTTGTCGATCCCTAGCGATCGGCTGGCGCCCGCAAAGAAAATAGCTCGTGCATTTTTGGTAACCAACAAACAAGAACCAACGAATAAGTACATCGCCAAAGCAAAATCTTCTTAAGCGAACCCACCCCCGGCTACGACTGTAAGAGCTGTCGCGCGTGGTTGCTATTTAAAATTTCTAATCTGAAAGTAAGCGCCACACATCAATTAGAAAACTTAATCAAAAATCAAATCTCAGTTACAACTTCTGTTATCAAAAATTTCAACTCAACTATACAAAAATTACAAATTGATGAGGAAACATTTAACAAAGATATCAAAGAAATCGAGCACACGATTCAAACTATGACTCAAACGATCCAAGCTGCCGAAATAAAACTAAAATTTCTATACATTTCCGAACAACTAATGGCCAGCTATTTGTATATCGAAGACAATCTAAACGATATTTTAAATTCAATAACATTCGCCAGATTAGGAATTATTCATTCATCAATCATAACACCTGATCACTTAGTAACGGCGTTACAAGAGATTTCACAGAGTTTGCGAAGGAACAATTTACCTCTTCCGATTAAACTATCAGCAGTTGCTCAATATCTGGATATTATTGAACTAAAAGCTTTTCAACTAAATTCTAACTTAATATTTGTTTTAACAATACCTCTCATTGAACCTCAAAATTACAACACCTTTCGTCTGTACCCTATACCTATACTTGATAACAGAACTGGTCTACATCACTTTTTATCTATTTCACAAAAGTTTATCGCGAGAGACGATGATTCTTTAATGTACATACCTATACAAAATTTGAAAGAATGCAAACCTCTTTATTTTGGAACCAAACTATGTTCGAACCTGTTTGCTTATCCTATCGACCAAAATGCCATTTGTGAAGCTAGAATATTAAAACCATTGCCGAAACTCCCAGAAAATTGTCAAACTTCCTTCATCATTAGTCAAGGATACAACGTCCAAGAACTTGAAGACAACACATGGCTAGTAATTAATTCCGAACCACTTCACATTACCATCAACTGCCCGAAGAGAGAATCCATAACAGAGCTAATTAACAAAAATTCCATCATAAAACTACAACCAGGATGTTACGCCTATGCAGGCATTACTCGAATACAAGCCAGTGCTAAAGACTTTTCCGAAATTAAGGACAATTCACATCCAATCCAAATTCCTTTTGAATGCTGCAATCACATGCCCGACAAAATCAAAATCCCAAAATTAAAACCTCTTAAATTAAACAGTCTCGACGTAGAAGATTTAGATATTGCTAAAAACAAACTAGAGCAATACTCCAAAGACCTAGACGACCTCATAAACGAACCTTTTGTGACCAAACATGTATCTTGGTTCACATACTTCATAATCACTCTCATCATCCTATTAGTTCTACTTTACATAACTTGTAAATGCAGAAGAAGAAGATGTGGAGCATTGCGAATCCAACCCTCAACGGATAACCCTCCTTCACCTCCTTCAGAGCGAAGCAGAGTATTTACCAAATTTCCTAGACTGATCCCTCCAAGAAAGCGACCCGGTATTAGACCTCAAGAAGAAGAGGACATCGAGTTAACATAGACTTTCATGTGGAGTTTTACCCTCGTCTATTAATTTAGACTATTGTATTTTATCCTTATTACGTTATGTAATGTTTTATTATCGCTTACCAATTTTAACTTTCACATTATTTTATTATTTTGCTTTGTATTCATTCAACATTGTTTCAATTTATTTTTGCATTATATTCTTAACGTTTTAACAATTTTCAAAAGTTGCTGCATAACATCAACTTTTTTATTAAGGGGGAAGTTGTTATATAATATTACACGCTATCTTATTGCGACTTAGCCATAATAAACCTTCACAGGTATATCGTATATCACGATAACAGCTTCTCTTATTAATTGCTTATCTTCAAGATATCATATTACAACTTTGTTTCTCATAACTTGTGCAGACTGCAGAACTGCAATTCCTTTGTTATATATTTCGCTTACTCAGGTTCTGTATGTTATAAATATGACTAAACACGGTTTGTTGAATCAGTTATTAAACTCACTTAGAATGAAACACTTCTAATTATTGTATTATTCCTTCTCCAAGAGCCAACGTTGGCTCCACTTAAGTAAATAAATCTTTTTAAAAAGTCACTCATGTAAACCGTGATCTAACAGACATACATAAACCGTTTCTCGTACCATCACAAGATACATATAACAAACTATAATTTTAAAAATACCCTCCCACGACTTAATGTACTTATACTATAAGGGACTGAAATTTCCATTTTTTTTTATTATCAGCCATTTAAATAAAGATGTTAAAATTTGGCACAAATGTTTAAATCAATAAAAGGCATAGTTTCACCTACTTTCTTAAAGAGTTATACGTGATTTCATTATATTTCTTCAGTTATATAGAACGGGCCACTTTTTATGGTTTTTATGTTTTTGTAAGTCAACAAATTATTAGAACGTTTTTTTGTAGCTCTACTTATTTTAATTTTTATTGCGAAAAAGGTGATTTTTATTTTTTGTGATACGCGTACTATTAATAGTCAGTCCATTTTCTATAGGTTTTACCCCAAAAATAATTGAAAATAATTACTGAAATATAGTAAAGAAATTTAAAGGCGTAACATAAATTGTCTAAATTTTATATGAAGTAACAGTCAGATTTAATACAGAACTTCTCATTGCACTTACTATCATACCGAAAACAATATTAAAATAAAAAATCACTGCAGCAAAAGAATTCCTTATTAAGTGGAACAATAAACGTGGATTGGGACTCACACAAGCAGCTCTCAAGGCACATATTCTCAAGTCGAAAATTAATAGAAATGGTAGAATAAAGGAAAATGTTACAATTCCATTCGTTCCCTTAGATGGAGACATAGATGCTGCTTCTGAAATTGAGCGTAAAATCTGTGTAACATTTGTCTATTGCATGGTCTGCCAAATTTTTTTATTCAGTGCAAAGTTTAAAATATTCCTAAACTAAAGATTATGAAAATAACCGACTCAGTGGCCTAGTGACTTATTATGCTTGATACCACGGGGTCCCGTGTTCGAATCCTGGCTAGGCTATGGATCTTTAGTGGCATTTTTTCCAAAGAAGTTTTATAACTAAAAGCAGATACCCAGCTACAACTGTGTTCTCAACATCTCGTATTCAATCTCAGATATTACATTTTGTAACTATCTCTTTCTTGATAACGAAATTGTCATAGCCACATCTATTTCCAGAGCCACGCAAACACAGACACTGTACGCGGTTAAATTTGTCGATGCTACTCATACCACGCAGGGCCCGGCTGAAACAGAGATAACGATGCAGGCTGTAGGCAGTAGTGTATCTTAGAAATAGAAGGTTACAAAAAGGTACGTTGGACATGTCATTTCATCTCTGCTTCTAATTATAAGACTTCTTTGATTTTTTTTTCGTGTTTTCGAAACGGTAGCAGTGGGCCAGACCGCGTTTGCGTGAAAGGCAACGCGGCTAGTCGCTCTTCTCTTCTGAGTTTAAGTTTTATCTACGGCAGATGACATGTCGCAGGGAATAGTTGTTGTGTTGTTGTGTTATTGTGTTATTGTGTTGTTGTCTATGTGTACGTGACCTGGTTGAGTGGTGAAATAGTTGTAGCTAAACTCCACCAGTGGCTCAATTCTCGACTTGAGGGAGTAGACTTAGTGAGAGAAAGGAAATAGAAAGAAATAGGAAACGTAATGAAATAAAAAAAAGATAAATAACAATTTCCCATTGGAATAATTTCGACAATTGAGCCTCAGGACGTTAATATAAGTAAAATCATTAATAGAAAAATAGAGTGATAGCAGTTTATAATAACTAGTTAATCATAAATTATTTTAGGATTTCGTGTGCACCTTCACAATTTTAATAAAACGAGAATCAATAATAGATATGTACACGGAGATGAAGAATTTGTTCTGGTCTGATGAGAGTGCTGGAAGTGAAATACAAACAAGTATATTAAAACAAGCGAAATTGTATTTAAAATTATGTAAAATACAATTCTATTTCGTCACATTTTGTTTGGTAATAATAAGTGTAAATGTAAAAGAAATATGTTATCCCTGTAAATACATTTGCAATATTTTAGAAAAAAATATTCCTTTTGGGTATTTAGCTTACTATTGCCTTTTTCTAATATATATATTATATTTACTTGTCCCACTACTGGTTCCAATTTACATATTAATATACTTTGTTTTACATATACAACATCAGTTGTTAATGGTAAAATATTACATAATGAATATTAATATTAGAAGTTCACGTGGAGAGGACAGCAGCAACGTATTATCAAATGTCAATTATCAGAAGATAATATCAGATCGTCTAATTTTCATCATAAGGAGACATTGCGAGCTTAAAAGGTAATTAAATTAAAGCTAAGATATTGCAGTATATTTTTCTGCACTGCATATTAAAATTATCCGTTTTTCCATTTGTACAAAAACAATGTTTTATTTATTAGACAAGGGACTGACTGCTTTACATCGCTTCCGAAGGATGGTATGGTATATTCACTACGTAATCCTCGTCTCAAATTACATAGCTTCTACATATACACTGATATAACAAGCCGCTAGGTGGGACGAGCTAACTGTGTTTCTCCAAATGGGTTTTACCCAATCAAGTAGTAAGCACGCTATACGTTGCTTTACTGTAAATATCGAAATATGCAAGCAAGCAAGCAAATAAAATTTATTAACATTACATATGTGTGCCTCCCTGAAGCCTGGCCTGGAACCAGCCAGACAATCATAGCGCGTGGCACCGTGGTGAATGTAGGGATGGCGCATGGCGGGGCAAATTCGGTTCGGTTTGGCGACGATAACAAAAAGTACGATTAAAATTCCTACCCAGGGTGGGTTTAAAATTAATAATACGTTTAAAATAATGACAAATGGGCCTAAAACGAATACATTTAAAACTTAGAACTAGTCGCTGATTATATCACTGAATGCATTTGGGCTGTTGACTCGGGTCAAAAGCTGAACGAAAAAATAGGTACGAGAATTGCAGACCTAATGCTCTCCTGGTGGTAGCCAGGAAAATGTGGTGGAAAAAGGATATGGTTTAAAATGGTTTGAATTTTTTAAAGATTTATCGGCCAAAATGGAATTTTTGATGACAAAAAGAACAAATAAAATAGAAAAGTAACATGAATAGAACATAAAGAAAGAGAATGGAGAGGACTGGAAAGATAAAATTGAAGAAAGATCAAAAGTGGGAAAATGGTAGGTTGTGGTATTGGAAAGTATGGCTAGGGAAGAGGTTGCCGGAAGATAGGCATGGTAGGGAAACCGAATCAATTGAGGTCAAATTGGACCAGTTTATACTCCATTGCTTTCTATGGTTTTTAAATTGATTTCGGTGCAACTAGATCGATCCATCAAATCGGGCCAATTTGTGTTTGATGGTATTTTATCGATGGTTTTTTAAATTACGGTAATTTCGAATATCGGTCAATGAAAATAGATCAAATGAAGTCAAATCTAGCCACTATGTATTCCACTGGTTTCTATTAGTGTGTCGATATGTTTTTAAATTATGGCGATTTGAGATATGGGAATGGGTCGATGAAAATAGATCGATCGATCAAATCAAGCCAATTTGTATTCGATGGTATTCTATCGATATTTTCGTAAATTATGATGATATTAGATATGACTTGCTAGAAATAGATAGGAGTTAAGTCGGACCAATTTGTGTTAGATGGTGTTTATGCATAGTTTTTTAAGCTGATTCCGGATATGGGTCGATAAAAATAGATTGTTTGAAGTTAAACTGGGCCAGTTTGTTTTCCTTTGCTTTCGATAGTATGTCGTGGATAATATTTGTTACGTATGCAAGTAGATCGATGTAATTATATCCAGTTTTGTGGTTAAATCCAACAAGATTGTGTTCCACTGCTTGTTGTTTTGATTTATCCATTTTAGATCTGGAGAGTAGTGAGACCCAGTTTATCAAGCGGTTCGTAGAGACAGATGAAACTAGGCAGACGAATGTGCATTAAGAGTACTGTTCTGAAAGGCCTTCAAAATTAGGGTCTAATATCACGGAATTCAAGGAATGAATTTATAAGCATTTTTCATTTTCTAATAAGGCCGCTGTGGGTTTAAATTGAGGCATATGATCTTTTGAGTCGTTGATTTTTCAACAGATAATAAGCTATCAGTAAATTGGTTGCTATTTAATTTGTATTTTATTTAAAAATAAATTTTAATTCATTTAGTTAAACACAATAAATAGTGGTAGTAAATAATATACCACTGTAATTCATTTAAAGAGTGCATTTATCTAATATTATTTATAAAAAAATAGACAAACAGTCAAGAATGGAAAATATTTATTTTATCATTTAGTAATTTTAACAATTTTTCTTCGAGATAAATTGTCGAATTCTTTATAGCACGGGAGACAACGACACTTTTAATTGCCATATTTGTTTAAACTTGCCTTTATTTTTTTTCAATTGTTTTAATATTTTAATATAATTTCGTTAGCGGGACAACGCTCGGCAGAAGCATTTCCATTATGATAAAAAGTGACAATGTTAGAAGTGTTCAAACATGGGTTTTTCTGTATTTTTTTGTTGACATTACACTATGCTGGAAAATGATTTCCTGTCACCTTCACTGTAGACAGACGTGTTCCTGTCTTTAAAAATATATGTAATAAAATGAAGTTAATTGACAGAGATGTTCAAAGATTTTTTTTGTCAGTAGTTTATTACTTGAAATTGTTAAGAAAGTTATGCCATTCGACGCAACATGGATTTAGCAGAAACAAAAAAGTCCTGTCAGGCGTTGCCCATATGGTGTGCCTGCAAAAGTTGATTTTGTGCATCACATCAAAAATAAAACACAAAAATAAATAAGACCTGTTTGTGTTAGTTTAAAAAAATTTCTAGAACATTATATTTAGAAATCAGTAGAGAGATAATTGAATTATTTCAACTGGGAAGTGATATAGGCACTAAATAAGCCTTATTTGTGTTAATTTAAGAATATTTCTAGAACATTCTATTTGGAAATTACTGGAGATAGTGGAATTCTAACAACTGGATAGTGACATGGACTCTAAATAAGACTCTTTTGTGCTACTTCAAGACTATTCTAGAAAGTTCCATCGCAAATACCGACGAGATACCTGAATTTTCTTAACGCTATTGTGCAACAAACTTGACTAACGTCATCGTATGCCCATAGCAACAAGAAGCATGGCAGGGGACAAACAAATGCAGAACCTACTTGCAGAGTTTAAGAAGATGATGGAGCAGCAGCGCCAAGAAGAAAAAGGCGAATTGAGAAGAATTATGGAAGACCTGGAAATAAGACGCCAGGATGAAAAAGAAGAACGAGAAAAGCGACGTCAAGAAGAAAAAGAATAGCAAAAAAGAAGACGGCAAAAAGAAAATGAGGAGCGAAAAAGAAGGCGTCAAGAAGAGAAAGAACGACAAGAATGACAACGCCAAAAAGAGAAAGAGGAACAAGAAAGACGCCAGGAAAATCCTGAGTAAACAAATGAAAATCCAACAAGACGCTATGGATTCAATCACTAACAGAATCAAGGATATGGGAGTTGTAAAGGCTGAAGTCAATATGATCGAAGGAAAAGGTAGAAGAAAAAGTAGATAAGGTAGAAGAGAGATTAGATAAGGTTGAAGAAAGGATAAGTGAGTTCGAAGGAGAAGTGGAGCGCCTTAAACTACAGTTGAGAGAGAAAGGAGGACAGCTAGTAGCATCATCAGGTCCTCGATTAAAACCTCCCTCCTTTGACAACAAGACTGTGTTCCACTGAGGTCCAAGTATACCAGCTGAAATCAGGGATGCAAAAGGTTGGGTATAGCTTACAAGAATTTAAAGCTGCGGTAGAGAGACGGGCGCACCTGACATATCAGAGTATCCTAAGAGAATTTCAGGAATATTAACCGTGGGGGCCTTTTTAGATGGCATACGTGACGAAGAGGTCAGGCGAGTTCTCAGAATGTCGCGGCATCAAAGTATTAGCGAGGCTTTGGTGCGTGCCCTTGAAGTAGAGGCTGCCTTTAAAGACTTTCCGTAGTCAGAAATGCGTGCTGTGACAGTCGAAGAGGCACATTCAAATAAAAGGAAGCTGGACACTATGAACATGCATGAAATGTTCAGTAAATTATTGGCCAAACTGGATTCTCTAGGAAAACAGATTAAGCAACCAAGCGGTGAAAGCCAAGCCAAAGTGGAGGTATCCGGTGTTATCAGTGCGGCAAATTAGAGCATATTAAGCGGGACTGTCAACAATGGAGCCCTGAGAGAGTAACTGCCACTGGGACGGTACTGGTTAGAGAACAGAATGTCTCCAGAGAAATAAATATTTCGCAGCTGCGAAGAATTTCGAATAGTCTACTGTTACAAGGCTGTGTAAATGACAGAAAATGTGTGTATACCATCGACACAGGTACTACGTCATCAATAATACAGCCAGGATTTATTAAAAATGAAGTGATCATCTGGATAGCTACGGGAGACATGGCTACGGTTGGTCTTTGATGAAAATTCAATCTCCTTTGGAAAATTTTGAAAAATCAGGGACAAAGATACAAAATCTGGCTTGACAGATCGATAGGCAATTAAAAACGAAGATTTAAAAAAAATCGATTGCTTAAGTATTAAGACCCGCAGACTGATTTGAAAAAAAAAGTCCCTTTGGGGCCACTGTGCGGCATAGACTGCTGTAAAAGGATTTCTGTGTGAGAGCATATATCTCTCTCATAGTATCATGATCACCAACTGCTTATGTGCACATTCACGTTGATACTGATAACGTGTCAAAGACAAAATAAAAACATTTGTCCATTTTAACTGATGGTCCAGCCTTCCAAAATCAATTTTTTGGATAGATTGTAGAATTCATAAAAATTTAAAGAGAGTTAATATACAACGTGATTTACCATGATATGCGCAAAATAAAATGGTGTACTAGTCTTCAATGTGGGAAAGCCCTGCAAAATTTTAGAGTAATCTGAGGTAATTTAGTTTATTAAAAATGGTTAAAACTTACAAAGATACACTACTGTTATTGTCTAGGTCAGTAATAGGGCGACGAACTTACTTGTGAAAACATATTGGAGATGTTTACATTTCCTTAATTGGCATAGAAAGTGAAGCGGGCGGAGGCGGTCAAAGTGCCGTGTTTTTTGCTTTCGGTCGATACCGGCAGGTACAAAGCACTGCCGAAGTTGGTGTTTTTGTGTTATTGACAGGTTTAAGTAAAGTCTCTTATATCTACTTGTTGTTGCAGAGGTCACTAGCATAAGGTCAATGTCTTTTCGATTTATTTCGCTATTTTTGTAGTGTGATTTGATTAAAACCAAAAAGTCACTTCTACCCTCTCCAGCTTTACTGTCAATAGTGTCAATCCCAAGTCTGATATGGTTGTACCGCGTTACGTCAGATTGGTTAAAGTCATTGGCGGCGCATTTCTACAAAAAAATAAGGTAATTTTTTTGGTCATTTTTTTGGTCATTTTTTTGGTCATTTTTTTAACTTTTTCAATTTTTTAACTCCTTTCGGTGGGGACAACTTACTGATAAATTTTTCGCATGTCATGGTAGATCATACTGTATATAAAGTATTTTACATTATTTATCAGGGAAGACAAAATTATTGTTATATGACCCTTAATCGTTTGAAATACAATAATATACTTTAAACGACATTCCATATCATGTTCCGTTGGTCTGTGAATCTAATAAGCATTGAAACGAAATGTCGAATGCAGTAGGCCTTTTTTAAAATATTTGCATTGCTTCTCTCATGCTTTATTTACTTCATCTAAAAGTACTGATAATTAAAACATCTTTTCAGGTTTTCTGAAAAAGGAAAGAAAAATATTTTTGAACCAATGCTAGCGATTTTAATAACAGGATTTATAATGATAACTACCTTTTTATATCAGTTTATAACGGTAATTGCTCCATGGTATCCATGTAGATAAATATTCTGATTAATCTGCTTCTTTTTTAGGGATCAAGTCAGATAAATGCAGTACCTTTAATTATAGTCGTTCTTCTGATAATATTTGTGGCGTTTCTTGGTGCAGATTCATGCCAACGTCTTGAAAATGAGGTAGAAGTATAGTAAATATATAAATAAATAACATAATAATAGTATTTTTAAATTTAATTTAACATTGTGTTTGATGTACTAATTTTCTTTCAGTTTCATCCACATACTGTTAAACCAATTTTGCACTTTGTAACGCATTATTTTTCTATTACTTACTACACTACACTCCTGAGTATTTACATGATCGATTAGTGTAGGTAAAATAGACGAAAGTTCGCTCCAACAAAGAACAGCAAAGATAATCCGATTTTTTTTAAATGGCCATAAAAATACTAGAAGAAACTGTCCCTAGCTGAGTTGGGAGGAACGTATTTAAAAGAGGTTGTTATGAGCGGAATGGGCTCATTTAGCATACTTTTTTATTACGTTTTCCAAAAGATCTTTTAATTTTAGAACTGTAAAAACCAAAATATTCTAGTATTTCTAGGTATAGGCATTAAAATTAATCAAGAACATCGACGCTGCGCGACGTCATTCAGTCCTAGTTGCATTTTTGTGTTAAGTACTCCAATAGTCTCCGAATTACCATAATCAAGTACATCTCTGGCAGATTAGACAAATTGCCGGATTCTAACAAGGTAAACGCTCCTTCGAGATAGACTTTCGGATACAATGACGTCAGCACTTTAAACGCGTCGATTCATGTTTAAAGCAGTATATTTCTGAAACTACTTATCTGATCGACCTCAAATTTTCAGTGTTATAGTTATTCGATGATTACCTCACATAAACTTACTAAAAAGTGAAATATGAAATTTGACTTAACGACCTATTAGTTTTTCGCCTTGAAAAAATACGCACTTGTTTATTAACACGGGAATAAATCGGACGAAGGACCAGTCAGCCTAATGCTGACAAACTGAACTAATATTGATAATTGAATTTGAAATACCTTGTGGCCTTGTGTATTATCGGCACTTTCCTAGTGTTGTTCTCTTCTAGTTGGGCCCAACAATCTCCAGGTCTCCAATATGGCAAGGACCACAACGTGGTCACACTCGCGTGATGATAAGTAGCGGTTTTTATTATTTTGAAGTTGACCGAAAAAAATGACTATATTTTTTTGTAGCGTTATTATTCAATTTTGGTTGATATGGAAATCAAAAACAAATTTAGTTATAGAAACAAAAATGCTAGCAATGTTTTCTGAACATACCGCCCATTCAAATGGCGAAGCATTTGTAATAAAATTTGTAATTTCCGTGGCAAACGTATTTATGAGTACAAGAAATATATCTAGAACTATGAAACTAAAACTAGGTTAAATAATAATACAAAACTAGTGCGGAGTGGGTAAAGGATATAGTTTTACAAGAGGGCTCTTAAGGACACCGTTAGCTGTTCGCACAGTAGCAATACGGGTCTGCCCATCAGGACTAGAGTGCAATTCGACAATTCGGCCAAGATGCCACGTTAGCGGTGGGACATTGTCCTGTTTAATGACAACAATGGTACCAATATTGGGAGGTTTTGTAGAATCTGTCCATTTATGTCGTTGCTGGAGAGTGTGAAGATACTCGTTATGCCAGCGCTTCCAAAATCCTTGTTGAATTTGTTGCAACAACTGCCATCTAGACAAACGATTTATGGGTACGGAGATTAACTCCTCGTCGGGAGGAGTTATTAATGAAGATAATGTTAAAAAATGACCTGGAGTTAAGACCTGAAGATCATTTGGATCACTACTAAGCTGACATAATGGTCGTGAATTTAAAATTGCTTCGATTTGGTGAAAAATGGTATTAAGCTTCTCGTAGGTCAGCACTTGATCACCAATAATTCGAGAAGTGTGATGTTTGACTGATTTGACTCCTGCTTCCCATAAACCACCAAAGTGAGCAGCAGAAGGGGGGTTGACGATTAGCACCAACGAAATTAGTTCCGTTGTCACTGTAGAGATGAGAGCATTGGCCTCGACGTGCAACAAATCGCCGTAATGCTGCTATAAATGAATCAGATGAAAGATCTGAAACAAGTTCAAGATGGAGAGCTTTAATGGCGAGATATACCAAAAGTAATATCAGAGCGGTTGCGCCAGGATGCAGATAGTTATTATGATACTGATTAATAAGAAGTTTAGTTAATCGGCGTTCCCGTGGTAATAAAATTGGATGTTTTCTCTCAAAGTATTCCTGAGAGTAGCGAAGTCTCTCGCCCACCCTGAGAATATCCTCCTGATCTAGGAAAGGTGCAAGTTTGCGTATAGGTTTAGCACAAGGGCTATTTCAACAAATTTGTTTTATTTCATTAGCAAAGACTAATTGTTGAATATGTTTTATAATAAGCAGCGCATTACGTAGTTCCAAATTTACCAAAGGACCTCGAATTAAATTAGTATTATCCTTTAAGTAGCTGGTAAATCGAATTAAATAAGCTATGCTTCCTTGAACCTTTTGCAAAGAGGAAAATCGTGATAATAAAATTATTATGAAATCATGTTGTCCAGTGACAACGAGAAAGATTGTATTGGTTTCTAAGTCTACATCGGAAGGCAAGGTAGAAGATGAACTAATAGGCCAAAGTTCAGGCGGAGAGCTGAGCCACTTGGGACCCGCCCACCATGAAGAATATTTCAAGAGGTCATGGGGAAGAAGACCCCGTCAGGCGCAATCAGCAGGATTATCGATACCATCAATACGATGCCAATTTTCCTGAATTTGTGTAACACGGTTTGCCATAAACGTTTTCCACTGATTTGGAGAGGATTTAATCCAGGTTAATGCGACTGTGGAATCGAACCAAGCGTAAATATTTTTAAAAGCAATGTTGGCATATGTGTCACGTACAAAATAAACTAAATCTGAAAGTAACAGTGCTGCACATAATTCAAGGCGTAAAATTATGATACGTTTAAGCGGAGAAACCCTAGATTTAGCACAAACGAAAAAAATGCGTACAGAACCATCATTTTCTGTAACCCTAAAATATACCACACATGCATTGCCAGTCTTAGAAGCATCGCAGAAACCATGAAGGTCACATGCTTGATAACTGTCCATTATAACGCAGCGAGGTAACTGAAGTTGAGCGAGACATAATAAATACCTCACGCTTGTATTGTGACCAACATGAACAAATCTCGGCGGAGGGAGCCTCATCCCAAGACGATCCTTATGTCCAAAGAATCTGGATCAAGTGCTTTGCAAAAAGAGTAACAATCCAAGTGGGTCAAATATGCGTGCGACTTCAGAAAGTATTGATCTTTTGGTACAGCAACGGTCGATAGTGTCTATTTTGTAAGTTAGGGAATCATAAGTTGGATTCCAGTTCAAGCCCAACACCTTCTGAAAGTAATCAGCAGTGTCAAATGATTGACAATTAGTTTGGCGTAATGATGGGGGTATGGAGTCTAATATGATAGGATCGTTGCTAGACCACTTCCTCAAATCAA
Organism: Rutpela maculata; assembly: GCA_936432065.2. Classification (NCBI taxonomy): domain Eukaryota; kingdom Metazoa; phylum Arthropoda; class Insecta; order Coleoptera; family Cerambycidae; genus Rutpela; species Rutpela maculata. The sequence continues at coordinate 248,207,547 of OW386285.2, forward strand.
ATCCACCACTTTTAAGAAGACCTCGAAGTTGAGATTGTAAAGTAATAGCTTCTTCAGCAGACGAACAGCCCGTGACTACGTCATCTACATAAATGTCGCTAAGTAATACTTTTTCAGCGTAAGGAAAATTATCTTTTTCATCTGAAGCAATTTGTAAGAGTGCGGATAGCTAGATATAGAGAAGATGATACTCCGTATGTAACAGTATTCAATTCAACTTCTTAAACAGAAGTGTTTGGAGAAAAGCGCCATAATATGCGTTGATAGGCTCTGTGATCAGATGTTACTAAAATTTGCCTGTACATTTGTTTTATATCTGCAATAAGTACAGTGGAATGGGTACGAGAAAGTAATGATACTATGTCTTGTTGTAATTTAGGACCTGTTATTAAGGTGTCATTCAGAGAAACATTATTAGTAGACTTTGCTGAGTCGTCAAAGACGACACATAATTTCGTGGTAGAACTTTCCGGCTTCAACACATAATGATGAGGAATATAATAACATGAATCGGAATGATTGGAAGCACTTTGACCACTCACAGGAGACATGTGTCCACAGTCAAGATAATCCTGCATGAAATTTGAATATTCTTGTTTTAATCTAGAATCTTTATTCAAGCGATTTTCCAGAGATAAAAAACGACGCATTGCGGTATTAAAAGAATTACCTAAAATAGGAATATCTTCACGAAAAGGTAATGAAACGATGTATCTGCGTGTTTTGTCACGAGTATGAGAATTGATAAAATTTTGCTCGCACGTAATGTTCTCTGGAAAATTGAATATTTTGTCAGGTATGCTTTCAAGTTCCCAAAACTTCTTTAATGTGGAATCAAGTTGTGAATAAACAGACACATGAAATGAGTTAACAACAGCGAGTATAGAAATATGAATTTTTCCTGATAGTATCCAACCAAAGATGGTTTTCATTGCGATTGGTTCACCAGGACGACCATATTTAATGGCGGGTTGTATTATTTGTGAGTAGACATCAGCACCAAGCAAGATGTCTATTCACTCGATTTCCTATCATCACGATCAGCGAGAAGCAGGTTATTTAAATGTTCATAACCTTGAGTGGCAATGTGACTAGACGGAATATCATTACAGATGACCGGCAAGACCATTGCCTGTATATTAAAACTGGGATATCTAAACAGCGGAGTGACCTGACAAAACGTCATGCCAGTACAAGCGGGTGAAGAAGTTCGACCAATTTCTTGAATAGGAACGGAGCATTGCACGAGCGGTAAATTAAGTATGTTTAGACATTTCTCAGTTATTCTTGATATTTGACTGCCATTGTCTATAAGAGCACGGCAAGTTTGAAAATTACCACTAGCATCACAGTTAGATACTAAGGCAGTAGATAAAAGAACTGTAACTGGAGCAATAGCACTAGCAACAACTTGAGGAATGTCAGCAGCGGCGGCATTATCTGTAGAATTAAAAGTCGAGATCGTAGTTGCGTCACGTGAAAAATGTAGCATCGTATGATGGCGTTTTTGACACACGCGACAAACAGACAGGGAAGCACAAGTCGAGAAACTATGTGTTCCAAAGCAATTTACGCAACGTCTGGATTCTTTAATAAAGTTATATCGATCTTGAGGCGACTTATTTAAAAACATATCACATTTAAAAATAGAGTGGTTAGCATTGCAAACAAAGCAAGATGCTTGTTGAGGTTTTGCAAGAGGCACTGCTGAACCAATATTGTTTTGAGCAGATGTTTCCACCACGAGAGATTGCTGTTTTGATTTTATGGAAGATTGCGTATATTGCTTATGAGAAAATGAAGGAGAAAATATTCCAGTGTTAGAAGTTCAATACTGAGAGACACCAGAACAAATATTTGACAACATAGTGCTAGACTCCAAAGCATTACATTGATCGGTCAAGAATTTAATTAACTGTTCATATGTGGGCAACTCCGTAATGCTATGATGCATTTCAAAACGTTTTCTAGTATTGGGATCAATTTTCTGCATTAACCAATTAAATAGAGTAAAATCCCACAAGTCAATTTCATATTTATTGACAGCAAAAATATTTTCAGAAAATATATTTAAGAGAGTACGAAGAGAACTTGCGGAATTAAGAATATTTCCCCAATAGGTCGAAGTAAGTATAGGTTAATTGTCATATCTTTTCTCTAGAGTTCCGAATGCAATATGATAGTTATCAGAGGTTATTGGTAAATGTTTCACTAATTTTAATGGTTCATCAGATAAGGCACTTATTAAGTATTGGAATTTCTCTATGTTAGACAATTTTGTGTGATTGTGTATCAATGATTTAAACAGTTCATAGAATGAAGTCCATTCTATAGCATTACCTGAAAATTTAGGTATCTGAATCTCCGGTAAATGAACAGTATTTTTATTGCTTTCAACATTAACCTTGATTTGTAGTAACAGCAGACGTCATTTTAGTTAATTGTATATCAACAGCTTGCATGTTATCATGCAAATCATCTATTTCTTCCACCAGTGAATTCAGTTGATCAAAATTTTCAACTGACAGTTGACTTAATTTTAATGATTTGCGTTGTTCTTGAAAATCCTCGTAAATGAGGTTAGATCTTTTAAATTTTGCATAAAACATAGAGTGCGTTGAAGTGTCTGCCGTTAAAATTTATATGGGTGAGTCATCCAGACCATTCAGTGTTAGATTGGGTGAGATTCAGAAATCGAAGATTTGCGAACACGCTTGGGAGAACGGATATAGAATAAACTGGGACTCGGCAAAAATTTTAACAAGAGACAGATAGCAAGAAAAGAAAAATTAAAGAAGCGGCTATAATACTATTGAATGAGGATAAATGCGTGTCGAATTGTTCCATAGATGTTTGCCCAACCTGGCTGCCAATGTTAAAAAAAGAACTTAACAAACTCAACATTGTTTAAAATAAAACTATCAACTAGATATATCAACAGTTCTGTGCAAGCAGTAAGTATCTATGGATACTGAATATAACAAATACATTCTTAAAGCTGTGAGTCGTCTCAGTGAAAACTACCCCAGTCGGGGGCTGCTGTAAAGACGAACTACTAAATCGTTATATTCAAAACAGCAGCTCCCGATATATTCATGTGTATAAGAAAGCAAATCTCGAGGACATAAAGAAAATGTAAGCTGGATTTAAATAAATCATAAGAGTTCGTATATGGGATAAAAATTAATTCATAATTTTTAAAGTTGTGTTAATTTATTTTTTTTATATTAGTTATTTAGTCGATATTTTTGTGTCGGTTTTTTTTTTAAATTTGTAATTTAATTTAATTTTATACTTTTTAAACTAAACGTATACATACAACATAGCGTATTATTATATCACGAGTTCCACACAGAACTTTTTAACCCTTAAGCCGACACTGTCCAATTTTGTATTCTACTAGTCGCACACGGTCTACAAGATCGGTTCTATTATAAATATATTTATGTGTTATATTTAATTTTAATAAAAACCGCATCAAAATCGGATCTCCCGTTGAAGAGATATAAAGCCACAGACAGACAGACAGACAAACATACAAACATACGGGTCTCTTTTTTGGTCGGGGGTTAAAAATTAACTAACTTCAAACTTTTGGTTATTTTTTGGTGGTGCGTTAATTTCTTGGAGAAGTGTATATTCATTGCGCCGTTCCTATCCGATATAAAACTTATAGTTTAAACCGAATCCTTCACCATTTCTTAGAATGCAACGTATGAGCGAATACACTATATGATCAAATTATAGTTTTAAAACTAAAAAAATTTGTCCGTCATCTTGGGACGTCCGCCATATTGAATTTAGTGTGACGTCATTTTATTTTCGTATTCTTCTCAGCAAACCCTTTCATTTGATACTCGTGTCATGGTGGTGCATAAAAAATAACTGACCCTTGATATTGGATTTGGAATGACGTCACTTAGCTAACCATGCATTGTCATCCGAACTAAACGTGTATGTAAAATTTCAGCTCAATCGGTTGGGGATAACTGCTTTAAAATTCAGTTGCGTCCGCCATATTGAATTTAGCGTGACGTCATTTTATTTTCATATTCTTCTCAGCAAACCCTTTCATTTGTATCATAAGGGTGCATAAAAAATAACTGGTCCGCCATCTTTGGGAGTCCACCATATTGGATTTGGAATGACATCACTTAGCTAACCATGCATTGTCATCCAAACTAAACGTGTATGCAAAATTTCAGCTCAATCGGTTGGGGATAACTATTTTAAAATTCAGTTGCAAGATTTGACCCACAAGAACAAGGCAAGTTACATAAAAGCTTGTAATCAAGATGGCGACCAAACATCAAAATCTAATACGGCAAAAACCTTCTCGACAAAATACTCTTTCAAATAAAAAAAAGTGCATCAAAATCGGATCACTCGTTGAAGAGATATGAAGCCACAGACAGATAGACAGGCATACAAACATAAGCGTCAAACTTATAACACCCCTCTAGAGCCCAATCCTCTAGTTTGTTCGCTCGTTGTATGAAAACTATTGCGCCTATCGGAAATATGCATAGAACCTTATTTGTAATAAATTTTATACGGAATATTATCAATGGGTATAAAATTTTCGGATTTCGTAGAAATATGCAGAAACCGCGGCGTGGTGTATTAGGGGTGATTTTTAAGCTCACACTTGTGGTTTGGGAACTCTTGCATTTCTAAAATGTATCCATGTATAATCCCCTAAGGGTAAAATATTATAATTTATTTCCTCTATTTGCCGAATTTAGGTCTAATATTAATGGACTAAAATGACAAAAAAATCAAATAACTCACTTTATTAAATATTAATTTTTATAATTATATTTTGTGTGTTGGATACAATTCATTTCAGAACTCGGCGATTCCTGCCAAAAAAAAATTATAAAAGTTTTAAGAAATAGATATGATATTTGACAAGATTCTGAAACCAATGACATCTAAGATTTGTCGAGTTTCTAAAACTCCTGGTACCTATCTGTATTTGAAACAGCAACAAAGAGATGTATTTCTTAAAGAGCAAGGAGTTTTAATGCATTGTATCTCTGGAAATGGCAAGAATATGCACAGTAGCTTGAATGATAATCTTTAATCATATTTAATAAGTATATTTCAAATAACTTCTTAATATTTTTTATGTCGGTTTTTATAAGATATGACCAGGCTGAGGCCGACATTAAGGCCGAAAGCGACGAGCGACGCTCACGATGACAATAATGATGCTGATAATAAAACTATTTTATTGTACCAAACAATTTATAAAAGTGGAAAACAGATCAAAATTTTTTGAAGAAAAAAGAACTAATTAGAAAACTAACGATACTACATTATGATGACATAATAACAACTATTGCTTATTTAATGGATATACTTTCTGTTTGTATATGAGTTTATTAATATCATAATCTTTAAATTGATCGTGAATTAGATTATAGTTGATATGGCATTAAAGACAAAATTTCTTCTATATATGGCCGTGTCATTAGTCTTATAACACTGTAACTACTTAAATTCATAACTATGAAAAGTCGAAGAAAAACTTTTCAAATTTTATACAAACTTCAGTGAAATCTTTTATCATATGGCTTCAAAATTTTTTACCAAATTTTCACTAACAATATTTTTAAAGCTTATAATAAATATCCTTAAAAACGTCATGAAATATCTCTACGAAATTTGTGGAAAACGTTATTAGAAAATATTTATAAATACTTTTAAATTATTTATTTTAAATTCTTGCAGATATTTATTATTTTTCAGTACCTTCAAAACTTTCGGACTTTCTTGAGTGATTTCTGTTCAATTTGTACATAAACATGTTCATACAGTCTTGCAAATGCAGACACAAAATTTTCGTAAATTCTAATTACAATTTAATTTTATGGATGAGCCTTTTCAGTTCTCACTATTCTTAAAACACATTAAGAAATCAACCCCTGACTTATTTTAAAAGCTCTGCTTATAATTCGTCTTGAATGCATATGAAGTTTATAATGCAATGTCTTATAAAATCTCTGGTACGTTTATTTATTCTCAGTTCTTATGAAAACTCGTGAAAACGAGCGAGAAATATAATAATAATAAAGCACTTCTGCTCTTATAAACAATAAAAAATTTTATAGTCTACATGTTCAGCTCATAAAAACAAAAGAATCTCATAATTGACCATAAAAACTCATACATTTTTTATTTGTATTAGGGTCGCCCATCTTTTTTCGAATTCAAAATTTTTAATTCCCACTCCTACAAATGGTTCCCTTTGATGAAAAAATAATCCCTGTAAAATATTATCGAGGGAAGGTAAATGGAACAGGTGCCGCAGGACACACCATATTTATGATAATGGGAATAAATGAAATTGTTTACATACTTTTGTTAAGAATAAGTTTAAATCTAATGACTAATCAGGCAATATAAATATTGAAAATTTTATCTATGTTATGACAAGTAAATATCTCTTACACCACCGTAACTTCGTAGTTTAGGAAAGAAATCTGTAAAATAAAATTACTACTACTTATTGCATTAAAAAATGTATCAAATTTTTTAATCATAATTTATTTTCGCTCCGAGTTGATGAATAACTTTCTAAAAAACCGCTGCACAAGGAAACACTACTTCCACATCCAATTCTCTATCCAAGTCACTCACAACGAAAAAACTTTGTATGTGGAAATAATTGTTAATGGAATTTTAATAATATAATATTTGAAATCCTCTACCCCAAAAACCCATCAAACGATACCCCTTATCGGTAGTGGGGTGGGGGTTGTGATAGGGGGTGGTAGTGGGAGGTGGATGAAGTAAAAAAATGTTTTGAGGTTTCTGGTTCTTGTACATACACTAAATCACAATTTTTTTCATCCCCTTTAATAAGGGGATAGGGGTTGGTAATGGTGGTGGCTAATACCAAAAATTTTTTTGAGACCTTAGCTTGTCTTGTATATACTAAATACCAATTTTATGGACTCTTACCTGCTTGATTTACCCAAATTTACCCCAATTTACCCCCAACCCTTCGACGGAACAAGATGAAAATATAATCTAGTTCTAGATCTCGTTAAAGTACATATGTGTACCAAATTTCAAGTCAATATCTCAAACGGTTCCAGAGTAAACGTGCGCACAAAAAAAAGTTACAGACAGACCGACAGACCGACAGACCGACAGACCGACAGACAGACAGACCGACAGACAGACAGACCGACAGACAGACAGACCGACAGACAGACAGACCGACAGACAGACAGACCGACAGACAGACAGACAGACCGACAGACAGACAGACAGAAATTTATTTTTCGCTCAAACTTAAAATCTCGACGTTTCACGACATTTTAAGCCTATTTGAACAATAAAAATTTTCCAAATTTTTTTGTCGTTACTATACTTCCACTGGATGTGGAAGTAATTATGTGGACAAGCTCAATTTTTCAAGACAATCTTCTGGACTTCCTTGTTTTTTTTGAATTCGTTCAATACCTTCTTCGTTTTATGTTTTTTATTCAAAGCTTCAACCATATGCTCCTCTTGGAAATAACGCCATTAAAGAAACATAAAAGTTAACATTCATTGGACCACAAATGGTTCACTAATTCATTACTTGTGTCTTGAAATATTCCTTTGTAAATGTTTTTATAATTCATTCATTCATTAAAAAATTGTAAATCATGAAATGGTGCTTACTGGCATATGGCGCTTTAAACCAAACCACGGCCGACTCTGTTAACTAGAGTCGGCCGTGACCAAACCTTAGACATATATTTTAACAACTGTGTTTTCATTGTGAGCTACTTTAAATTGATCTAAAGGATATTTTTAGACAGCAAACTGCCTTGGACATCCAACGTTCGTTGTAAAATGCACCTGGACGATAAAAGGTTGTTGGTGGGCTGTTTTTCAATAAAAAGTTTAGAAAGCATTAAAAATTCTTTATAATCATTACCGGTTGTTATAGTTTTAAAAATGCATCGAGATTTGAAATTGCAGCTTTAACTGGCAGTTAAATGTGCTTAATTACTTCCACATCCAGTGGAAGTATAGTAACGATAAAAAATTTTTAAAAATTTTTATTGTTCAAATAGGCTTAGAATGTCATGAAACGTCGAGATTTCAAGTTTGAGCGAAAAAAAATTTCTGTCTGTCTGCCGGTCTGTCTGCCGGTCTGTCTGTCGGTCTGTCTGTCGGTCTGTCTGTCGGTCTGTCTGTCGGTCTGTCTGTCGGTCTGTCTGTCGGTCTGACTGTCGGTCTGTAACTTTTTTTGTGCGCACGTTTACTCTGGAACCGTTTGAGATATTGACTTGAAATTTGGTACACATATGTACTTTAACGAGATCTAGAACTAGATTATATTTTCATCCTGGTCCGTCGAAGGGTTGGGGGGTAAATTGGGGTAAATTTGGAGTAAATAGGTAAATCAAGCAGGTAAGAGTTCATAAAATTGATATTTAGTATAGACAAGAGAAGCTAAGGTCTCAAAAAAAACTTTGGTATTAGCCACCCCCATTACCACCCCCAGCCCATTATTAAAGGGGATGAAAAAAAATGTGATTTAGTGTATGTACAAGAACCAGAAACCTCAAAATATTGTTTTACTTTATCTACCCCCACTCCCACCCCCTGTCACCAACCCCACCCCACTACCGATGTGGGGTATCGTTTTATGGGTTTTTGGGGTAGAGGATTTCAAATATTATATTATTAAAGTTCCATAAACAATTATTTCCAGATACAAAATTTTTTCGTTGTGTGACTTGGATAGAAAATCCGGATGTGGAAGTAGTGATTCCTTGGGCAGCGGTTTTTACTTCCACGTCCAGTGGAAGTATAGTAACGCCAAAAAAAAAATTTTAAAAAAATTTATTGTTCAAATAGGCTTAGAATGTCACGAAACGTCGAGATTTTAAGTTTGAGCGAAAAAAAAATTTCTGTCTGTCGGTCTGTCTGTAACTTTTTTTGCGCGCACGTTTACTCTGGAACTGTTTGAGATACTGACTTGAAATTTGGTACACATATGTACTTTAACGAGATCTAGAACTAGATTATATTTTCATCTTGTTCCGTCGAAGGGGGGTAAATTGGGGTAAATTTGGGGAAAATAGGTAAATCAAGCAGGTAAGAGTCCATAAAATTGGTATTTAGTATATGCAAGAGAAGCTGAGGTCTCAAAAAAAATTTTGGCATTAGCCACCCCCATTACCACCCCCACCCCATTATTAAAGGGGATGAAAAAAAATTGTGTGTACAAGAACCAAAAACCTCAAAACGTTTTTTTACTTCATCCACCCCCACCCCGCTACCGATGTGGGGTATCGTTTTATGGGTTTTTGGGGTAGAGGATTTCAAATATTATATTATTAAAGTTCCATAAACAATTATTTCCACATACAAAATTTTTTCGTTGTGAGTGACTAAGATAAAAAATCTGGATGTGGAAGTAGTGATTCCTTGGGCAGCGGTTTTTTCTATCTGAAATCCAGTTTTACTTCCACATCCAGTGAAAGTATAGTAACGACAAAAAAATTTTTTAAAATTTTTATTGCTTAAATAGGTTTAGAATGTCATGCAATGTCGAGATTTTAAGTTTGAGCAAAAAAAAATTCTGTCTGTCTGTCGGTCTGTCTGTCTTTTTGTGCGCACGATTACTCTGGAACCGTTTAAGATATTGACTTGAAATTTGATACACGTATGTATTTTACTGAGATCTGGAACTAGATTATATTTTCATCTTATTTCGTTAAAGGGTTGGGGGGTAAATTGGGGTAAATGGGGGTAAATAGGTAAATCAAGCAGGTAAAAGTGAAATTTAGTATATATATAAATTGATATTTAGTATATATAAAAGAAGTTAAGGTCTTAAAAATTTTTTTGGCATTAGCCACCCCCATTACTACCCCCACTCCATTATTAAAGGGGGTGAAAAAATAAAATTGTAATTTAGCGTGTATACAAGAAACTAAGGGCTTACATTTTTTTTTACTTCATTCACCCTCATTGCCAACCAACCATCACTCCCACCCCCACTACCGATGTGGCATATCGTTTTATAGGTTTTTGGGGTAGACGATTTCAAATATTATGTTGTTAAAGTTACTTCGAATAGTATGGAAGCGCAGTGGCTTTGCGACTACTATGGATGCGCAGTAGGTTTCCCCGAGTATTATGGATGCGCAGTGGCTTTCCTCGAGTATTTTGGATGCGCAGTGACTTTTCTCGAGCATTACGGATCGCAGTAGGTTACCTCAAGTAGCATGGATGCGCAGTGGGTTACTTTAAGTAGTATGGATGCGCAATGGCTTTTCTCGAGTATTATAGATGCGCAGTGGATTACCTCAAGTGGTATGGATGCGCAGTGGGTTTCCTCGAGTAAAATGGATGCGCAATAGAAGTAACCTATTGCGCATCCATTTTACTAAGAAGTATGAATGCGCAGTGGCTTTCCTCGCGTAAATTGAATGCACAGTGGGTTACCTTGGGTAGTATGGACGCATAGTAGGTTTCCTCGTAGAAAAAGCTTGAAGTAGAGGCTTTACTCATATCTAGTAGTTTACGACACACAACGATTTTGCATATCTTTGTCATAGCATTTTCTGCGTATTACTTTCACAACCAGTTGAAGTATATTAACGCAAAAGAAAAAAAAATTGGAAATTTTCATTGTTTAAATAGGCTTAGAATGTCATGAAATGTCAATATTTTAAGTTTGAGCAAAATAAATTTGTCTGTCGCGTCGGTCTGTCTGTTAGTCTTGTATCTTTTTGGTGCCCACGATTACTCTGGAACTGTTTAAGATATTGACTTAAAATATGGCACACGTATATATTTTAACGAGATCTGGAACTAGATTTATTTTCCGTTGCAGAGTTGAATGGTAAATTAGGGTAAATGGGGGTAAATAGATAAATCAAGCAAGTAAGAGTCCGTGGAATTAGTATTTAGTAAATATAAGAGAAGCTAAGGTCTAAAAAAAAATTTGGCATTAGCCACACCTATTACCATCCCCACCTCATTATTAAAGATGGTGAAAAAATAGTGTGTTTTAGTGTACAAGAGCCAAAGTCGTTAAAAAAAAATGTTCGCTTCATTCACTACCACCACCACTCCCTATTACCGATGTGGCATACAATTTTATTGGTTTTTGGGGTACATGATTTCAAATATTATACTATTAAAGTTCCGTAAACAATTATTTCCACATAGTGGAGTGCAAATATAGTATTTTTGTTGTAAGAGTCTTAAATGTGGAAGTAGTGATTCCTTGGGCAGCGGTTTTACTTTATTTTAGTCTATTTTAGGCCAAAATTCTCTAAAGCTTTTAAATTATGGAAACCAGATGAAGAAGGCATTATTATGTCAAATACAGTTCTCAAAACAAGTGCAATAATATGACGTTTACCAGGGAAGTGCATAATGTCTACTTTCTTCTAACATTAACCATAATAAATTTTATGGTTGAAATATTTCAACCATATTTTGAGAAAACTGGTAAACGGGCCTAGGTAGTTATCCACAAACTTTTACCTGCTTACGGCCCGAGTTCCCGTTTTCCAATTCATCCGAAATTTGCACATACATTTTTGTTAGTGTGAGGGATATTTTTGTCGCAAAAAAAATTAAAAACAAAAGTTTACCCCTATAAAGATGGGCCATCCTATTATGTATCGATGACGGGCAGAAACGCCTCGTTTTACAAATTTCACATTGATGAGCTAATGACCTTCATTTTCTTACTAGTTGCATAATTTGCAGTTTGAAAATATCTTCATCGAAATTTGTTCAGCACCGTGGTATAATTGGAATATGAGAAATCAAAAACTCTATTTGATGTTGGTTTGTGGTGCTTTAGCTCCTGTGCGATTAAATATCACAAATAAATTGATTATAAACTACAGTTTTTCAATTTGGGTGAGTATTGAACTTCTTTTTTATTATAATAATTATATATTACAGACACAATGAAGATATATCATATCGTAAAAGTTATCAATAATTAACTACTAATTGCACTTACGTTATACATAACTGATGGAGGTAAATGACAGTTTTCACATGGGAAATCTACAATAAAGCTACAACATTGCAGGTATTTTGTCGTGTCCACATTCATTGTAGCGCAGCTAAAGACTCTCAATGTTGCTCTAGATTAACTCACCACCACTCGTTTGGAGGACGCACGTCGCTATAGCTATTTGTGTATTAAGATCGCAAAGTGCCACATTGTCGCTCGATAGTGTAAGTTGAGAGAAACATTTGAGAGCGACAATGACACTTTGCGCTCAAATTACACACATAAATCTATACGATCGTTTGAAAATATCAAAATAAGAAATAATTAAGTTGAATTTTGGCGATTCATCAACATATTATGAGTATGCCTTGCATATGTGGTGAAAATAAACAGACGAAGAAAACACAATCGCTGTCAATTTATTTAAGATTTAATAATAATTATTATAAAATTGGTATTCTTCGTATCAATAAATTAGGTAATTAGTTATTACTCTTACATCGACTCTCATTATATTAAAAACAATTTTGGGGTATTATTGTTTCATAAAAATATATTGTCAATGTTCCGACTAAGCTTGTTTAAGTGCAGATGCACTGAAACGAGCGTAAAAGTACTTTGTCGCTAGTTGTCATGGATGACAAGCGGCAAAGTGAAATTATTCACAGCTGGTCGGAAAACGTCAACTTTGCGCTTTCAAAATGTGAGTAAAAAGCCTACTTTATATGTCGATCGTAGATAAAATTTAGTTTCTACAAGAGCACCAAGTCGCTCCTTCTCCAACGTATAGGATGGCTTGACCACTCAGTAGTGTTGGGAGAAGTTTGTGTGAGACACCAAGGACCGGCGTTCTATAGTAGATGAGATAAGGTGAAAGTTATACATACCATAGATTGCTACTACTCCTATCAAATCTGCCTTTTAATGATGATGTACTTGCATTATATCTCATAGCTCTAATCACTTCTTAATTTCTTAATGAATTGAGGGTCTAATGAGAATCCCTTTACATTCAGTTGACGACCTAACACACGAAAACACCTGAGAGATTAAACTTAAAGTTAATAATTCAATCAAGAAAAGTTCAAGAGTTCAATAATACCATTTAGTGTAAAGAAAGTTTAAAAATGTACCAAAACAAAGGTGATATTTAGCTAATAAATTATTTGATGGTATCTGCTTACGAAACACGACAAGAACAGACTTATCCCTCAAGGGGCATTATCGCAACTACATGCAATGGATAATAACAGTATCAATCGACTAGCACAAAAAGATTCACAATTTCTTGGTAGTTCATGTTATGGTTATTTAACTTGAGACTGACGGCAACAATATATTCACTTAAGGACCCTGCACCAAATACATAGGAAAATTGATCTCGGTGAAAAATTTTGTAACTCTGGAAAAAGGGAGTTCTCGTTGTCCCAATCAAACTTTCAAGTGTAATCTGGGTCTGAAAACCCGCCGTTTCCGAGTTACAGACAATCGAATTGAATTATTTAATTTTGATTCATGTTAATAAATTGAAAAAAATATATTGCAAAGGATGTGGACATAGGCCCTATTCTTATAATTATTATTATCCTTGATCGACCAATCTGTGTGAAGCGAAAATCCCTAGGTACTTTGTATATTGATTTTCGCTTCCTACAGATTGATCGACAGTGGATAATAATAAATATAAAAACAAGGCCTATATCCACATCCTTTGCAATATTTTTGTTTTCAATTAGCATGAATCAAAATTAAATAATTCAATCTCTGGGATGAACAAGCTGTTGAGCAGTATCTTCCAAAAGCTATAAAGAATAGCATAACGTTTTAATATTATTAAGTTTCTTTATTCTACATTTTAATAAATTATATAAATAAAAAGTCTACATTTTAGTCTTAAAAGATGCCATGGTGTAGGAGAAATATTCAATGGTCATCTACAGTACAATTTTACATAGTTATGAAGCTTATAGAATTTGGTATGCGTTGATGAACATGATTATGACACTGAAAAAAAGTCTAGATGTGATTTAATAGGAAACATATTATGTATAGTTATTAGAAGTAGATAATAGTTAGTTTTATGTGATTTAAAATTTATTTTGAAAATTATTTGTCGATGCGATGAGAAGCGAAAATCCCTGATTTTTCTATTTTTCCTGTAACTCGGAAACGGTGGGTCTGAAAGCCTGCAGACCCAGTTTACATTTGAAAGTTTGATCGGAACAACAAAAACTCCCTGTTCCCCAAAGTTACAAAACATTTCACCGAGATCCATTTTACCATGTTATAGAATCCCAGTCCCAGAATCGACCTAAGTCGAAGACTAAATGAAAGTTTCAACTTAGGAAAAATTCATTTAAAGATATTTTAGAGCATAACTAAACAAAGACAAAATAGACACAACACGTGGCGCCCAAACATTGATCTCATACGCGTTCCCAAGTAAGGCACGACACGTGGGGTCCAGAAATTTTTCACCTAGAAAAATATGTTATGTCCAAGCCACGAGAGTGATAGTATATTATGGTCATGATAAAGTATACTGAAAATAAAAGTGTAATTTTTGGTCAAAGACAAAAATACATTATACTTTTTCAAAAGTGCGTCGAAGTTGGACTTCGAATTCGTGGCGTACCGAAAGGGCGAAACCGAAAAATGGGCAAAGGCGCGTAGCGTCTATAGGCAATTATTTGGCAAAAATTAGTAAAAACGGACAAGGCCGGTTTCTCGAATAAAGCAAAGGGTCTAGCAGGATAAGATAAGGTCAGTGGCCCCAGAAAGGTTTTTCAAAATAACTTGTGTTATGATATCGGTGAGTAATAAAGTTACCATTGACACAAATTCAGCCTCCGATCTTCCTGCGTTCTTGAGATAATTGACCATATATAGGCTAGAGCGGGTATTTTTGAAAATAATTTTATTCAAAAACTATTGCAGCTAAACTAATAAAACAAAAACTCTTTGTTAGATAATACATTGTTCTATATTATATATTTTTTGTAGAATTTTTCAACTATATTTACTATTTAAAAAAATTAAAAATTAAATAATTTTATTTTTTTTCATAATTCGTACAGAGGTACAATCACAGAAAAAATATATAATAAGTAAGCTTACCATGTCTAGTATTATCACCAAAAGGTGCATTCAGATAAAATGGGTGCAACACTTTGAAAAAAAAATAAAAACTCGTTAAGACCGTTCTGGAATTTTTACTACTTTAATATAAACTTGCTCATACATGTATAAACAAGTATTTATGTATTTATAATTTAAATAAAAAAGTAAATGCTCTGAATTACAGTTATTATTTACATTAAGAATAAGAAAGGTGCAGTATAGATAAAAATAAAGTTCAAGAAAATAATATTTATTATGATACATATTATTAATTATTACAATATAATTAATCTTCGTCGCTGGCCTCATGAATAGCTACGTGAACGTTTTCTGATGTAAATCTATTAGATAAATCTTCTGCTGCACGTACTATGCGGGAAAAATATCGGGCATGAGATAAGTAATATACGGCTATGAACAGCATCCTACCGTTCTTATTTCATTGGGACAGTTGCAGAAATATCGGCGTATGCTTTGAATTGTCGTTCCGTTAGGTATATAATCAATGTAAATGTGGTAAGTTTTACTGTTGATATGCCTTGATCTCACTTCCAATTTTAATATGTTGGACGCGACTTTAACAAAAGTAATCTCATAATGTCCGTTTAATATCATTGAACTTATTTTGGTTCTATTTGTAGTCTATTCCCAGAATTTTTTTAAAATGTTATCGACATAGCAGTATCAACTTACGTCATAACAACTGACTGACATTTATATTTCCATTATTAAGTTAATTTCAATAATATACACTCAAAGAAAATAATAGGTAAATTCAACCAAAAAGAGCATATGAAATCGCGCCTATCTAGTTTCATAGTTAAATCAATCAGAAAAGAATAGTCATACAACTTTATTTGTTTTCGTAAACAAATAGTAGTTTAATAATCATATCTTCTTGTAACAAATTAAATAGTACAATGACATTTTTTTATGTTCACTAACCATTTTCAATTTGGTCTACAATTAAATAGTACAACGACTTTGTTTTTTGTTCACCAACTAATTTTTACGTTGATCTACACTTTATTGTATGATGAAGTTTTTTTTGGTCAGCCAAAATCTCAGTATTGAAACATCAGACCACCCAAACCAAAGATTAGAGATCGTTTATATGATCCATCCAAATATATCGATGATCCCTGAGAGAATCTGAACATTGCAATCATGTTATTAATTTTCTATAAATTCATAAAAGTATAAGATAATGCATGATTGATTATTGTCAGTCATTTGTATGTAGCGTCATCTGGGAATAATTTCTGTAATAGACTACGTGGTAAGCAAGCAAATTTTATGGTAATTCTTTTAGAACTTCTAGAAGACGACAATAATATTGGTTTGTCTACCAAGTACAATAATACAGCGAACTAATACTGGGTTAGAATTACAATTCGATAATAGTTAAAAATAAAATATACTATTATCTAGTTTAATTTGACAGAATTCAACAAAATAATAGTCAGACGAACAAAATAATAGTCTTATTCATCTATTTTTTAAGTTAATGTTTGTTTTGTTGTACGACAACTTTTTATTAATTAAAATAACAATCACGTCTTGTTTAAAAATACCATCAATATAGTTTGGTTTAACAAAATTAACGATATTGTTAGTTAACCATTTTTTTTTGTTGAATTTACCCATGCTATTTCTTTGAGTGTACTGTCAACAGAACAATTAAATTAAAAAAAGTTCATTTTTTTTTCTAAGAGTTGTACTACTTTTTTGTTTAATCAAGTGTACTTACAGTCTCTGTCAAACAAAATTAATAGTCCAGATTCTGGAGACGTTTATCTTTCACTCCTAAGTACCCGTCAGGCATAAAGCTAGAAAGTGTCGTATTTGATATAAAACGTTCGACTGAATATGAATCCGGAAGGCGTATAAAAATCGGGGATTGCCTTCAACCCTCAATCCGCGAATTTTCCCTTATTTCAGAAATCGTAAAAAATTGAATTTTTAAGATATAACTTGCGCTTTTCCAGCGAAAGATCAGCTAAAAATCTTTAGCGTAATTTCAGCATTTTTATTGGGTAGGCAGGAATTTTTTTACAGATAACCCAATAGATGGAAGCAAAACGAACCCTGTAATCCCTAAACGATAACCCCATCAATCCAAATGACCGAGGGAAAGCGAGTGCTGCAAAAAGTTGAACCATAGACAGGAAATCCTCCCCTGACTAATTGTATTGAAAACCTTTGACTTGATTGGCGTAATTGTCATACTTATTATTTTTTCCGGAAGAATTTCGTAATTCGCCAGATTTGAGTTAAACAATTTAATACTCTTTCAAAATATTGGGTGGGCATTTGCCTATCCTTGCCCACCCGAATTACGCCTATGCTAAAAATCCATTGTTTTTTTAATTGTAGCTCACAGTGTATTTAATAAAACAGTGTAATCAAAACACATCTAATATTTATAGAAGAGCCGCGCCCAACATATTAATTTACAATATAATACAATACAATATACCTAATGGAACGATAATTCAAAGTATACGCCGATATTGCTGTGACTGTCCCAATGAAATAAGAACGGTAAGATGCTGTTCACATATAGCCGCAGCCGTATATTACTTCTCTCATGCCCGATATTTTTCCCGCATAGTACGTGCGGCAGAAGTTTTATCTAACATATTTACATCAGAAAATGTTCACGGAGTTATACGTGAGGACAGTAGTGGCGCCGCTAGCCTTTTGAAATGGGTGGGCGGATGCCGGCAAAGGGCGGGCGGTACAATGATAGACGAAGTTAGCAAAAAAACAAAGTTTACATTTATCATTTATATTATTATTATCCTGCATCGCCGGCGTAGAGATGTGGCGTGATGCCTCAAGTCAACGGCGGCGACACAGGGTGGGCAGCGACCGGCGCTTGGATTTGCAGTGTGGGCTCGCGCCGCCACTGGAGGACAGCGACGAAAATAAATTATATAGTAATAATATAATAACTTATATCATAATAAATATTATTTTCTTTCACGTTATTTTTATCTATACTGCACCTTTCTTATTCTTAACGTAAATAATAACTGTAATTCAGAGCATTTACCTTATTTATTTAAATTACAAACTCATAACTACTTGTTTATACATTTATGAGCAAGTTTATATTAAAGTAGTAATAACTCCAGGACGGTCACAACGAGTTTTTATTTTTTTTCAAAGTGTTGCACCTATTTTATCTGAATGCACTTTTAAGTGATAATACTAGACATAGTAAGCTACATTATATATTTTTCTGTGATTGTACCTCTGTGTGACTGAAAAAAAAAAATTAAAAAATTTTAATTTTTAATTTTTTTAAATAGTAAATATAGTTGAAAAATTCTACAAAAAATATATAACATAGAAAAATATATTATCTAAAATAGTTTTCGTTTTATTAGTTTATCTGCAATAGTTTTTGAATAAAATAATTTGTGGTAACTTTATTACTCACCGATGTCATAACACAAGTTATTTTGAAAATACCTCTATGGGGCCACTGACTCTATCTTATCCTGCTAGATCTTTTGGATTGATCCAGCGGCTCCTCAATTGAACGAGTGCATTGGATAATCAGTAGAAAGCGATAGTAAGAAAACCAAATGCAGGGTTTTTCCAAATGGCAAAGTTATAGAGAAAGCCGCCTTGGGCATAAGTAAGGCAAAAAGCCATTTTACCAAACAGTCACTCGAAGGCGAAGTCGTGTCACATCCCTTATATTGAATCTAGATGAGGACCGGTACGTCGCATCGTGAGACTGACAGAAAATTGTAATAATTCATATACAGTTGAACTCATATGGCACTTCGCTCTTGCGAATGATATAATCACGATAAAAAACTTCGTCCCAAAATTCTAAGTAAAAATATGTTAATATTATTTCAAGTCAGCCCTGAGAACCCACAATGCTTTCATCAATTTCTACGGAGACTGTGTGGATCTTTTCTACCAAATTGATTGTCAGCACACGCTCTCCATTGCACGGTAGCATTATAAAAACTCTCTGGAAGTGGTGGTCGACCTTACCCTACTTGGGGGAGGCGATTAAGTTCAAATTATACAGTTTATTAAATAGGATATCGCATAATTTCATTGTACTTATTTATTCTTTGAACTTTTGCATTGTATTGATTGTATGACTTGTTGTAAGTCTCATCCCTCAAGGGTTTTCGTTTGATAAGCCAGAATTAAGTAAATTGGTGTCTCGGGACTCTACATGTTTGTATCTCAGTACCCCGGTCACATTACGGAAGTTCGAAAGGGATTTTTTATAAAAACAATTCAGAGTTTTTTAAGCACAAAATCCATTGACATTAGGTAAATAAGAAAAAGTGCATCGAAAGAAAAACCAATTTTTGGTGAGAGAGTCGTTAGTAATCTACGGTAAGAGCAGCCTTGGCCTATTTCTTAGCCATCCAATATCTCGTACATCTTACTGAACTCGCCTGGCAATAGAAGACTATAGGCGAACAAGGGAGAACGCAACTGGCATCCTTAATAAATAAATTGGTGTCGCGTGACTCAGATGCTGTGTGGTAAGTTCTTCTACAAGGGTCCTTGTGGCTAGCCTTAACAGTTAGAAATATTTGATCTGATAATCTTGTTGCAGCTTTATATGAGTTGTATGAGACTTTCCTGCCTCCTTGCGAAGACGTACTGATAACACAACCCGATAAGGGTAAAATACCAATGGTGCGCTTTTGAGCTACCCCAATGAAAATATCCGTATAAGAATTTTTATGTGTTAAGCGACTTTTTTAATAACTTACTATTTTCGAAATAAAATTCAACATTTTCGCCATTAGTACCATAAATCGTCAAAGTTGTAAAACATATTTTCTAAAGTCGAAATTTGGCTCATTTTCGACTTCTTTCTCTTTGCCTGTATCGACTTTGGTCGATTTTCTAGGGTTCTGTAACATTGCCATGGCGCGCGGCGAGCTAGGTTTGCCCATTGAACCGATTCATAATTGCACTCTCACTGAGATCGACTCGGTGATCGATGAGAGAGAGAAGCAATCTGTCATTCTTTCCACTTATTGTTCGATTATACATTCTGACAAGAATAGCTCTAGCCAATCACATTCTCAAAAATTTATTAAGTAGGTAAAATTATAAGCCAAACATTTATATAATTTTCTTTAAAAGTTCAAAAGATAGTAACTAAAAATCACCAAAAAGATTCTTATTTATAAGAAACTGTAGATTCTGTTTGTTTTTAATTTCATTTACAAAATCTACATTTGATTTACAGAAAATTATTTGTTTCCGTTTATAAACTATACAAACATGTACATTTTATGACGAATATCTGATCAAAATACCGCAAAACCTAAGTTCTCATGGATCTTACATCCGATGATATTATGATCCGATAGATCTGCTATTGGTGAAATTATTTGGAGTTAATTTGGTGGGCTGTTCTTGTCAGAAAATTAATTTTTTTATAAAATGTCAGATAAAGTTGAACATTTTTAAAAGTTTTCCCATACCGTATGAATCTTATCTTCATTTTTATTGATAAAATGTGAGTTCCCAATTGTCAAAATGCCTAAATAGTATATTAAAGTATAAGTGGATATTAAGGTCTTTAAAACACGCGCGATTTTTCGAGCACGACGGTGCAGCCGGAGTGCTCGAAATAAAGCAAGTATTTTAAAGACCAGTTATCCACGAAATTCTTTACGCTATTTTTTTTTTATTGGTACACTTTGAAATCATAAATACTGGTATTATTACTACAAAAAATGGAAATAAGAATTAAGAATGTAAAATGGTTGAATTCGTGATGTGACATCAGGATACCTATCAGTGTCATGAAAATGAGAAAAAAATTAATTTGCAATCTGTCACATAGGATTAATTATTGTCACTACAGTTGTTACTGATTGTATATTGATTTAAAATGAGTTCTAACATTGATTACTTAAATAGAAAAGCAGAATCGCGGTTAATACCGCAAAAAATCGGAAGGCGCTTATAAAAAAGAATACGACAAGTTCATCAAATGGATAGAAGAGCAAAAGGTAACAGATACACAGATGAACGAGTTATACTTGCTTACCTTTGATGTTGCCATGGTAACTTTAAAACGGGCGTTTTTAAAACTTGGATTTAAACACTCTGAGGCGTACTTTAAATAAGCAAAATAGGGTACCAATAAAAAAAAAGTTGTTTAAACTAATTTAGTAATAATTATTGATCCAATTTGATCAAAAAAGGGAAAAAAAAAACAAGATTTTACGTGTGAAATAAATTCAGAAATAGAAGTGAACCGTTGTATCACTTACATATTTTAATTATTTGGGAATATCTGTGAACATCTTTAATAACTGTTGAATGTTGTTGGACAATTTACAATGTTCCAGAACTATAATGCCTAACGTTACTAAAATCGTGCTTTTAAACATACGATTACCGGAAAAAAATTGTTTGATTTGAGTTAATATATACGATAAAGGAAACATACAATCCCGATTCGGATTTCGAATATCGAATCCATGAGACTTAGCTTTAGAGAGATATGGTATTCTATTCAGATTTTACGATTTCAGTGCTCCATCTCTTAAACTCAAATTTTCTGAGACTGTTCAAAATCATAAAACAGTATATATTCCAGAATAGAGCAACTCGACCGGGGTTGCTTTTCCATAAGAAACGTGTGGGGGTCCTAATTTCATGGGACTAATAGGTCTAACACATGACTTTCAGAAAGTAGTGGATAAATTCAATCAAAAGTTTTCAATTTTTTTTGGAAAAACCGCTCAGATAAGTCAAAAATAAATGCCACCTTTTGACATATTTTTTAATTTTTCTTTTTTTTTTTTTTTTGGCAACTTTCACAAAGTTATGACATTATCGATATATTTCTTTAATAGCAACCCCCATTTTTGTTACGGAATTTAAAAGAGCAAATCTTTTTACAAACAATACGGTAAATATAAATCAGGAAATTTTTAAGAAAAACTGTTTTGAAATTTAAAAAGAAGTGGTATCTCGGAAGATCGACTTCTTCTGGATCTGTATCTAGAGTTATAAGTGCAGGGATGAGGGTGTTTTGAAGAAAATGCAAATACCTTACAACGGTTAGGGTCTCGACAAAGAAATACGGGCCCAGAATTCTTCCAACTATCCCACACCACACTTTCAATTTATAAAGGTCTGAGTGTAATATTTCATCATCCCGTGGGGATTCCTTGCAGCCCAATTACGATAATTTTGCTTATTGACATGGCTCTTTAGAACAAAGTTGGCTACATCAGAAAAAAAAAAAAATTTTATAAAGTTATTATCATTATTGCATAGTTCGTCCAGCTGCTCGAAGAATTGATTTTGCCGATCAAAGCCGTCTTCAGACAGTTAATGAACGAGGTATACCTTATAAGGATGGTACCTTGATTTCTTGAGTATTTTGTGGGCAGTTGACAGTGGGCTATTAGAATGAGATGCAATGCCCTAAGTGTAGAATGTGGAGTTTTTTGCACTTCAACAAAACATTAAGCTGATCTTCTTTTTGTGATGATGGTCCACCAGATTTAGGAGGATCGCGAGGATGCCCAAATTTCTTCATTTTACTCTACTTACCATGCTTTAGCTAATAGGTTGCCGATCAGGAGAAGTGCATTAAACAATTCAACTACTTCAGTTTGGGTGCGCATCCTGGCATCAAAGCTAGGTAATCATGCAAATAATTTCAAATTCTTTTACGTTGGGCTAATTTAATGATTTATAGAAAAATAGTTAATACTTAACACTACAAACATATTGCTCTTCCAAGATACACCTGAAAGTAATAGTCAAGCAAACATCGGAATTTGTATATTCAAGAAAAAGAAAAACATTCCAAGATGACGATTTCAATTTTTTAATCACAGAATGCATTAAATATACAAAGTTAATTTAGTTGCTTTTGAAATTTCTTCATTTTTCCAAAGAAATTGCACACTTTTATCAAATTTATCGACTACTTTACGAAAACAGTGTAAGTATTTCAATATTAGGTGCGCTACCGATTACGTATATACACTTATAGTGTAGCGGCGTGAGCCACCAAAGATGCATATTTAGCGAGCAACCTATCAATGGGGTAGAACAAAAGAAACTATATATGAAAATGTAGGTCATAACTTATCACATCAGGAAATGCATGTTATCCAATCTATAAGTTGGTATAAGGGGTAGTTACAGCCCAGAAAGTAATTTTTTTAAAAACATGTGTTTTTACTAACCATTTTTACTGTAATTCGATAAAAATTCATGACAGAGGATATTTCTTTATGCTAAAATGTTCACACTGATTTGCTGAATTCGTTCATATATACCAACTATATAAAAATCGCAAAACTAATCATTCATGGTAAATCAAAGGGGGAGTAACAGTATGTGTACTACGGTAAGTCTAAACTTCTATTGGCCATAACTTTTGATTTCACGCTTACCAAAATCCTGATACATACATAGAAAACTTCGTTATTCTCTTAGCTTTAATTCAAGTACAAATACATGGAGCTACGTATTTCATTTTGTGATAATAATAGTATAAATTATATCGCAATGTCACGAATTTCTGCGCACCAAAGCTAAGTCGGTCTTATGAATGCATGGCCATGCGCGCTCGAAAAATCGACCTTATTGCTGATTTGCAAAGGGCATGGAAGGGAAATTATGCCGTTAACTCATGTTATAGGGTTTTGAGCTGTAATAATGAACAATTAAAATTAAGTATGTACAGTAAAATGTTTATCTCATGACTTTTTAAACATATAAACACTTTTACTTAATAATAAATTGACAGTTACAAAATAAATAAAAAGTTATTGTAGGAAACAAAACTTAAAAGCGATTTTACATATTTAGGATTATTATTCCATACATATAAGTCTATACAGCAATAGCTGTATACAGCAAAAGCTGTATAGACAGATTTTATGAACAAAAATCGGCAGCTACTGGAAGCGGCTGGAGCCTCCCCACCCGGTGAATCTTTGAAGCCGAAAAGAGCACTAAACAATATGAACGATCTCATTTAATTATATTTATTAAGTTGAAATATTTGTTTCGTATTAAATCAGGAAAAAAGTCTTGCGTTCCGTGGGATGTGGACCTAAGAACTTGAGTGTTAAATTTATAGTCTGCACAACATTAATATTTTATTCAATGTTTTTAATACAAATATATGCTTCATCGGATCCTAGCCCGGGGCCAGCCAGACAACCACGGTGAACACCGCCGTGGCGAGTGTGAGGCTGGACGGGGTAGGTCCGGTTTGGCTTGGAGAAAAATAGAAAAGTGGCTCCTGTTTTCTGTAGGCAGGCTTAAAGACTAGGCTAAAATTATAATGTGTCCACATGGACCTAAAATTAATATAAAAATAAACACAATTCTATAAAAACGTTCGTAGGCAAGAGCACTTAATAATTTTGATTATTGATACGGGAAACAACTAAACGAACAAACCTGTTCGTTGGTAATGGGATGGATGGCAGGGATGGCCATCTTTGGAAAAAACCATATAACTCTTGGTGGACAGCTTCCCTGCCAGATGTAGCCAGGGTAGTGTTCATGGTGGATCGTTTAAGTTTGAGTTGGTATATTTTGTTTTATCTTTTGGCCTCGACCAATTTTTCACTAAATCGGTCGGGGAAGTGATAGCTGTCAAATTTTTGGTTCCAATGTTTCTCTGGGGAATTTGGTTTTTGAAAAATGTTTAGGTTGGTACCAATGTCTTAAATTGTTTTTAGGTTATGTAGTACTATTTTTAGGTTATGTTGCCGGAAGTAGCGGAAATAGTTTTTAAAATATAATGTCACCGTCACTTTTAAAGTTTTATTGGAAAAAACTTACCGAAAGCGTTCCCGTGGGATTGCTTATACTTGTAAGGCTTGTAAGCGGTTCAGGATGGCCTCTCACACCATACGTGGGCTTTATAAACGTCGAAAAAACTTGTAATCTCTCGATGCACCTGACACGTCAAAAATACTCAGCATACAGTCTACACGCTTTAACACACTAGCAGAGAATTTAAACCACAAATGGACCCGTAGTAATTTTTGGGAATTTTCCTTTGAATCCATTTAATAAAATTTGACATTTTTCTGAAAAGTGTTATTTTCCCGAAAATGTGACATTTCTCCGATACTTTGACATTTTCTCGAAAATTTGACATTTTTCTGAAGTGACATTACTCCGAAAATTTGACAATTTTCAAACATTTGACATTTTTCTGAAAGGTGACATTTTTCTGAAAGGTGACATTTCTTCGAAAATTTGACGTTTTTTCGAAAATTTGACATTTTCCTGAATTTTTGACATTTTTCTGAAAAGTGACATTTCTCTGAAAATTTGACATTTTTTCGAAAATTTGACATTTCTCTGAAAATTTGACATATTTCTGAAAAGTGACATTTCCCTGAATATTTAACATTTTTTCGAAAATTTGACATTTTTCTGAAAAGTGACATTTCTCCAAAATTTTGACGTTTTCCTGAAAATTTGACATTTTTTAAAAATCTGACATTTTTCTGAAAAGTGACATTTCTCCGAAAATTTGATATTTCTTGGAAATTAAAAAAAAAATTTCGTGACTCGTCTTGTAGAAATATTTTTTTGATATCATCATCAGTTCGCCTGTTATAAATAAGAATTTTATGCTTTTACGACGTCATCAGAACGTAGGTGTATTTTTAATTCACTCGTATTCCACCCATCTACAATATTTCCATCTACATTTCAAACTTTAATTGGATGTTTCCAATAGTTAAGTCGATATCTGCACCAGTTTCTAAGAATTTTTCTTATTTGTGACGTCATGTGACGTAGGTGTATTATTAATTCACTCGTAATCCGTCCGTCTACAATATTTATACCTACGTTTCAAATTTCAGTTCGATATCTTCAACCGTTCCCGAGTTATCAGCCGAAATCACTGAATACCTATGTCATTATTAGAATATCACCCTGTACATTGCACTGCTTTGAGGACAAAACAAGTGAAATTTTTGTTTTTTAATTTTTTTCACGGAAACCAAATCGAAAAAGTGCAAGTGTGATATATCGTTGAAATCGGAATTTTTACTGCTTTTCAATGGTTCAATTACAAATTGTAAGTAATCATAAAATAAACAACTTGTTGTGCCAAAACGGCACTAAACGTAATCCGATCTCAACCAAAACCTTTTCAGATCTTCTGGAGCACTAAAGAAACCCTCATGCAAAGTTTCATCCAAATCCGTTTAGTAGCTTCGCCGCTATTGTGCTAACATACATACACACACACACACACACACATACACACACACACAGACATTTTTAAAAAACAACTTTTTTTGGGTTCCTGGGACCTCAAAACATAAAGATTTGATGTTATCTCAATTTTCGATTTTGGACTAATTGTAGTAACCTCCCACAATTTTATTGTGGGGAGGTTAAAAATAGCATTGCTTTAATTTGTTCATTCAAAATGAAAATGTTTATTTCCAATAACACTTATTTGCGATAATGTCAAACAGTCAAATGACAAGGAAAACCATCACTAAACCTCATTTCATGCAATATGCACATGTATAAAAGAACAGGTGTCAAGAAATATTAGGCTACAAGCATGAGCGTCCACAGAAATATTTTCAGGGGGAGCATAAAACTAAAGTGAAAAAACTAAATAAAAATAAAACTAAAGTAAACAATAAGACATCTACTAAAATTACTAGTTCGTATGAGGTACCACAGACCGCAGGGCAGTGTGCTAGGGTCTCTTTTATTCATTATATAAGTGAATGATATAAATCATGTCCTAAGAAGTTCATATATAAGCCTTTTTAAGGATGAGGAATATGTATATGTATCTGAAAAAAATCAAATTGAAATCACAGATATAATGAATAAAGAGCTTTGTATGTTATATATATGGTTATGTACAAAAAAAATTGAAACTCTATAATGACAAAACTAAATGTATGGTTCTTGAAACTGAAGCTAATTGCCAAAAATATTTAAATGATCAACTGTTTCTGTACATTAATAATGCGAAATTTGAATTTGTAAGTTAAATTAAATATTTAGGAATTATTTTAGATCGATAGTTGACGTTTTCAAAATATATTGATTATCTATGTAAGAACATTGGCAAAACCAACCAATTGGGTTGGATTTCAGTGGAACAAAGTATTGAAACAACTTTAATATAAAAAATCGAGAAAAATCTAATACCTACACACCTTAAACCCTTCTTAGTTAAAAGATCGAAACAATTATTTGGTAAGGTCTGCTGAAAACTGCAAAATGGGTACAAAAATATCATTCTTAAAAAAATCAACTGTTAGCGATGGCCTACGCGTATTCAATGCTTTGCCCACGGAAATCAAATATTTAGTAATTTAAAATTGTTTACTAAAATGTTACTAAATTATATATAGACGACAGAGCACAAAATAATAAATGACTATGTACAAATGTATGTTACTTTTGAAGATAGCTTATGCTAAATAAACTTTATTCTATTCTATTCTAAATACATATTCACCTACGACATATAAAATACGACATATAAAATATATACCAATTCGTAATAATATACGGATTGGTATTTGCTTGTCACTGCCCACCATACATGCTTTAACTGGATGCAACACGACTAGTGCTTTATACGGGATTGGAAAAAAAAATTGCATATACCTTTTTCAAACAAAATAAGAGTACGCTTGAACTTGATAAAGCGACAGCCTTTATAAACGATGTCGTCAAAATTGCTCGTAGATATGTTCCGTTGCTATACAAATCAAAAACTTGTAAAGATGTAGATGATTTAAGGTACAATCTTCTTCAAAATTCGACCATTGCTAATTTTCCACCAATTGAGGATTCCTTTATACATCACGTAACACGTTTCTTGTTACAAGCAAAAATTTGGTGTAATAGTCATGACTCATCGTATAGGGCAAATCCTGTTGGAATGGTATGGTCTTTTGATGGAAATTATATTTTACCAGTGATGTCTATTTGGAAACAACGCAGAAGGAAGTACGCGAACTTACCTATATTATAAGGACAAGGATGCATGTGATATTTTAAAATGTGAGTGTTTTAAGGCTGGTTTAAAATGTAGTGATATATACAAATGTCCCTTATTTTGGAACAATATGGAATTGGAGGTTTTATACGCATCTAGCAGCGAAGATGAATTTTAAACTGTAGACATGGTTACACAGAGCAAATCTAGTTATTTGCGATACTGTTAAATTTTTCAGCAGATAGGGATATATTTTACTCTAATGTCGTAGGTGAATATAAATATTTGCTCCCCTTAAGAATATTTTTGTGGACGCTCATGCTTGCAGCCTAATATTTGTTGACACTTTTTGTTTTTTTATGTATGTGTATATTGCAAAAGATTTAGTGATGGCTTTCCTTGTCATGTGACTGTTTGACATTATTTCACATTAAAATATTATTCAACTTGAATGGACAAAATAGAGCAATAATGGCTGTCTGTACAACTTTCGCTGTTTGATGCTTTTACTATTCGAAAATTTTCATTACACACTATATATACGAAATAATAATTCTAACAATGTAAACTCGCTTTTAAGTTTTGTTCCATATACATAAAATAACTTGTACTTTTAACAAGAACTTTTTGTTTAGTTTGTAACTGTCAATTTATTAATAAAAGTGTATATATGTTTAAAAATCATGAGATAAAACATTTTACTTCACATACTTCATTTTAATTGTTCATTATTACAGCTCAAAACCTTATAACATGAGTTAACGGCATATTTTCCGTTCCATGCCCTTATGCAAATCAGCAATAAGGTCGATTTTTCGAGCGCGCATGGCCACGCATTCATAAGACCGACTTAGCTTTGGTACGCAGAAATTCGTGACGTTGGGTTACAATTTATACTATTATTATCACAAAATGAATACGTAGCTCCATGTATTTGTACTTAAATTAAAGCTAAGAGAATTACAGAGTTTTTTATGTATGTATCAGAATTTTGGTAAGCGTAAAATCAAAAGTTATGGCCAATAGAAGTTTGGACTTACCGTGGCACGCACACTGTTACTCCCCCTTTGATTTACCGTGAATGATTAGTTTTGCGATTTTTAAATAGTTGGTATGTATGGACGAATTCAGCAAATAATTGTGAACATTTTGGCATAAAAAAATATCCTCTATCATGTAGTTTCATCGAATTAGAGTAAAAATGGTGAGTAAAAACACATGTTTTTAAAAAAATTACTTTTTGGGCTGTAACTACCTCTTATACCAACTTATAGATTGGATAACATGCATTTTGTGATGTAATAAGTTATTACTAATATTTTGATATATAGTTTGCTTTGTTCTACTCCATTGATAGGTTGATGATACAATTTGAATGGGCGGCCGCTGCATTATTAAAAGTATCAGAGTCCTCAGCTTTGTTATTGCTTCTTTTTGGTGTTCTGATAATAATTTTTCTTAATTTAATCCTTATACTTACCCCATCAACAAAAATTTGTTGTTATTAATTGACACGACAATTATGTGAAAATAATAAGCTATAATTTTGTCGTTTGATTGAGAATTATCAATATTATTTTTACTAGCACTCCAGTCAGATTAGAACAAATTTCCACGTTTGACGAAAGAACTGAAAGTTTTGAAATTTGGCAGAGGTGTGCACTAAGGCCAACTGTTAAACATATCGTCTCCAACTCTATTTCATACGCTCGCGTCGCCATCTTGGAAAAATGGCGCTCCGTTTCAGTTGCTTATCTCTAACCATTAGAGACATCGAAATTATGTTTATATAAAAATAAAGCTTATGAAATTCTCTACAAAAAATGTTATGTGCATTTTTTTTTCGTATCTATTATTATATTTTTTGGAAATACGAAAGCAAAGAGTATATTGCATTTCATCGACACATTTTAAAAATTGTAAATATCGCTCGATAGAGAAAAAATATATCATATCATTGGGTTGTGATAGAATTCGCACCAACTTTTAAAATGCCCGTCATTGATCCGTCTGTCTGTCAGTCTGTTCGTTTTTCCGTATGCTTCTCTGTCCGTCATGTCCTTTTTAAGCTGAATAACTTATAAGAGAAAAGTTCAATTTTATTGAAATTTGGAAAATAAATTAGTGTTACCTAGAGGAACAACTTTATTATTGTAAAAAAAAATCGATCATTAAATAAAAAGGTTATGAAACATTTTATTAAAAGAATGTACGTGAAAAGTGTGGTAAGATTCTATAAACACACAGATACTGCATAGTATACTGACCAACGTTTGGACATTCAAGATAGTATCATCGGGAGATCATTAAAATTGCTAGTATAGCACACTCTTCACGTGTATTTTTTTCATAAAATGTTTCATAACCTTTTTATTTACTGATCGATTTTTTTTTTTTTAAACAATGAGTTTTTTTTCTAGCCAACACTGATTTATTGTCCAAATTTCAATAAAATCGAACTTTTCTCTTTTAAGTTATTTAGCTTAAAAAGGCATGACGGACGGAGAGAAAGATGGACGGACGAACGAATTGGCAGAAAGACGGACCCATGACGGACATTTTAAAAGTTGTTGCGAATTTTATGAGAACATAATATATATTTGTTCTCTACGAGCCATATTTACAATTTTTGAAAAATATCGATGAAATGCAATATACTCTTTGCTATCTATTTCCAAAGAGTATAATAATGATACGAAAAAAGTGCATATAACATTTTTTGTAGAGAATTTTCTAAGCTTTATTTCTTTTACAAACATAATTTCGATGTCGCCAATGGTTAGAGAGATATAAGCAAGATGGCGGCATAAGCCAGATGGCGGTGCGAGCGCAAGAGATAGACTTGGGTACTTTTAGTATGTTCAACAGTGGGCCTTAATGAACGTCTCTGCCAAGTTTCAAAACTTCATCAGTTTTTCCCTCTAATTTTCCATACCTATTTGATTGGAGTATAATATTTAATAACATATTTATATTATAATTATTTATTATTGATTTTAGATGCTGGAAAAAGTATTTGCAATGGCGAACGCTTTACACTCGTTATATTACAGGCAACAAAGAAAATAATTTTCATCGAATACAAAATTTTCATATAACCGTTATACAGGGGAAACTGTTAAAACCTTGCCTTTATTCGGAAGATGGACTATTTTTAAGCACAGGGCGGGCGCATTTAATATCTGAAGATGAAAGAGATCAAAAGAATTAAGCTTACTATACTCATCAATAATACAAATAATTTAGACTTAACCTCACTGAATTTACTATTACTATACTAGTAAATACTGTTTGTTGTACTTCATCTATTTTCGTACACAATAAAAAATTTCCAGCTATTTGCACTTAACTATTTAGGAAGTCTGTAAATTTCCACTTACTGAATGCAAATTTCTAGTTACTGACAAGAAATTTTCGTTAAATGTTGGTAGTTAGTACTTAGTACTTAGCAACTGGAAATATTGCTGTAAAGCGAGCTACACTCTGTATATGAATATTTTGCAAATTATTTTAATTATACCTTTATAATATATTGTATTTCTTCTTCGCAGGTTATTTAATTTCACAAACGCGCTTTAATATTTTCTTTATTATTCTAAATTGCAACCTCAGTTATTTTTCCAAACGGTTGAACTGAAGTTGAAAAATTTTGCTTGGTAAATTTTCATGTTTAGATATGATTTTTCCAAATTTTTTTGGGAGCGGCATCCTCGTATAAGTTTTCCAAAAATAAAATTCACTAAGGTTTAAAATCACTTCGATTTATTGATTCTAACTTGAGTTTAGATTCACACTGTAACGAAATAGTTTATGAAATGGTTGTTGTAATTCAAATTAAAGAATACCAGGAAAAATCCGAAACACGATGGTTGAATTTAGGACAGATAATTTTGAAAATGAGACTGACCGTTGCGATATTGAGGCTTTATTTTTGTTAAAGTTCACGGTGACGCCAATGGTAGCCGAAAAACATATCGAAACACAAAAATTAACCAATAAGAATTTTAGATGGCATGAGTTTGAGCGATTGCAAAAATAACTGAAGTTGCAATTTAGAAAATTCTAGAAAGCGTTTGCGAAACTGAAGGCTCAGCATTTCAGGATAAAATTTTGCAGAGTGACTGGGAAGTATGCGTTTATTTTATGGTTGTATTCCTTAAAGCAATGAGAAGTACCTGAAACTATTTTAAAGATTATACAATTTACGAATTATTAAATATTTATAATAAACCGAAAATAAACGCATATGTCCCTCTCACTCCGCAAAATCCTATCCTTAACCATTATTAATGCAATACTAGAAATGATGTAACGAACGAACTTTAAAAATTCCAGAAAAAAATTCGTGCAAGTTTTTTCTAAAACAACCTGTCGTAGTTGTATGAAATAAAAATAATTTAATAATTAAAATAATTCATAAAATATTTATATTTATATAAAGGGTGCGAATGAAGCTGAATGGTAAACATATGCAAATGTATTTTCCCCATATTATATTGAGGTGGGTGTAAGAATGAACAAATAACAAAATTAAACGTATTTTTAACAGACTTCAATATCAGTATTAGGTAGTTAGGGTGTGTTTACATGCATCCAGTAATTTAGTCGAGTAGAGACGGTCGAGTAATTTAGTAATTTAGTTAAATGTCTACCACACATGGCCTGTTTGCACGCATCTAGTAATTTAGTCGAGTAGAGAACATCTTTTCGCTCAAATCCCTCAATGTCAATGGCATTTTGAATTTGTGTATAAGCATTATATCGCAGTTCTCTGTTTTTATAACAATCCAAGCGGGCATCCCACAAGCATTCGTGTTTTATGTACTCCTCCACAAATGTCAGTGTCGTTTCTTCAGACCACCTGGCCATATTTCTTATGAATACAATGAAAAACACACCAAAATACACTTTACTGGACTGAAATAGTAAATAGAAATGTCCAGACGTTTTAAGAATACAGTAGTGATGCTGGAACAAAAGAGGGGGTAAGGCTACTAAACCACTAAAACCGTGCACTCGACAGTTGCCATTTTACTATACTTTCCACTAAATCACTCGACTAAAAAACGCTGTCCGCATTGATCGAGTACTAAATTACTAAACGACTCGACTAAATTACTGGATGCGTGCAAACGCACCCTTAAGTTCAGTTAATTCGGCGATCTTGAAACTTTATTTCATAATTTTTAATGATTTATTTTTATTGACGCCTATCAAGTTTTATTTTTTTTTATTTTATGCTTATTTCAGTTTCTATTGTTTTCACGATGTTTATTGTTTTGCGCTGTTACTATTGTCTTGTCTACAAGCCTATAACATATGAGATTAATAAACTGTTTTTGTTTTATTGTTTGTATTTGTATTATTTTCCCTTACATAACCTAAAGATATACCAACGCACAGTGGTTCAATAATAATTAAAATTGTTAAAATTTGAATATACCTTAATTCTCTAGTGGTGTGGTAATATTGAGAAATTTAGTGAAAAACATCTGGAAATATCGAAGGTGGAGTTAGAGGAATATTTAAAATTTAGATACAAAGTTGGAACTATAGATCTTTGTAAATTGAGCTATAAGAAATACAGTGCGTCATCAGTGACCTAGGTGGTAAGGACTTATCATTGTCTGAAGCCAGCCCGATTGAAGAAATATTCACTAATGTACTGGATTTGTTCATTTCTGTGAAAGGTTTTTCAATCGAGCTATCTTCACAAAATTATAAGTCCTGACCACCTAGCCACTCTTCGCAGTTGCTTTCAAATAATTCTCGATTCCGGTAACTTGTCTGTCAACTTTGACTTGTTCATTCTCAGTTTAGCAGTTTTCTTATACTTCAGTAAAATAGAATTAAATTTGGACCAAACCCGGAACAAATTTGTAACAACCTAATTTCTTCGGAATTGTATTCTATGGCTATCCAGGAATCTCTGAATGAAAATCCCAAAAAATCCGCCGCGCAGAAATAAAGAAAAAATGCGCCGCCATGTTGAAATTAGGCACTTTTTCCTTTAATTGGTGGTAATGGCTCATACAGATGGCACTTTATGGGAAAAAAGTAAAGAGGCAAAATTTTGAGAGAAAGAGCTAAGCTTGAATATGGTATAAATAGGTTAAATATTAACAATATTATGATTATCAAAATTACTGTTTGCGCGTATGTTAAAAATAGGAATTATACCTGTCGGAGAATTGTGTTGCAGCCCTAAGCACATTAGTTCCCATAGCTGCGATAGCTGATACGTGATGCGCATACGCGAACCGGTGCGAAAACAACGAAGACCGGGAGTTGATTATCATATTAGCACGTGGTGACAAAGAATGTAGTTTGCATTAGTTAGTGGTAAAAAGGGAAATTTTATTTAATTAGTTGATTAACATTTGTAATATCCGTGAACTTGTTGGATCCAGGAAAGTCCTATCCATCCTTTCTTTCTTTCCTTACAACAGTGCAGCGGTTACCAGGCAAATAACAAGATACAGTCCAAACGGTGAGTTTTTTATTTTATTCTACTTTTATTATAAAAATTTAGATTAATAACAAACAATGACAGATTCTCGTAAAAAAGGGTATTTTTTGCATTTCAACACCGTAAGAATGTAACAATAGTCATCAAAAACTTTTGTTGGTAATACGAATTAAACATGGTTTATTTTAGATAAATTTCTAAATGTCATGTTGACAGGTAGTGTGAAATATGGGTTGCGTGCGCCGACGTCACAGATTTTGAGACCTTAGGAAAAACAAACAGCTGTCATTGAATTATCCGCGTATTGAATGTTTTTCTTTAAAGTGAATTTTACTGTGTTTGTGCCATTTAAAAGTTTAATGTTGGATTATTTAACATCTGCAGCTATTCTTATTACTTTTATATGCTCAATTTTGTTCGACAGGATGACGGTTAGTTCGTATTTTGCAGAATTGTCTCATGATGTAGAGGTTAGGTATACTGTTGTCATGGAATTAAATCCTTATATTTTGAGAAAAAAATGCTTTAGTGTAAATATTGATGTATTTTCAAATAGTACACATAGGGATACTGCGAATTACTTGGTTTTTGAGGGAAGTGTATAGAGAGAAGTATGAGTTCAAGGCATTTAAAAGTCTTAAAGCTGTTTATGCTTATGCGAAAGAAGTACTCTGCAAGAAATTTACAGCATAAAGCCTTGTTGCAAAGGTAAGAATTGTTATCAATGATTTACCATTCTTTTCATATACACTTGCCTAATTAAATGTTGCTTTAGAAATAATTGCTAACGTACAAATTTATTTTTCAGGTTAAGTCGTGGCATCATGAAAAAAAGCCATTGACTCCAGATTCAGATGGTTTCTTAGTACTTACTGTGAATGTGTTGCTAGTTTAGACAAAACATGTCCACTACTTGAGAGAGGAAGTATTTCCTTTTTAGCAGTAAACATGGCTATGATCAAGATATTAACCACCGTAAATTTTGTGAAAAAGACACCATATAAATAAAGCAATGAAGACTGATGTGCTATAAACTATTTGAAGTATGACGTGCATAATTTCTTCTCGTCTACAATCCATTGTAATTTCTATAAAAATTTTATTTTTCATATATTGTTATGTAATGTCTTTCATAATTTTATGTAATTCGTTTGTTCATTATCATTTTATTAAATATACTCTTTTTATTATGTTTTATTTATCACTTCTATTACTATATATTGTTAGCAGTAAATTGAAATTGTCGGTTACGTCGAACTTGTAACTGAAAGTAAAACAAAATATCTTTACTAAATAAGTTATTTATTGTCCAAGGTCCATTAGTACTTCTAAGAAGAATTGACAAGAAAGTTATAAGAGAGGTTAATATTGTAACAAAAAATAAATGATTGTAATGTAGGTACCTAACATAACATAATATATATACTTTATAGTAATATTTATCTAAGCAATAAGTAACATTTAACTCGAAGGGCTTTTATAGCTATACAATTCAACACTAACAAAAGCCGAGTCAGACTTTGCTGATGTGTTCACTGACCGTAGACCACTTCAGAGTTTTAATTTTCAACTTTTTCAGTGTTCAATGGTCCAACACTGAGTTTTTAAACACCACACGATATACTTTGAAAGGGCACATTGCATCATGCACTTGTTGACGGCCGCAGGTACTTTGAATTTCCTTTCTTAATTTATGCACCTACTTTATCAAATATCTTTATGAAGCCTGCTTCCTCTTGGAGTGTACTTTATTTAAAACAATTTCTACCATTGCACTTTTCTCTCCTTTGACACAGCTTTACACACCTTTCGCTCAACTAAAATTTAAAGAAGAAATAATTATTAAAAATACTGACAAACCAATATAAAATGTTAATTTTCTTTACCATGAATTGTTTATTGCTTATGTGAGTAGCAGTTATTATTATTATAAGCACTTTCAGTTTCACATATGGGTTTTAAATTGTATTCCTTTTTAAGAGAGGATGCCCAAACTGGATGTATCGTAATGGTCTTGTAATACGGCTGTTTTTCCTACAACATAAACCCACGTTAAAAACCAAATTCTTACATTAATATGCAACAACGTACCACTAAAAAAATCCTTGGAAGACTCTCGTAAAATCATTCATTTTAATTGTTTGAAATCAGTTGCAGTATTTTAACCTCTAACTTCTTCTGGTTGTAAATTGAAGTTATTTTATCAAAACTGGCATTGTTTTGGATTGTCACACTTCCACAATTAATAATAAACCAAAAACTTGTCATTTTGTATGTATAATATACATAGAAACAATAATATTACAAAAAGTTTAATCAGTTGCCATTTGACAGTTAAAGAATTTCTGTTTGTTTTTCCTAAGGTCTCAGATTGTGACGTCACGCGCACGCGACCCATTGATATTTGTAATAAATTGACGGCACATGCACCTACAAAACTGATTGATCGCGTTCTTTACAACCAGTTTACCAAACATCCCTAGCAATAGGAAATGTTATTAAATAAAACTTAATTTGGGAACTTAAAGCTAAAAAGGAACGATAGAGTAAAATCAATCGCATTTACAAATAGGACAATTATTATATAAAAAAAAGCACCAGCAGTCGTTAACCTACACAACTTTTCAATAGGATTACTTGTGTTGCTCGAGGTCAAAATGTTTTAAAGGAGTGCTTTAAATATGAATTAAATCATATACCGGTTAGTTTATTGATGATATTTCGTTTCGAAAAACAACAAAATAATGTCTTTTTTCTTATTTTGACAAAAAACTATATCAAGTCCAACTTTGCTTGAAGGTGCTAAATAATTTGTAATAGATGGGGGGTTTCTCCTCAGAAAAATTGTGTGGTAACGCCCGGCTCAATATAAAGATATTGTTCATCAGTATGTTTCATCTGTTGGTTATCATTACGGTTTAAATTGAAGTATTATTCCCGATGACTATTCTAATGAAAGCACTTCCGTTAAATTTACAGAAAATCAAAGAAGAGCTAAACATGCATTTCAGAAAGAAATTAATATTAACAAAAAAAAGTAGTAGAGATATCTCAAAACGAATTTTTAACATCAGGGTCCAATAAAGATTAATTAATTAAACTTCTAACATTAAATTTTTCTCAAAATGATATCACAGTCAAATGTGCGGAAACAGATGCTGATTATTTAGTTGCGAAAGCTGCTATCGATTGATCAGCTGATATGTGTAACCCTGTTATAGTTCTTGGTCAAGATACACTCAACGTTACTCGTTGAGCATTGCAAAACAAAAAATGTATACATGATGGAGGTAAATCTGATAAAATAACGAATATCTGTAAGTTACGTTCAGAACTAAGTGAAAATGTAGTAAAAATATTCTATTTGGACATGCCATCTCCGAATACG
The DNA here is from genome assembly GCA_936432065.2 of Rutpela maculata. Classification (NCBI taxonomy): domain Eukaryota; kingdom Metazoa; phylum Arthropoda; class Insecta; order Coleoptera; family Cerambycidae; genus Rutpela; species Rutpela maculata. Next base: position 248,245,522 of record OW386285.2, read on the forward strand.
ATACCACCTCTGCATTCCATAAAAAAGGCAAAAAAACAGTATTTTCAGAGAGATTTTCAGTTTTAAAAAATAATTCTGAACTAAGTAACAGCCTATTAATTTTCAAAAGCAAATTTGTTGAAGCAAATCAGCTTGAAGTAATCGGGGAAGAATTTATTTTAAGATGGTATGGCAGTAAGAAAACCAAGAGTGCCAATGATTACAGGTTCGTTAGATATAATAAGATTTCTGCTAGGCAAAATATTTTCCAACACTTCGATCTAGCAGTTCTTCCGCCAATATCCGATGCCACTAAATATCATATTCATAGAGTGTTTTAGCAAATTCAAGCCTGGTTAAACGACAATCTTAATCCAGAAAACTGGGGTTGAAAAAACAGCGGTTATCTAGAACCAATAAAAACAGTACAAAAGTGTGCCCCTGATTTCATTTTAAATATTTTATTCTGTGATTGCAAGAAAAATTGCAAACAGTTTTGTACAGGTAAAAAATATAAGTGCAGTACCAGCTGTGTAAATTGCATTGGACAGGACTGTGACAATGCGTTAGAGGTGTTACTTTCTGAGAATGAGGCTAGTTTTTAGTTAAAGCTCGTATTTGAGGGTTTTTTATGCCTATTTATTCATGCGTAATATTATTGTGTTATTGTGTTTGTTGTTACGGATTTTTTGTTTTTAGAATGAATTTTATTTTACGAATGTATTACTTTAATTATTAATAACAATGGCATTTCTTATACAACCTATTGATGTGACAAATGACTTTCTTCGATTATTTCGTAAACTGCTTGTAGCACGCTATAAATCAGTTTCGTATATGTATGTCTTATTCATTAAAAAAGTCAAATTTTTTTACAACCTGCCAACTCGACATTCAAAAGTGCAATTTCTAAAATAAACCATATTTAATTAGTATTGCCAATAATAATTGCTGTTGCCTTCTGTTGCATTTTATGGTATTAAACTCCGAGATTTTCTGGGAAGTAATCAACATGAGAATCTAGGAAATGTAATTTTAAATTCATTAAACATCCCAATTTTTAAAAGTCTTCAACGTTTCTGCTACTATACGTTTATAGTCATCACTTTTACATTTTTGAAACTAACCCATGCAGATTTTTCGACGTCATTCATCTTGGTAACATATTTGTGTCTCCCGATTTACTTTTTACCCGGTTTCAGGCTTGTTCTAAGTTGTTTTTTGAGCTTACATGAACATATTGACGATATGTTACAATTCTGATCTCCGATTCGGTTTCAGCGCTCCAAATTATGTATAAAAATAGAGGTCAACTCGTTTAATCTACTTTTTACCGGTTTCAGGCTTGTTCTAAGTTGTTCTTTGAGCTTATATGAACATATTGACGACATATTACAATTCTGATCTCCGATTCGGTTTCAGAGCCCCAAAATATGTATAAAAACATGGGTCAACTCGTTTAATTAATCGATTTACTTTTTACCCGGTTTCAGGCTTGTTCTAAGCTGCTTTTTGAGCTTACATGAAAATATTGACGACATGTTACAATTCTGACTTCCTATTCGATTTCAGCGCCCCAAAATACGTACAAAAACAAAGGTCAACTCGTTTAATCCCTCCACTTACTTTTTACCCTTTTTCAGGCTTATTCCAAGCTGTTTTTTTGAGTTTACATGAAAATATTGACGACATATGACAATTCTGACCTCCGATTCGGTTTCAGCCCCCAAAATACGTATAAAAACATGGGTTAACTCGTTTAATTAAACTATTTACTTTTTATCCGGTTTCAGGCTTGTTCTAATAGTGGAAGACCAGACCCTCTGAATTCGACACCCTCTATAGAACTCGCGAACACCCACCTAAAAAATAGGTAATCTGATGTAAGATAACTTGCTAAACTTGATTTTTGAATTCGCCCATTGATTTGAGATTGCCAAAATGACCAAATTGGCAATTTTCTAAAAAAAATAAAAATTATGTGTTATTTTTTGTTTTTCATATAACACGTCATATATTTTTTATTTTACTTCAGAATTTTTTAATTTTTTTACGTAATATTCTCTAACTATTCTTTGATATGTTAAAAGTAAAAAACTTTACCCAAAAAATAATTTGTTGGCAAAAAAAATAACAACTTTTCTTTGACGCAAAATTTTTAAAATTTGCAGAGTAAAATGTCCGATCGAGGTATCTTTTTTATTTTTAAAGTTAGGTGCCTACTGTAACCGAAGAAAATGTTCCGAATGAACTAAATAAAATCTTTTATAAGAAGTTTTTTTTGAAATTTTGCTCCATTATCGAAATATTCATTAATTGTTTCAGCGTCCGAACGAATGCGCGCTACTATGAATCAGCCGCAATCGCATCTAGAGCTAAACGCAGACACGTGCCGGGTGATTATTATTTTCCAGTGTCCATTTATGTTAAGTTGAAAGCGCTTTTTGTCTCAGTTCTTATATTTAGTGCGTTATAAACACATAGTTTGGCATAATAAATTATAATTACTCGGATAGGAAATCAAAGGAAACGCTAAAACGTACGTAAGCTAAAAACGTACTCTTCGCCTGTTCACTGGATTTTTATATAATTGTTATACATTCAATAGGATACTTTTCACCGTTTTTTGTAAATAATGTTACTTTTAGACATTTTTAATTTTATAGTACGATCTTAGTTGGTAAAAGACTTGGTAAAAAAAACTATACCAAACCCCATTTGGGTTTCGATTCGGAGTCAAAAGAACTACACCACCACCTTACACGTAAAAGAATGTAAATTTTTACATTATAAGACACGACCTAAAATCATATTTTCACATATTACATTATGAAATGTATATTTGTAAAATATATAAATATTTAGATATTAAAATGAAATATCATTTCACCAGATTTCTATTCAATTACAAAAACATAAAAATTAAAAAAATTTTTTTTCAAATTTAAATCATTAAGTAATAACATTTTTATTTACTGATCGATTTTGTTCAAATAGGGTTCTTCTTCTAGCTAACACTAATTTACTGTCCAAATTTCAGTACAATCGGAATTTTCTTTCTTCAGTTATCGTGTTTACAAGAAACGTGACGGACGGACAGACGGACATTTTGAAAGTTGTTCAGAATTCGTTCACTAACACAATGGTATGAAAATTTTTTGTCTGCGAGCGATATTTACGGTTTTAGAAATGTACCGATCAAATGCAAAATCCGATGACATTTCTGTGGCTCTAAAACAATAATTAGAACAGAAAAATTTATTTTTATCACTAAATCCAGTTTACCATGCACAATGTAGAAGATCGTATACCCGAACTGCTTATAAAAGAAAATCAGAAATTGTAAATCCTAGTACAGAGAATACAAGTAAAAAGGGCATTTCTGCAATGTGCTATTTACAAGACAGCCTACCAAATTAAGCCCAGAATTCCAAATGTTTTAGATTTTGGATGGTACCTAAAGGAGGAAATCTTATTTCCAAAGATGATTTCAAAATGCCCAAAACCCAATTTTATTGAGTTAACTCCATTTTGTAAATGTAAATTATATAACTGTACTACAAGCTGCAAGTGTAGTAAAGCAAACGTGCAATGTAACGTAAGTTGTTTATGTGAAGGAAAATGTAATCTTTAGTACCCACTGGCTGTTATAATTAAAGAAAATATATTTTTTAATGTGTATGTTTCGAGATTATCTACATAATTTTATAACATTTAATTGCAAATAGAAACTAAATAATCCATAGACTCACTTGACCGCTTAAGCGACACCACAGATGGGCGACGTTAACAGAAGTTATGCTTTAAATTAATGCGGACGAGTTGCGCGGCCGCATTCAACAGCGTCATCTCGTTACATGAGCCGAATTTCAAAAAAATCTCTTTATGAAAAAGTTTGTTTAAAGTATATGGAACATTTTTCTCGTTTATATTATAACTCTCTCTTTAAAAATAAAAAAGTTACCTCGATCGGGTATTTTTCAATGTAAATTTTAAAAAACCGCTACAATAGAGGGTAATTATATATTTTTTAGGCACTATATTATTAGTTACACTATATTCTTTGCAGTCAGCCTGTCCAAGAATATTGGAGGGATAATGTATAAAATATTGGTCTAAATCGGAATTAAAATAAAAAAGATATGATGTGTTATGTGCAAAACAAAAATGAACACATAACTTTAAAATTTTTCAAAAAATTTGCGAATTGACCGATTTGGCAATCTCAAATTAACGGGCGAACTCAAAAATCAAATCCAGAAGGTCATTTTACCTAATATCATCTGTTTTTTAGGTGGGTGTTCGCGAGTTGTATAGACTACTTTTAAAATGCTTCCTACAGATTGGCTGCTCTCCGACTATAAGCTGCTTTTTGAGTTCACATGAAAATATTGACATGTTACAATTCTGACTTCCGATTCGGTTTCAGCGCCCCAAAATACGTATAAAAACATGCGTTAACTCGTTTAATCACTCGATCTACTTTCTACCCGGTTTTATCAGGCTTGTTTTTTGAGCTTACATGAAAATATTGACGACATGTGACAATTCTGACCTCGGATTCGGTTTCAGCCCCCAAAATACGTGTTGACCCATGTCAACTCGTTTAATATTCCAATTTACTTTTTACCCTGTTTCAGGCTTGTTCTAAGCTGTATATTGACGACACATGACAACACTGACCTCGGATAATAGGTAAAAGAGTACATGGCCTTTATTTTTTTGTGTGCCTGTGTAATTACTCATACTTAACTAACCGAAGAAAAAAATTCTAGTGTCGTATATTGCGGTGTGCAAAATGCTTATGTGGACAACAATTAATAGAAGATAATAACTTACTTAGATGCTGTTCAAGAGTAAATAAAGTTTATCACAAAATTGCAATATAAATCCAGTTTTAATATTGACCTGGAAGTTTTAATTTTTTTTTATAATTTACTGGTCGTAGAGAGTTCAACAAAAATAAAACGTAATAAGTAAATCAACTTTTTAAGGCAAAGGAAGTGAGTTTAGGCATGTGTAATGTGTAATTTTGTACCACATGTATTTAATGTGAATTATGGACTTAAAGGCATGAGCCATATACTGCCACAATAATCAAATAAAGATACGATTAAAGATTCCGTAATTTTTAACTTCTGCGTCTAACGAAACATTATGACGTTACTTACTGACTATTATTTTTAATATCTTATAAATTTTAATACATGTATTACCTGCCCATATTTCGTAAATACTTTAGTGCCTGACCCCCACCAGGAAAAATTTATACACAAAATAGATGGCATATAGACCAGTGCCAAACCGGTTTCCAGAGGCCAAAAATCTGAAAAATTCTCTGCAGTATATGGGTGGTGAGAAAATTTAGGATTAATGGTATATAAATGGGGAAAAATCGATTGGACCGCAACAGATAACCGGAAGTGGGCTGGGGGTGCGAAAAGGTGTGTTTTTGTTTTTTTACGATTTCTGGCGAAAAAAGTTTAGTATAAAAGTTGTAAATAATTGAGAGATCTACAACTTTTATTTGGACCATTTTTTTACATAACTTACGTTTTTCTCAAAAATTTTGAGAAAAACGCCAAAAACCAATTTTTTGTTTTTTTATTTTTATCTTCCACAAAAATAATTTAATTTCGATGAAACTTGGTGAAAATATACATTTTTATTCATCAAAAAAGCTGTAATTTTTTGATGCGTAATATTCATTTTTTGATTTTTTTGCGAATTTAATTTGAAACAAAGGCCTAATTTTCAATAAAAAAAGTTGATTAACAAAGTTTTGATTTTTGAAAATTTCAGGACGGTATTTTTTTCGTTGAAACCTCTACTTTAACATGATGTAAAAAAATCACACTGTTACTATGGAAAAACATTGTCAAAAATGGAAAAAACCAAAAAAACACCTTTTTCAAAATCGATTTTTCGGTAAATGTCACAATTCTTCATTGTTTATTTAAATGAAGTGTTGTAAGTAGTACAAGACGGTAATTTCAATGTAATATGTAATAAAGAAACTTTAATTAAGCGTTTAAGGTTCGGACTGCTGAAAACCGAAATGTTTAAACAATAATTTTACCTAAGAAATTGATAAAAATGACCATTTTTAGGCAAGAAAAAACTTTTTTATGCTCACACATACATTGAAACAATTTTATTGACATACATATTTCAAAATGTTCAAAGTTGAAAAATTGAATTATGGCGTGGCAGTTTTTCTACTACGTAGAAAATGGATTGAAGCTAATAGCGTCTATTTATAAATGTAAGAAAAATTATATGTCACTGATCGAATTCAGGTTTGAAATGTATCAACCGCTATGGTAAGGACTTCATTTAATTTAGAAAAACAAATTCAAACCAAACTAGGTTTGGTAACAAACTTACAGCTAGGGATTGGGGATGGACACACACACACACACACACACACACACACACACAGCATCTAACCGGAATAAATTGACAGAAAACGAATTAATTCTTGAAAGTTTGCAGAAATCTATCTGCTGCAGCTGTGAAACTGGTTGAGGTAGTAAAAGATGCGGCTGTCGAAAGCATGGAGTAAAATGCTCTATTCTATGCTCGAATTGTCACTGGGCCGAAAACTGTTCTAACTCTGAAATACAACTATTAGACGAAATCAGCGATTCGGAGATGTGTGACGAAACAAATGTTCAAAATAATATTGAAAATAAAGATCTTAATGAACTTGAGGACCTTGACGAAGTCGAAGACCTTATCAAAGTTCCTGAAGAAACCGAACAATGTGTTGATTCTGATGATGTAGAGCAGCTTCCCAAAAAAATGAGATCATTATAAATTTTGATTAAGTATTTCTACTTTGTAAATTGATTTAATGTAAAATACGTAATAAACTTATTTTTAATGTGAGAGTGCCCATAAAGCATAAAAAAGTTTTTTTCTTGCCTAAAAATTTAGCAATTTCTTAGGTAAAATTGTTTAAATATTTCGGTTTTCAACAGTCCGAACCTTAAACGGTTAATTAAAGTTCCCTTATTACATATTACATTGAAATTACCGTTTTGCACCACTTACAATACCTCATGTAAATAAACAATGAAGAATTAGTGACATTTACGAAAAATCGATCTTGAAAAAAGTGTTTTTTTGGTTTTTTCCATTTTTGACAAAGTTTTCCCACAGTAACAGTATGATTTTTTTACACCATCTTAAAGTAGAGGTTTCAACGAAAAAAATACCGTCTTGAAATTTTCAAAAATCAAAACTTTGTTAATCAACTTTTTTGATTGAAAATTAGGCCTTTTTTCAAATTAAATTCGCAAAAAAATAAAAAAATGAATATTACGCCTCAAAAAAATTACAGCTTTTTGGTGCATAAAAATGTACATTTTCACCGAATTTCATCAAAATTAAATTATTTTTGTGGAAGATAAAAATGAAAAAACAAAAAATTGGTTTTTGGCGGTTTTCTCAAAATTTTTGAGAAAAACGTAAGTTATGTAAAAAAATGGTTTAAATAAAAGTTGTAGACCTCTCAATTATCTACAACTTTTATATTAAACTTTTTTCGATAGGGGGGTCTACTATTGCCAGAAATCGTAAAAAAACACGATCTATTCCTAAGAACACACCTTTTCGCACCCCCACTCCATTTTCGGTTATTTGTTGCGCTCCAATCGATGTTTCCCCATTTATATACCATTAATCTAAAATTTTCCCACCACTCATATACTGCTAAGAATTTTTTTTTTCTTTCAAAAACTATTGCCACTGGTCTAATACAAAAATGTATAATACTGTTAACATTTTTATAATCTTAAGACCGTCACAAAAATTTTTAAACATTTATATTTGGATATGTTCGGATGCGATCAATCTAAAATATAATAATAATATAAGTTTAGAGACTTACCTGTAAAGAAGTTTACTCCCAATTATATCAGAGTCAGGTAAATGCTCTCTTTCTACCATACTCTTTAAACTTGTGTCTAATAGTATTAAAAAGTACTAGTCGGGAAGTAGCGACAAAAATTTTTGTTTTATTAACATTCTCTTTAACAATATTCTACTATTTCTGTGACATAAATAGTGAAAATGGTTGTCTGCCAGGGTACGCGCGGGGCAAAGCTCGTTATTAGTGTTTCAACCATGTAAAAAAAAGTAGTGTAATATATGAAACCATTAACGATCAAATTTTCTGTGTGAATTATGGACATCATAAAATACTCGAAAAAATTCTGCCCGCCATCATACTTGTGGGACAGAATGCGTCTGTCAGTTAAACAAATATGTCAAAGAAACGAAGCAAGTACCCAGGTACCAAGGGTACGTTATAATGACGTCAAAATCTGGTGATTCTAGTCAAAAAGACGTCAGTGCACTAAAAATCGACGACATAATGACGTCTTATAAATGACATTAAAATGACGTGCCACACATCACGTCATATTGTCGTCTTTTTTCGGTGTTAAATTTATTTATATTTTATCGGATTACAAACTTTAAAACTCGCTGATGGCATTTTGTTATCGCAAGCAGAGTGTAAAGTTTAAAAAAATAAACCGTGTCGTGAGGGATAAGTATTTGGCGTTTTTATTCGAGGATAATGTTTTTTAACAATATCCAAAATAAAGAGTTTGCAAAGATTCGGCAGTTTATTTGTGCAGGTATCGAGTTTTTTTAATAATAAAATTAGATTAAAATGTATTAAAAAGCAAAATCTAGCCGTTGCGTGTTCCACTATAAAATCTTTAAGCAATTATTCTTACAGAGGTTAGTGGTCGAGTGAGTTAAATCAAGTCACGAGGTCGGCGGTTCGACCCCTGCTCATTCGGTTTTTTTTTTTAAATAATTGTGAAAAAAATTGTTAGTTGCTTTTTTTTAAGGTGATAATCCCTTAAAAAACCGATGTACGAATGTACTTTTTTTTTCAATTTTAGGTCTATTTTAGATCATTAAATATTCTATTTATATTGTAGATGTCGATATTATACCTTTACCGTTTTTTTCTCCAACATGTTTCCCAGTTTTGTATAAGTACCTCAACTTAAAACTTAAATTCTTAAAATAGTTGACTCCTGACTTCCCCCCACCGCTCATCAAAGAGATGAGGAAATTTTTTTTTTCGGATTTCTCCCTCTCTGCTTTTCAATTTCGAGATCTGGGGAAAACATTTTTTTTTAATGAACCACCACTGAATTACTGTAATAATTACGTTGTTCAACAACTACTCGTACTTCTCAGGTGACACTGATGACAGTTAAATTAAATTAAATAAGTTCTTCTTAATAATTATAAATAAATAAAAGTACTAGTAACTCGAAAAATTCAGGTTTGGGAACACAAAAAAAAAAATAGAAAAAAAAGAGAACCTGAAAAATTTTCATATATTTTAAATAAGGCTAGAAATTCAATTTCACATAATAAAGACTTCATACACATCACCATAAATATTGCTTTTAGCAACCTAGTTATAACAGAAATGTATTATATTAAAAAAACTAATTTTATTTTATCTAAGGGACCAAGGGTCCAGGTCAAGTCTGTTTAGTCTATAAGTTGTTTAGAATAACGTAGTAAATCACTTGACATATAGGGCGTTGAGAACCATTGCTAGTGCATAATGTGAGAAATATATTTAAAATCTTATAGTTAGTCGTGTAGATGTTAGTATAGAATCAAGACGCACTTTCCAGTATATAATAGAGTCAAAACACTATTAATAAAATAGTCTTTAAACATAGAGAACTTATAGTTTTATTTTCCATAGCCCAATTCCTAATAGGTTATGGGCCCGGATTACGCGTCGTGATATGCTGTGTTAGTGGTTATAGAAACAATAGGTGCCTAATTGGATAATTTAATTACTGTAGTGTCCATAATAAGTAATAAGTACTTTATTAAATATCTTGTGTAGTAATTAAAATAGTGGTAATAGCAAGACTATGGAAAATTTAAAATTAAAAAGAAACATTCAAGCCTTTAATGGTGAAAAGTACAGTGTATGGAAATTTAGAGTTAGAGCTTTATTAACAGAACTTGATGTGATTAAATTGATTGACAATGAAATTCCAGTTGAGTTAACAGACGACTGGAACAAAGCTGAACGAATTGCCAAAAGTGTTATTGTAGAATATTTATCTGATTCATTTCTTGGTTTTGCAACGACAGAACGTACTGCAAGGGACATTCTGGATAGTTTGGATGTCATTTATGAACGAAAAAATCTTGCCACCCAACTGGCATTAAAAAAGAAATTGCTGCTTTTAAAATTGCGTGGTGATACACCGTTAGTGAAGCATTTTACTTTTTTTGAAGATCTTATCACAGAGTTATCAGCTGCAGGTGCAAAATTAGAAGAAACTGATAAAGTATCTCATTTTCTATTAACTCTTCCCACAGTTTATGACGGTGTAATAACGGCAATTGAAACTTTGTCAGAAGATAATTTGACTTTGGCTTTTGTCAAGACTAGACTTCTAGATCATGAAGTCAAATTGAAAACCGAAAGCCATGATACAAGTTCACAAGTGCTCCAAGCAGGCTGGCGAGACGATAGTTCAAACAAAAATAATTTTGGGGTCAAGAAACCACCAAAGAAAGAAGATTATAAGACCCGTACCTACAAGTCCAACTGGAGGTCATCGAAACTTAATATCAAATGTCACCATTGTGGTCGAAAAGGTCACATGAAAAAGGATTGTTTTCATTACAAAAAGGGGTTTCAATATAAAAATGCAGAAAGGAGAAGAATGGTCCAAACTGTTCAACTAACCGAACCATTAACATCAAAAAACGAAAATTCTGGTTTTGCATTCATGGTTGGAAATCATCAGTGTGAAACTGATAATACAATCAGCTTTATTTTGGACTCTGGGCCATCTGATCATATTGTCAACAGAGATGACCTATTTTCTAGTTTCATCGAACTGAAGACTCCGCTAAAAATTTCAATTGCAAAAAATGGAACCTTTATTAACGCAACAAAGAAGGGTGCAATAAATGTATCGAGTAGTGTGGGAATATCAGGAGTTCTAGACGATGTCCTTTACTGTCCAGATGTATCACATAATTTGCTGTCCGTGCGAAGGATGCAGCAGGCTGGACTAACCATAGTTTTTAGTCAAAAAGGTGTAGAGGTAACCAAAAATGGTAAAAGAATATTGAAGGGTAAGCCATTAAACAATTTATTTTATGTCGATTTTATGGTCAATAAAAATCTGAATAATTATGTTGCACAAGTAAATAATAGCATACATCAGAATTACAAACTATGGCAGCAACGCTTAGGTCACATTGGGAAATCAAAATTTATAGAGTTAAAAAATAAACATATGATCGAAGATATAGATCAAATCGATCATGTTTCACCAACTGATGATTTATGTGAGGCGTGTATAAATGGTAAACAACAACGATTGCCATTTGCAAAAGTCAAAAATAAGACTCATATAAATAGGCCATTGTTTATTGTTCATTCTGATGTTTGTGGTCCAATTACTCCATCAACAATTAATAACAAAAATTACTTCGTAATTTTTGTTGATGAATTCACTCATTATTGTGTGACCTATTTAATTACATATAAATCAGATGTTTTTGCTGTCTTCCAAGATTACATTGCTAACAGTGAGGCACAATTTAATTTGAAACTAGTTAATTTGTATTGTGATAATGGAGGGGAATATTTGTCAAAAGAAATTAAAGATTTTTGTGTGCAAAAAGGCATTAGCTATCATTTGACAGTTCCACGAACCCCACAATTAAATGGTGTATCAGAGCGTATGATAAGGACATTAACTGAAAAAGCCCGTGCAATGATAAACGGTGCTAGTTTCGAAAAAGTGTTCTGGGGCGAAACAGTTCTGACTGCCACTTTTCTAATAAATTTAACCCCTACTAAAGCTCTGAAACAAAGCAAAACACCATACGAACTATGGCACAATAAAAGGCCCAAATTAAAATATTTAAAGGTATTCGGGTCTACTGTTTTTATCCATAATAAAACAATGAAATCAAAATTTGATGAAAAATCCTTTAAAGCTATATTGGTTGGATATGAACCGAATGGGTGTAAAGTGTGGAATGTGCAAACTGAAAAATTTCTAACAGTACGAGATGTTATTGTCGATGAGACAAATTTCTTGAAATCCAGGCCAGTACTTAAGCCTGAAGAGGTTAATTCTGAAAACTCCGGAACTGAAACTGATGCATCTGAATTACAATCAAAATCAGTAATAAAGTCAAATAAATCTGGTAGTACTAAATCAGATATGTCTACGGATATTTTAGAACCGAGTTCAAGTAAAAATGCCAAATTAGGTCATGAACCTAATGACTCTGTAATAAAAGCCGAGGCGCACAAAGATTTTTTATCTCTAGACAAAAACAAAAGTCATTATGAACTGAGAAGTCGACCTCCTATTTCATATAATGAAGATACCATACCAGATGATTATCTTTTGAGTGCACAAATATTTGTAAATAAAATTCCTAGCTCATATCAAGAAATTCAAAATGGGGATGATAGGATTCAGTGGGAGCAAGCTATTAGAGACGAAATTAATTCTCTTTTAATAAATAACACCTGGTCTTTAGTTGAAAAACCCCAAAATAAGAATATAATTGACAATAAATGGGTGTTTACAATTAAAAATGATGAAAATGGAAACCCATCAAAATATAAAGCTCGACTTGTTGCTCGAGGTTTCAGTCAGGAATATTTAGTAGATTACAATGAAACATTTGCACCGGTTGCAAGAATTGCGAGTTTTAGATTTATTCTAGCGTTTTCAAATCAGTTCAATTTATTGGTCCATCATATGGACGTGAAAACTGCTTTTCTGAATGGTTTATTGAAAGAGGAAATCTATATGAAAGTTCCTGAAGGGGTGAAAAGTAAAAGCAATCAAGTATGTAAATTGCATAAAGCTTTATATGGATTAAAGCAAGCAGCAAGGTGTTGGTTTGAGATGTTTGAATTGGCCCTAAAAGACCAAGGTTTTCGAAATTCTTCAGTTGACCATTGTATTTATATCTTAGATAAAGGAAATGTGTTTAAAAACATTTATGTAGTACTTTATGTCGATGATCTTATTATTTCCACTGCCTGCAATGATACCATGAGTAATTTCAAAAATTATTTAATGAAAAAATTTCAAATGGTAGATTTAAGAGAGATTAAACTTTTTGTTGGTATAAAGGTAGAAAGAAGTGATAACAAAATTACATTAGACCAAAATGCATACCTAAAAACCGTTTTGAATAAATTTAAAATGCATGACTGTAATCCTGCCAGTACACCTTTACCAAACAAGTTAGATTATATAGCTCTTAATTCTGATGAGAAATATGACGCTCCTTGTCGAAATCTTATCGGATGTTTAATGTATGCAATGCTATGTACCAGACCTGATTTAAGTACAGCTGTTAATATTTTGAGTAGATATATGAATAAAAGTAATAAAGAACTTTGGCAGTGTCTTAAAAGGGTACTAAGGTACATTATACATTAAATTAACATATATTAGAGGAGATTATAACAAATTGTTATGTGGCTATGTAGATTCTGATTGGGGAAGTAACGAAATTGATAGGAAAAGTACAACTGGCTATTTGTTTAAATTATTTGAGCGTTGTACAATATGCTGGAATACAAAAAGGCAAATATCTGTAGCGGCGTCAACTACAGAAGCCGAATATATGGCACTTTTTGAAGCCGTTAGGGAGGCACTCTGGTTAAGATCATTAGCAACCAGCATTAAAATAAATATTTCAGAACCAATCACTATCTATGAAGATAATAATGGTTGTATAAGTATTGCAAACAATCCAACTAACCACAAAAGGTCAAAGCATATTGATATAAAATATCATTTTTCTAGAGAACAAATAGAAAACAATATAATAAAATTGAAATATGTTCCCTCAGGTAAGCAGCTCGCAGATGCATTAACCAAGCCCTTGCCAGCATCCAAATTCCAGGAACTCAAACTTGAAATGGGTTTGGAGTAATCTGTTTAACATTTTATTTAGTTTTTGAATGGTTTGTTTTGGTTTTACTGGGTTTCCCCATTCCCTGTGCAACAAATGTTGGGCCATTATGTCTTTTCCTCCCCAGAAAATACACGGAAGGTGTGTCAATTTTTTATTGTAAGTTGTTTCTAATAATAATAATAAATTACCGAATTAGTTTTTGAGAGGGCGTGTTAGTTATAACAGAAATGTATTATATTACAAAAACTAATTTTATTTTATCTAAGGGACCAAGGGTCCAGGTCAAGTCTGTTTAGTCTATAAGTTGTTTAGAATAACGTAGTAAATCACTTGACATATAGGGCGTTGAGAACCATTGCTAGTGCATAATGTGAGAAATATATTTAAAATCTTATAGTTAGTCGTGTAGATGTTAGCATAGAATCAAGACGCACTTTCCAGTATATAATAGAGTCAAAACACTATTAATAAAATAGTCTTTATTTAAACATAGAGAACTTATAGTTTTATTTTCCATAGCCCAATTCCTAATAGAAATAACGGTCACTAAGATAGCTCAGTTGGTAGAAGTAGAAGAGTCAGTACTGTAATACGGACAACGGAGACATATAGGTTCGATCCCTACCGACCGCAATTGGTAAAGGTAAGTAAAAATGAATTTAATAACTTAATAAACATATTATAAGGCAACCCTTGTGAGAAAAAATTGGAGTGATGGTAAACAATATTAGATATGTTAATGTAAATAAAATATACGAATGGCTAAAAAACAAATTCATAGGACAATGCTTATTTATGCATTAATTACTTCATTTTTATCAAGTAGACTACTAACTAGTATGTAGTTTTATATGTTCCTATTACTAAAAACCTGTGGGAGGGATTATCAAATATAACCTGAAAAAGACGTCAAAATAACGTGTAGCATATGACGTCTTTCGTCTGTGACATTAGGAAGTTATTCTTACGTTTCATTTACGTCATCCTACTCGTCATTTCTCGTCACTCCTGACCATTTTTTCACGTCATTTTCACGTGCCTTTGCGACCTGGGTAGTTAGACTTAAATCATTAATTTTGAAACGTCTTGTATTAATAGTTTATGGTACAGAATGCAAGAAAGACGTAATCTGCCAGTCTTCCAGTGACACTGTTTTTTCTTGCATAGTTGAGACGCTCCTGTCGATCACTGTCCCGTTACTGGCATGGCAAACTCGCCATTCACCAATTATCAGGACATAGTCCCTACGAAAAACAAATTTACAAAGTTACTAAAATAAGTCAACCAAAACTGTCACTAGTTCCCGGACCATACAACTACACTGTAATCTTTTCAGATATGAACAATCTCATACAATTGAGATTGAGCCCCCTTACAGGTAAATCTTTTAATTCATAAAAAAACATTTAAAGTTCTATGTTTATTTCTACTGTCTGCGGGACATTGATGCTCATTTTCTTTCAAGACAAGAAATATGCTAAATCTGCGAATCCATAGAAAACGTGAAAAAAATACGTCCTATCACACGATAGAAATGTTGTTTTCATATTTAACTCATAATGTCGCTAACTTTTAAAAAGCAATTTATATGCGTTAAAAATAAGAAACGTTTTTTGAAAAGGAATATTTTAGTGTAATAATGAAAATCTGAAGGTTACCTTGTACATAATTTAGATTAATTACCTATGTGTAGATCCATCAATAATGACAAAATTACTCTTTTTATCTTTGACCCTAAATCTTTAATAATTACTAAATTAATGGTTCTAGAACCAGCCATGTTTATTTAAATTAACGTTTAGGGCATTGATCAAACGGCATGCCTACTTTAACCCGAAGAAACCATTTTGGTGTAAGTTGTAATAAAATAGATGCCAGAAATGAAATTATGAATTCAATCAACATAAAAATGATGAAAGGTAATATATTGTAAATATATTTTGTGTATCGTCCAGTGTAGGTCATAAATTGCACATTAAACTTTTTATGATTTTCCTGCTGCTACTGGAGAGTTTCTTCGTAGCCAATACAAGCAGTTCCAAAATCGCATGTTTAAATTAAACAAAAATATTCCTACTTTATTATTCCTTCCTTAATATCGCTTGTTTAGTGAAACAGAATGAAGTCGTTTATTTTGTTTTTAATAAATACTAGCACTACATTGAATAATTCTTGGATGCAAGTGTACAAACGTGACAAATACAATATAAAATATTTAGTAGTTTATCTCGAGTAGATAAAGAGATAAAAATATTGAGGTGACGTGCTGTGGAAAGATCTGATCTTTTAGGGAATAAAACACATGCATGCTTTTGTGTGGATTATTTGAATGCAAGTAGAATTTATTAGACGCCCTCTAGAACATTGGACTGATGTTACCAAGGTCCTGATCGAATAGAGCTTTGTTGAGGAAAAAATTATTTTATAATTCAGTAATATTACTAAAAATTATTTAAATAATAGTGGAGTCAAAATAATTTCCGAATGGAATTGTTTGGCTGCAGCAATTGTATTGTTTTAATTTGTTTTGTGTATAATAACAAGTGGTGTGAGCAGTTTTGGATTAAATCGGTACACTGCTTCTTGTAAAATTTTAACAATTGATTTTTTCAACAATGAAATGTTTTGCTAGTTTCAATATTAACTCCTGTCCTAATAACCGTATCTCAAAAATAAAAATACCAAATTGTTCGCAATAAAGTTATGAAAAAAAATTTTCCTCCTACGAGTCGATCCACTTAAACAATAAGTTATGGAAATTTCGAAATTGTTATTGGTTTTAGCAGTTCGATAAATATCTTGTGCCAAAATTTGGTACGAAGGTTTAGTTCAATAAAGGGCATAGTTTCACTAACTTTTGTTAAAATTGATAAATTACTACGTTATATTTTTTAAATTGTCAAAAAAGGTAATTTCTGGTGGTTTTTATATTTTTTACAAATTTATCATAGGCTTAGACTTATTCAAAATTTTATTGGGAACAATTTAGTATTTTTATTTTTCCGATACGTGTAATAGAACCGGAGATAATAAGGAAAAGAGCAGATAATTTTTCATTTAATTTTATTTATTTGTCAAACTGACAGCTGTCAATTTTTTTCGCTAAACTTTGTTAGCTCTAAATCTGTCAAACTGAGCTGTCAAATTTTTTGTCGCTAAATTTTGTTAGCTTTAAATCTGTCAAACTGTCGGCTGTCAAAAATTCTGGTTCTAAGCTTTACTGGGATTTTCTTTTGACAGTTGTCGAAAATTTTTAAGTTGGTATTGCACTTAAAGTGATTGGCGAAAATTTTTCCGGCGTTGTGCCGGAAATGGATTCAAGTTTCTCAGACTTTTAATGTCACTGTCACTTTTAATAGTTTTGAGCAAAGCATACTTTGGGCCCGGTTATTTAAATTTTTTCACAGAAACCAAATCGAAAGGGTGCAAGTGTATATCGTTGAAATCGGAATTTTTACTGCTTTTCAATGGTTCGATTACAAATTGTAAGTAATCATAAAATAAACAACTTGCTGTATTGAAACGGCACTAAATGTAATCCGATTTCAACCAAAACCTTTTCAGATCTTCTGGAACACTAAAGAAACCCTCATGCAATACACACATACACAGGCACACACAGACATTTTTCAAAAACCACTTTTTTGGGTTCCTTGGACCTCAAAACGTAAAGATTTGATTTTATCTCAATTTTCGATTTTGGACCAATTTCAGTAACCTCCCACAATTTTGTTGTGGGGAGGTTAAAATTTTTCTCTTTGACATTGTTTTAAAATTCAATTTTTAATTTCTCTGGGCTTACTATGTTCTAAAATTTAAAGTTAATTAGACTTTGAACTCTGTCTTTTATTTATGTCGAATTGTCCATTTGACGGAAGATAAATGGTCTAATATTGATTCGTTGCTCTTATCTTAAGGAAGATTTGGAAAATTACGTATATTTTAAATTAATAATTAATGTTAACATTAAAATGAAGCCCGGAATAGTTCCAGGTATATTTGATTGCCAGTATATAAACTGCATTTAGTAAAAAAATCTTTAAAAGTATTTCTCAAAAGGCAGCGCCAAACACTTTTATAGGAAATTCTGTATACATATACAGACCTCGAGGAGTCAAAATGTGTCTCAGATCCGGAGCCAACTGATCATGAATTTGAGGAAATCACATAAAACGAACGCAAGCGATAAATCCATTCAAGTAAAAATAAAACCACCATTTTGAATTTTACCAATTTTGGAATTTTCTGAGTGTCGGAAAGGTACACCCTACCTTCATGTCAAATTTTAAGTTCCTAGCTCATCAAGAAGTACCCAAAAAAATTCAACGGACAGATAAATATAGTAGTAAGGAATCTAGCATCCAAAAAGATGCGTCTAAAATGTCGCACCCTGAACTCGCAGGTATAAAATTAAAAAAATGTGGATATTATCCAGAATTTTATGCCGAATCCGATTCCAGAGGGCGCGATGTCGGCCAAGATTGCGAAATTCCAAAAAAATAATAAATTCGAAAAAAATTTGGAACTTAAATATTTCATTATCTTTCGTTTACATTGCATTTACGAGCTTATTTATAAAGATTTTTTAATAATTCTTATATCAATCGAAAGCTTAATGTTTGTATTTTCATACAAGTGTAATAGAGAGACATAATTTTCATTATAAACAGCACTATAAATTGTTTAAACAATATGTGCTCGGAAAGTGTAGTGTAATTTTCGGCATCGAGGTACTTTTGTTATTATTGCAGATAGATGTGTAGTTATTCGAGACGAAATACGTAGAATAGACCAACGAACATTTTTTATTAAAACAATTTTTTAATTCGCTGAATAATTTAGAAGATATGATTTTTTTTTAAACGAAGCGCATTGTTTTGGTCTACCGCGGGCGCGGTCTTGTCTCTGTAGGCTATTTACGCATGATTTCGAGGCACTGATGTTATAATAAAAGTATTTATTATTACGTACAGTGCTCGTCACAATAATTTTGCCACCTATGGCAAGTTTTATTTGATTTATCAGTTATATAAATCCGCCATCCTTTACCACAACACAATTGACATTTTATTCTTATACAGCAGAGGACAATTAATAAAATAAACAAAAAAAAATCTAATAATATACACCGAGAGGAAATGTAGAGAAGTTCGAAAAATGTAGGTTGGCAAGATTATTGCGACGGGCACTGTTAATTATTTTATTAATTTTTTTTGTAAGGTATAAGCAACATTTTTGTAACGTCTATCATATGAAAGTTCGTACAGATCATAAATAATGCTTACAAACAGAACAAATTATCTGTATTTAATTTAAGTACAACTACAATGAAATTAAAATATTTTTCGCCTTGACAAAATAATGGTTGTATGTATTGTAAATTCTGTGTACATAATACATAAAATTGGAGTATTATAGATAAGTCGTTATACATATGATTGCTGTTATAATGCTATAATTAAGTGTATTGATGTAATAATACTATAGTATAAGGTTAAACTAACACCTTTGACATTGGCCTTCACAAGAACAACCTATTATGCACGTCAAACCGGCCTTAGCACAACTGCAGTTTCCAATGCAATTTTGGAATTGTTTGCATTTACAAAATATGTTTTCATGCGTTACATTTGGACGGACACTTTTTGTCATAAGTCTTGGTACTAATATATTGTCCTTCGAAACCCAACCAAAATCTTTAGGGTTGGAAAACATTGGATTGACGCAACTTGCTGCCTTCCAAATAATTATTTGGTAGGCAGCTCTAAGAATGTGCTGGTGAAATGAGTCTTCAGTTGGTGACAAATTTCGAATATCCAATTTACAAGTGTGAAATAAATGGGCTCGCAAATTGTCCAAATTACCAATGAAAAACGGTCTACCATAGAAGACTTTAAAGAAATATTGTGCAGAGTTTTCAAATTCAGCAGCATCAAATGAATTGTCGAGTGGGAAATTCAGTATTGACTGTAACTTAGGATCATTGGCATATTTGAGGCATGTTTTGAATACGTAAGTTTTTTCCTTTTCTGAAAGGAAAACTGACCGTATCGCAACCACTTAAGACGTAAGTACATAGAAAAAAATTGCCCAAATAAATTTCTGATATATTCTGCGTAGTCGACAGTTTTTTTATTATGCAGGGAATAGGTATATACACATCGAATCTATGTATCCACAACTCATTTATGTTTATTCTAGTAGCATAGTATAGTGCCATCACAAATTTTCTGTATCAGTAGCTTGTATTATTACACCTTTTTGTAATTCAAATTTGATAGGTACTGAACTATTCTACTGTCTGCTTCGCTGTGATTTGAAAAGTGTAAGTCTGTTACAATTTTACTTTGTTTCATGGAGGAAATCGTTGCACTGGCACTATCTTCGGCCAACCCTGTCGTCATAACAGAAACGTTAGTAGGTAGACTACTATGATCTGTGTAGAATTTTTCGGAAATATACTTCAATAAGCTTTGTTGTTATTATTTGCAAGGAAAAGTTTCCAATTTGGAATTTTAATATTATCCTGCACCTCAAATTCATGACTAATCACAGTATATTTGCAAATCGCGTACCCGAGGCCACGTTTATATTTATTATTATGATGAGTTATTACTACGGCCGCGCGCCCTACATTTAAAAAATCATATCTCCTAAATTATTCAGCGAATTAAACATTTGTTTTAATAAAAAATGTTCATTGGTCTATTATACGTATTTCGTCTCAAATAACTATACATCTATCTGCAATAATAACAAAAGTACCTCGATGCCGAAAATTACACTACACTTTCCGAGCACATATTGTTTAAACAATTTATAGTATTGTTTATAATGAAAATACTGTCTCTCTATTACACTTGTATGAAACTACAAACATTAAACTTTCGATTGATATAAGAATTATTAAAGAATCTTTATAAATAAGCTCATAAATGTAATACAAACGAAAGATAATGCAATATTTAAGTTCCAATTTTTTTTCGAAATTATTACTTTTTTGCAATTTCGCAATCTTGGCCGACATCGCGCCCTCTGGAATCGAATTCGGCATAAAATTCTGGATAATATCCATATTTTTTAAATTTTATACCTGCGAGTTCATACCTCATGATCGAATTCGGACCTTTAGATTCTCGACTATAGGTAAAAACTTTATTACACTCTGTCTTATATAAAAGTAGAATGTAACCTATGTATGTGCTTATGTTTGTGAATTGTTTGAGTGCTTTTTGTTGAGCTAGGAACTTAAAATTTGGCATGAAGATAGGAAACATCTTTACGACTCCCAAAAAATAAAATAACTTAAAAAAATCAAAATGGCGACACCAATATGACGTCTAAAATTTGAGTCAACCTATTTTTAACCAACCTCGTAGCGAAGCGCGGGCATCTTGATAGTCCCACTTAAAGAATAAAAAATAATAATAACAACCATAGGCTTCGAAAAGGGAAGATATACGATTCTGGTATAGAAAAAAGTTTATTTTTTTTTTGTAAAGTTGGTAAATTTTTAGATTTTTGACTTCGACTTTTATCTCGAATTTCATGAAAACAATAAGTAAATTATCATTAATATAAAAGACCCGACAGAACATCTGAAAGACATTATTCAAGCCTTTATGCAACTCTACAAATTATGATATCTTATTTATTAACTACGTTACCGCCATTTAAAGTTTAATGCATGAGAGGCATAACTGAATTTTTCAAAAATTTATGTAATTCAAAGGGACTGCATTTCATAAAATATTTTTTTGACTTCAACATACTGTAACTTATAGAGCGGCGGCCGAGTCCTCGAAAGTCGTCGTTTTAAAGGCGAACCCAATATTGCGGTATAATTTTATGAGACCTTTACAGATTTGTTTATTAGGTCAGTTTATACACAAAATTAACTGGACGACTGTGTATGGTGGTCGTGTCCTATTTTATTGGCCGAAAACTTAAAAAAAACTGAAAATATGAATTTTAAAGTTTAACTCTATATAACTTTGAAAGCAAGGAAGATAAGGAAATGTTTTTTTTCCATTTTAAAAGGCAGAACATTGACCTTTAAATTTATGTATAATTTGCTGCAAAAATATAAAAAGTAACCTTCAAAAATTAATGTTATTTTAGGAATTGCGCAAATATTTAATGTTTTTGTTATATTAAACCTGCTATAAGTCGGTTATAAACAGAGGAAATTAAATTTTATTCTGTTCAAAAACTGGCAAATTTTATGGGCTTTAATTTGTCTCGATTAATAATGGGTCTATGTTTAAAAATAAAGGAGATACAGAGCTCTATTCACGACGAAACGTGGGGCGGCGGCAGAGCCGCAAGACTCCCTCTTGCCCGCTCAACACGAGACGAGCTACATACAGTACAGTATTTGTTTATGATTTGTGTCGTTTAGTTTATATGTATGCGTGTTTTATAATTTGCTGTGTGGTGCTTTATGCGATTTTGAAGAGAAATAAGATTTACTTTTGTGTATGTTGGCAGTCTTACGTTTACTTGAAGATTTAAAAGGTAGTAGGTAATTATTTGTAGGTTTTTGGCGTACCAAATCTATCGTGTTGTAAAATTTGCAGAATTACGATGAGTAAAGATACCTGTATTTTTTGCTGTAAAACTATAACCGAATACACGGGTGATAAGAACACTTCAGGGCTTCGCTACGATTTTTTCGACAGCAGAAATCAGAAAAGACGATGTTTCCTTACGAAAATTATCATAACAAAATCAAATATGTGGAAAACCTGAAAATTTTAAATTTCACTTAAGTTGCAGAAAATCATTTTGCAGTAAAAACAATATTAATAAAATAATTGTATCCAAACAAAATGTTACAAAAGATCCGTGTTGCAGCACTAGCACATACTAGTGCATATTCCTATTTACCTTTTCAGATGTTATTACCAAGTACGCTCTGGATAATGAGTCATGTTGGCATAGTGGAAAAGCTAGATCCCAAGAACTATGGCTGGGCCTGCGAAAATGATATTTTAATCCCCAAATTCGCTACTAGTCCAGTCAATGAAAGAGTTGTAGAGAACATTTAGGAGGGGAGAATTTTCCTCTTCAGAGATGTGTTGGGGGTAGTTAGGAGGTAAACATACTAAAAGTCCCCGCCCCTAGCCCCGCCGTTTCATGGAGAGAAGGGGGTAGAAACGTTCCTTTTTTTCGATTTTTCGCTTATAACTCGGAAACGATCCGTCGAATGGAAAAAGGGTAATCTATGCAAAATTAAACGTAATTAAATTTCCCACAAGAATATTTATATTCATTTTCTTCCTATGTGTTATAGTTTACGAGATACTCGCCAGCGAAAATCGATGATTAATAGAAAAAAATCAATTATGTACCTTGAATATTTCTACCAAAGCGGTTTACCGTGGTCTGCTAATAAATCACAGTCACAGAACAATCTTTATTTTACAACACTCGACGTATTTACTAACCTAATATTTTGTCGAAATCTATACATTTCCTTAAATATACAGGGTGACTCACTTAAAATGAAGATACCCTTATAACTTTTTCATTTTGTTTCCGATTTGAATCAAATTTTACCCAACTATAGAACAAATTAGGATCTACTTATGACCAGAAAATCATTCACCTGCTATAAAGGCAAAGCCAACTGCGGTACCAAAATATGATAAAGAATAAAAATCACATTGATTCACGTAGCCACCACAAATTGCCGAAACAGAGAATCCCTTTGCCAGATGAGCTTATGTATGAGAAATCACCCATCAATAACCAAATCAAATTTTGGTGCATGTACGTTTGTGGTGCCGATCGGATGCATTTTTTAGAATTTCTAACATTCAAAATGTTTACTTTTTTCAGCATATTTTGGCACCACAGGTGGCTTTGCCTTTGTAGCAGTCGAATATTTTTCTGGTCATGAGTAGATTCTAATTTGTTCTATACTTGAGTAAAATTTGATTCAAATCGGAGACAAAATAAAAAAGTTATAGGGGTATCATCATTTTAAGTGAGTCACACTGTATATTTAAGGAAATGTATAGATTTCGACAAAATATTACGTTAGTAAATACGTTGAGTGTTGTAAAATAAAGATTGTTTTGTGACTGTGATTTATTAGAAGACCACGGTAAACCGCTTTGACAGTAATATTCAAGGTACATAATTGATTTTTTTTTATTAATCACCGTTTTTCGCTGGCGAGTATCTCCTAAACTATAACACTTAGGAAGAAAATGAATATAAACATTCTTGTGGAAAATTTAATTACGTTTAATTTTGCATAGATTACCTTTTTTCCATACGATGCATCGTTTCCGAGTTATAAGCGAAGAATCGAAAAAAGGAACCTTTCCACCCCCCCCCCCTGAAGCGGCGGGGCTAGGGGCGGGGACTTTTAGTATGTTTACCTTCTAACTACCCCCAACACATCCCTGAAGAGGAAAATTCCCCTCCTAAATGTTCTCTACAATCCCCTTTTGGGCATTCATTGGTTGGACTATACCAAGGCCTCAATTCCACAGGAAATTAGAAAAATTATAAGTCTTTTTTGTAATGAAAAGAATTGCAACAGTAATAAATGTGCCTGTAAAAATGAGGGAATGCTTTGTTCAATCGAATGTAAATGTAATATGAATTGTAACAATAGTACCAACTTTTCAGAAGAACAGGAAGAAGATATATACCAGAATAAGCTTTATTAAATAATTAAATCATTTTAAGCATTCATAAAGCTCTTTTTTTAGAACGCCAATCAACACTCCTTTATTATTATAAGTAGATAGGTACTAAACGAAAATTACAAAAGTATGTTGAAATTACGTCTATGATTGCCTTCTAAAATAAGCTTATTGTTTTATTTATAATAAATTATCATTCAATCCCAATCTAAAGTTAAAAATCTATTATATTTAGGGCGACATTCTCACTGCGAACGCGTCTAGTTTGATGAGTAGTGCGATCGGACTGTGTGGGGAAGCCTTGTGGCTCTGCCGCGTACCGTGCCTCGCTGTGTTTGAACGGCCGTATCTTCTTTATTTTTAAAAATAGACCCAATATTAATCGAGACAAAATAAAGCCTATAAAATTTGTCAGTTTTTGAATAAAAAATCATTTATGTACCTCTTTTTATAAGCGAATTACGGTAGGTTAAAGATAATAAAATATTTAAACATTTATGCAATTCCTAAAATAACGTTAATTTTGAAAGGTAAACTTTTTTATCTGTGCAAAAAATTATATATAAAATTAAATAGAAATGTTTTTTCTATAAACCTGCAAAAATTCAGGTTTCTGTCTCAAATATTTTTGAAGCTATATGAAGTTAAATGTTAAAATTGAACTTTCCAATTTTTTTACGTTTTCTGGCTATGACATAGGTCTCGACCAACGGATACAGTCGTCCATTATGATTCTTATGTAAAAAAACATGCTCAATCGAATGGTAACGGTCCCAATAAATTATACCTAGATATTGGGTTTTTGAACGCAAATGCCAGGCGACCGCCGCACTATTAGTATTCTCGGAGTACTATAATATGAAGTCGTTTAATAAAGAATTATAAAAATGACAGCTGTTTAACTAAAATAAGCAACAATTTCATATCGTGTAGCTTTATCTATTAATAGTTAATAATTTGAAAATGCTTTTTGGAAAACAAATATATACACCAATGATACGGTAATATTGACTTTAAAATGGTTTTTGATTTTTGTCGATTGATCAGGTCAGTCAAAAATTATACTATTTTTTGTGTAGCGAGCGCGCTCTCGCTCTGTCAAAGCGAGCTCAAGTAAAATTTCTAGCTCCGATAGTTTTGCTCAACTGAAAAAAATTACGTATATTTTTTACGCAAAATTTTCTCTTCTTTCTTTTTTACTCTTATCATTTTCTGAGAAAAATCAAGTTACCAAAATTATTTACAAAAATCCATATTTGAGCACCTAATCCGTTAAATAAAAACAATTGCATAAGGGTTACCTCAGTAAACATTTTGGATTATCATTTCTACTATGTTTAACAACACCCTCTCAAATTTTCCGAGAGTTCAGAGAATTTCTGAAACAAAAATCTAAATGCATTCGACTATTGGACGTAAATTTGAATTTATTATACTATTTTAGTTATACTATAGAATGAGGAAGAACAAGTGACAAATTGCTATACCGCTAAATGGCCTTGTGGAACACATATGACTCTCCACCGAGCCCAGTGCTTGCCATGATTCTAAATGTTAATTTTCCTGATTTGTCTCGATTTAAGCTAGCTGAAGATCAAATTATGGCTATCCAACTAGGTTTGATTATTTTGTCATGTGTTTGACAGAGGTTGTTAAATATCTATTGTTTAATGTTAGTGTTGGATATTTACATGCACGGTGTGTGTGTGTGTGTGTGTGGATGTGTTTGCCATGCATTTGTTGGACAATAGTGTTAGTTTTTACCTTGCTCCAGCTTTTTATTTCCTATCTCTTTTATATTCTTGTGTATTTTTTTCAACAAGTCATTAGTTGTAAAAGTTAAGGACTAGGATAATAAATGTAGTTCATGGAAGTGTGCGTGAAGAAATATAGAAACTACGGGGTCGATGAAAGTTGAATTTTGGGATTGGAGTTTGAAAAATTGGGGATGATTCGTATAAGAATAAAGTTGGTAAAAATCGAATTTCCTGTCAAGTTGTGCATTTACTGTATTGGAGTCCTATAGTGTTAATTAGCTGCTATTTCGGAATACATTCTGGGAGATTTGGAGACTGTTTTGTTGTTAAAAGAGGATACCTGATTAAAGATGCGTAAGTGAGTATGGGGCACAGGTAAATTTTATATAATATGATAGTAGCAGTTTGCATGGGGAGTCTTTTAGTATAGATTAGAGTATATGCATGCGTTTTCTAAATTTGTTACTTATAAAATTAGATTTTTTTGTCTAGCTAGACATCGAGGTATTCTCTGTTTTGGAAGGGGCTGGAACCTTGATGTGAAGCTGCCTCTGAAGTAGTTTCCACAAACACCAAAACTCTTCAACCCGATGTGCGTTTCGTCAACCACGTTGGCATAATCTGGAGATTACTCTAACTTAATTAAAACTAATAGATGTTCCTGTATTTATATTAAACTAATGTTATGGGTGAATGCACTCAATCAATCATATCATCCCTGCCAAAGCTCTGCATGAGTCCAACGCATCGTGACTAATAACCAATTTATCGAACTATTTGGAATAGGCGGCCTTTGTCACTATTCACACTATTTTACGTTTTTCAATTTCAAAAGCATCGAGCTGTCTATTATTTGTTATATTTCTAATTAACCTTAACCTCTATTGAGCATGAGGTCGGACTACATGACACCAAAAATTACATACAATAAGCCCTTCACTATCACCATTGGAGATAGGAAGGAATGGATGACAGGTACTCCTGATGCTCTACGCAGAGGCCTGGTCTGGTATACTGACGGGTCCAGGATGGAATCAGGAGCTGAAGCAGGAATACATGGTGTGAGGCCGAGAGAGAGTATAAGTCTTTCTCTTGGACGGCACTCCACTGTATTCCAGACAGAAACTCTGGCTATACTCGAGTGTGTACGCGAGAATGTTAAACGACGATATGTGAACCAGCAGATCTCAATCGCAACAGACAGTCAGGCGGCACTTGGGGCACTAGCCTCTAACAAGGTGTCTTCCAGACTGGTTTGGGACTGCCACGAAGAGCTCAAAATTCTGGGTGAGCGGAACAGAGTAAGACTACTTTGGGTGTACATACCAGTATAGAGGGCAACGAGAAAGCCGACGAACTTGCTAGACAAGGAGCAGCGAATATATTCTATGGCCCAGAACCTGCGCTGGGTATCACAAAAGGCTCAGCCAGAAGGGTAATCAAAGACTGGGTCAAGAGTAAACACAACCACTACTGGAGAAATATTCCAGGAAATCGACATGGGAAAACACTTATCAATGGACCATGTTCAAAACAAACTGAAGAACTACTCACAAGGAACAGGATTCAGCTGAGAATCATAACTGGTCTTCTGACGGGACACTTTCCCGTCAAAAAGTACCTGCATTTAATTGGAAAGTTTGCTGGCGACCTGCGGTAAGGTACCAGAAACTGTAGAACATATTATACATGACTGCGAGGCATTGGTCCGCAGAAGGTATAATATCTACGGGCAAACACAAACAGACCCGGAAACCATCAAGATTCGTCCATTTTCAGACCTGTATCACCTTGTCAGTGACACAGGAATCTTAAAATGGACAAGTGTAAACTAAAAACTAAAAAAACAGGGTAAGCAAAATAAGCCCAGGAGGCTGCAGTGCATTCGGAGTATTCCATACAGACGAGCCCTAAGAGGAGGGGTCTTAGTCAGTTGGAGCCTGACACTCAGACCTATTCCTAGTTGGGATAGGCAGCCCGTGTGGGTTTCCCCCCCTCGCTAAAAAAAAAATTAACCTTAACCATTTCAGAACCGAAGCAGATCAGAACGTTTAATGAACCTTAACCTAATAACCAATAAAGGGAACTATTTGAAATAGGCGGCCTTTGTCACTATTCACACTATTTTTACGTTTTTCAATTTCAAAAACATCGAGCTGTCTATTATTTATTACATTTCTAATTAACCTTAACCCTTTCAGGACCGAAGCGGATCAGACCGTTTTGCCCGTCAGACCGGGGCGGGAAACCTATGCATGTTCGTACGGTCCCGGTACCAAAATTCATCCGTATTATCATCAAAGCACTCATTCTCATCGTCACTGTTCGTCAAAGTATCGAGCGAATCTTTATCTATCAAATATTTCTCGGATGCCATTTTATATTTCACGTAAAATTACAGTAAAAAGCAACAACTAGTATGTAAGTATTGTAAAAAATCAATCAAAATCAATGTGCTTTATTTGTCTAATAAATATGCCATTTTAACGCGAGTTCGTTCGACTCCAGTCCTAAACCATGCCTCCACGTTTGCGTGTATTATCGGTTCTGGTCTGTCTGATACAAGACGCATTTGTCCGGGTCCGAGCGCGAAAGGGTTATATCTATCTATTCTATAATTGTTGTCAACACTGAATTTTTAGTTTTTTTCATGTTTAAGATGACAGGATTGGTTGAATGTGTTCAAACGTGACATAATCTTAGTATAAACAAAAGAACTATAGTTTTAATCAGATGGTTTACACACGCGTCGAATGATAAAATTCAACTGTTTTGGCGTTTGTGGAAACTACTTCGAGGTATTCAATGCTGTCCATCTAGTTGCTTTCCCGGTTGAAGATTTTAATCTTTATTTCTGTTTTTTAAAGTTTCTAGTGAAGTAGACAAGTTGAGTTTTATCAATATTAACTTTCAAGCTCCAGCTGTTATAGAATTGTATAGTGGCGACTGTTTCTGTCTGTAATAATCTTGTCAAATAGGCCTCACACCTTCGATCGATTTATCAAGATCATTTTCACCGAGTAGCTCAGGTACAGAACTTCGATATCACAATGGAAATTTCTGTATTTTGTAGAGATTATATATAGTTAATATGTTTATTAATAATAATAATAATAATAATAATAATAATAATAATAATAATAATAATAATAATAATAATAATAATAATAATAATAATAATAATAATAATAATAATAATAATAATAATAATAATAATAATAATAATCTCACGACAACAGGGAGGCCGCGGACTCTTGAGTTTGGAGTATCTACATAGCAGGTTGGCTCTGGATGGAGCTTGCAAGATCATCAAGAGTTCGGATCCCCTTCTGTGCATGGTTCGCGACCATGAAAATGCAGGGATAGGAGCGTTCTTATTTAAGGCAGCACAAAGAGCAGCCGGTGAACTTGGTCTCGACTTCGATACTGGGCGGGTAAACCCGAGCTCTGTCACCGAGCTGGAACCCGCCCAGCTGAAAGCCCATACAAAAGCAGCAGAGCAAAGGAAATTTCTGCAACTGCATAAAGATAAGCCCTTGCATGGAGTCTTCTACAAGAACATTGAAGAGAGGGGCTTATCTGAGAAGCTGACCTTTGCTTTCCTAAGGTCAGCTGGGCTGAAGTCTGAGACCGAAGGGTTCATTATGGCTTGCCAGGATGGTGTCTTTAACACACTCGTCTATCGAAGTCATGTCTTGGGTATAGAGGTCCCTGACGTAAACTGCAGGGCCTGCCGAAGAGCGCCGGAGACACTTATGCACCTGTTGTCGGCATGTCCGACATACGCTGTCTCGGCCTATATTCACAGACATGATGGAGCATTACGTGTGCTGTACTATCATCTGCGGCACACATATGGGATAGACGAGACACCAGTGCTGCCTTACGCTCCGGGAGATATTGAGTCCGTAGTGGGGAATGAGCGGTGTCTAATTTATTGGAACTACTCGTTTCCCACCCTTAGGCAAATACAGGCCAATAAACCTGATGTAGTCCTCCTCGACCACCAACTCAGGACAATGTTTGTTATTGAATTCTCCGCCCCAGGGGAAACAAACATTGTTCTAAAAGAGGAGGAAAAACGGACTAAATATCGAGATCTTCTCTTCGAACTCCGTAGACTCTATCCGGACCACACTGTTAAACTAGTGGTTCTTATCATAGGATGCCTAGGTGGGGTGAGGCGTACACTGCTTTCGGAATTGAAGACGATACCGGCATGCCGAGAGTCGGCAGAAATCTTAGCCGGAAGAATGCAGAAGGCCGTTATCCTTGGTTCGTTACGCCTGCTCAGAGCACACGATTCGCGGACCCAGTGATCACTAACTCTACGGCGTAGGGAGTGGCCACTGGTATTACCAGCGTACCCTCTCTGATATCGGAGGCAGAGAGAAGGGCGACTGGATTGGGAAAAAAAAAAAATAAATAATAATAATAATAATAATAATAATAATAATAATAATAATAATAATAATAATAATAATAATAATAATAATAATAATAATAATATTAATAATAATAATAATAATAATAATAATAATAATATGGCGGCCAATAGGCCGTTCACGCCTAAAGTGCGTCGAATAGCCGCCAATTTAAGACGCGTCCATCACACACTCAATGAGGCAGTGCTGCGAACCACCAAACAGCACTGTCTCGACAGGATACGGATGCTAGTGGTTTGTAAAAAATCACTAGTGAGGCGGGCGAGGGGGCTGGCGGAAAATAAACTCTTCCGCCAAAAGCCCTCGCGCCTTTTCGAACCGCCTCCACGTGTTGCAGAGAATCCGCCGACTGTAGATCAGGTGGAAAATTTCTGGAAAACACTTTACGAGGAGAAGCTTCCACTCAACCGAGACTCTCCAGCCCTGGCACACTTTGAAGCCTTCTGTCAAAGGCTTCAACAACCAAACGAGGTGTGCCAACCGATAACTCCAGAAGAGGTTCGAAGAGCTCTTGAGGGCTCTAAGAACTTTGCTGCTCCAGGTCCCGATGGGATAAACAACTACTGGTGGAAAAAATTACCCAGTACCCACCACCATTTGGCCAGAATTTTCAATTCATGGCTAAATGGGGAGCAGCAAATTCCTTCTTGGGTTGTCGAGGGGCGGACAGTGCTGATCCCGAAGAACGGAGATTTGTCTGACCCAAAGAACTACCGGCCGATAACCTGTTTAAACGCATGTTACAAGGTGTTTACGCGCATCCTGTACATGCGAGTGCTCCACGCAGTTGAACCGGTTTACGAACGGATATATGAGCAACGAGGGTCGAAGAGAGATGTCGCTGGCTGCAAGGAGAACCTGTTGATTGACAGATGTGTCACGCAGGACTCCGTGCAGTATAAGCGGAACCTCTCCATGGCCTGGATCGACTACCGCAAGGCATTTGATATGACATCACATGAGCTTATTGTTCACTTGCTCCGATGTCTTGCGGTACCCGGTCCCGTAGTGAGATGCATCGAAGAACTGATGCCGCTCTGGAGGACTCGCTTTACTATTACATCGGGTAACGATAGAGTCCAGACGGAGTCGGTAACATTCAGAAGGGGAGTATTTCAGGGAGACTCCCTCAGCCCCCTTCTCTTTTGCATCTCACTACTGCCATTATCCGTTTCGCTCCGGAAAACCCGTGGATACAACTGCGGTACCCCCGGCGATAGGAGGCATAAGGTCACCCATCTGTTTTACATGGATGACCTTAAACTTTAT
The DNA here is from genome assembly GCA_936432065.2 of Rutpela maculata. Classification (NCBI taxonomy): domain Eukaryota; kingdom Metazoa; phylum Arthropoda; class Insecta; order Coleoptera; family Cerambycidae; genus Rutpela; species Rutpela maculata. The sequence continues at coordinate 248,277,610 of OW386285.2, forward strand.
GCCTCCGGAGAGAGGGACCTACACCAGTCCCTCAGGGTGGTACAGGAGTACACGCAGGCTGTCGGTATGGAGTTCGGGCTGGACAAATGTGCACTGGTCCATCTCAAGAGAGGACGATGCGGGGACTACGGAGAGGACGCGCAGCTCGTGGACGGAAGCATCTTACATCATCTAGATGCCGGAGAGTCGTACACTTACTTGGGTGTCGAGCAACGCTCCACCCAAGAAGTGAGTGTAGTGAAAAACGCTCTCCGCGGCAAGTATCAGCACCGACTCCGACAGATCTGGTCTTCAGAGCTGTCGGGGAAGAACAAGGTGTCTGCTACCAACATGCTTGCCGTTCCGATCCTTCTCTACTCCTTTGGAGTAGTGAAATGGACTCAAGAAGAGTTGCGTCAACTCGACGTAGGAACCCGCAAGAAGATGCATCTCAATAGGAGTTTGCATCCTAAATCGTCCGTTCCGCGGCTATACCTCCCACGACATCGGGGAGGCCGTGGACTCTTGAGTTTGGAGAGTCTCCATAATAGGATGGCTCTGGATGGAGCCTGTAAGGTCATCAGGAGTTCGGATCCCCTCCTCTGCATGGTCCGGGACCATGAAAGTGCAGGAATAGGAGCCTTTTTGTTTAAGGCAGCACAAAGAGCAGCCGATGAACTTGGTCTCTCCTTCGACGTCGAGCGGGTAAATCCCGACTCTGTCACCGAGTTGGAACCTGCTCGACGAAAAGCCCAAATTAAAGCTGCAGAACACAACATCTTTCTGCAGCTTCACACGGATAAGCCAATGCATGGAGTTTTCTATAAAAATATAGAGAACCTTGGCTTATCCGAAAGGCTGACCTTTGCCTTCTTAAGGTCAGCCGGGCTGAAGTCTGAGACCGAGGGATTCATAATGGCTTGCCAGGATGGTGTATTTAATACCCTCGTCTATCGTAGTCGTGTCATGGGTATAGAGGTCCCTGATGTCAGCTGCAGGGCCTGCCGCAGGGCGCCAGAGACTTTAATGCACCTGTTGTCGGCTTGTCCGACATATGCAGTCTCGGCCTATATCCAGAGGCACGACGGAGCATTACGAGTGCTTTATTATCACCTAAGGCACTCGTATGGGATAGACGAGACACCAGTGCTGCCTTACGCTCCGGGGGATATTGAGTCCGTTGTGGGAAATGAGAAGTGTCTAATTTATTGGAACTACTCTTTTCCCACCGTCAGGCAAATACAAGCCAACAAGCCTGACGTAGTACTCCTCGACCATCAACTCAAGACAATGTTTGTCGTGGAGTTCTCGGCTCCCGCGGAGAACAACATTGTCTTGAAGGAGGAGGAAAAACGGACAAAATATCGAGATCTGCTCTTCGAACTCCGCAGACTGTATCCAGACCATACTGTTAAGATAGTGGTACTGATTATAGGAGCCCTCGGTGGAACGAGACACACACTGCTTTCAGAACTTAAGATCATACCGGCATGCCGAAATTCGGCAGAGGTCTTAGCCGGCAGAATGCAGAAGGCCGTCATCCTCGGTTCATTACGTCTGCTCAGGGCACACGATTCCCGGACCCAGTAGTCACTTACCCCACGGGTGTGGGGAGTGGCTGCCGGTACTACCAGCTCCCCTCTGTGAGGGTCGGAGCCACAGAGAAGGGTGACTGGTTTTTAACAAAAAAAAAAAAAAAAAAAAAAAAAAAAAAAAAAAAAAAAAAAAAATAATAATAACAATACCGGCCTGTCAGAATTCGGCAGAATGGTTGGCAGGCCAGATGCAGAAGGCGGTTATCTTGGGGTCCCTTCGTCTACTTAGGGCACACGATTTAGGTATTTGCAGTCACTAACTCCACAGGTCGTGGAGAGTGGCTGCAAGGAATTCGCCGGCGCGGCTACCGTGAGGTGTCGGAGGCCACGGAAGTCCTGTCCGGCAGCGGGCAAACCGAAAAAAAAAAAAAAAAATAATAATAATAATAATAATAATAATAATAATAATAATAATGGCCTGGATCGACTACCGCAAGGCATTTGATATGACATCCCATGAGCTTATTGTCCACTTGCTCAGATGTCTTGCGGTGCCAGGTCCCGTAGTGAGATGTATCGAAGAACTCATGCCGCTCTGGAGGACTCGCTTTACCATAACATCAGGTAACAGCAGAGTCCAGACAGAGCCGGTATTGTTCAGAAGGGGAGTATTTCAGGGAGATTCCCTAAGCCCCCTTCTGTTTTGCATCTCACTACTACCATTATCCGTTTCGCTTCGAAATACCCGTGGATACAACTGCGGTACCCCCGGCGACAGGAGGCATAAGGTCACCCATCTGTTTTACATGGATGACCTTAAACTTTATGCCTCCGGAGAGAGGGATTTACGCCAGTCCCTCAGGGTGGTACAGGAGTACACGCAGGCTGTCGGCATGGAATTTGGGTTGGACAAGTGTGCACTAGTCCACCTCAAGAGAGGACGATGTGGTGACTACGGAGAGGATGCGCAGCTTGTGGACGGAAGCATCTTACATCATTTAGATGCCGGAGAGTCGTACACTTACTTGGGTGTCGAGCAACGCTCCACCCAAGAAGTGAGTGTAGTAAAAAACGCTCTCCGCGGCAAGTATCAGCACCGACTCCGACAGATCTGGTCTTCAGAACTGTCGGGGAAGAACAAGGTGTCTGCTACCAATATGCTTGCCGTTCCGATCCTCCTCTACTCCTTCGGAATAATTAAATGGAATCAAGAGGAGCTGCGTCAACTCGATGTAGGAACCCGAAAAAAGATGCATCTCTATAGGAGTTTGCACCCTAAATCGTCCGTTCCACGGTTATATCTCCCACGACATCGGGGAGGCCGTGGACTCTTGAGTTTGGAGAGTCTCCATAACAGAATGGTTCTGGATGGAGCCTGTAAGGTCATAAGGAGTTCGGATCCCCTCCTCTGCATGGTCCGAGACCATGAAAGTGTAGGAGTAGGAGCCTTTTTGTTCAAGGCAGCACGCAGAGCCACCGATGAACTCGGTCTGGTCTTCGACGCTGAGCGGGTTAACCAAGACTCTGTCACCGAGTTGGAACTTGCTCGGCAAAAAGCCCAAGTCAAAGCTGCTGAAATTGATCTATTTCTGCAGCGACACTCGGATAAGCCATTGCACGGCGTCTTCTATAAAAATATAGAAGACCGCGGCTTATCCGAAAGGCTGACCTTTGCTTTCTTAAGGTCAGCCGGGCTGAAGTCTGAGACCGAGGGATTCATAATGGCGTGCCAGGATGGTGTATTCAACACACTCGTCTATCGAAGTCGTGTCATGGGTATAGAGGTCCCTGATGTCAGCTGCAGGACCTGCCACAGGGCGCCGGAGACATTAATGCATTTGCTGTCGGCTTGTCCAGTATATGCAGTCTCGGCCTATATTCAGAGGCACGACGCAGCATTACGAGTGCTTTACTATCACTTAAGGCACTCGTATGGGATAGACGAGACACCAGTGCTGCCTTACGCTCCGGGGGATATTGAGTCCGTTGTGGGAAATGAGAAGTGTCTAATTTATTGGAACTACTCGTTTCCCACCGTCAGGCAAATACAAGCTAATAAGCCTGACATGGTACTCCTCGACCACCAACTCAAGACAATGTTTGTCGTGGAGTTCTCGGCTCCCGCGGAGAATAACATTGTCTTGAAGGAGGAGGAAAAACGGACGAAATATCGAGATTTGCTCTTCGAGCTCCGCAGGCTTTACCCAGGCCATACTGTTAAGCTAGTGGTCCTGATCATAGGAGCCCTCGGTGGAACGAGACACACACTGCTTTCAGAACTAAAGATCATACCGGCATGCCGAAATTCGGCAGAGATCTTAGCCGGCAGGATGCAGAAGGCCATTATCCTCGGCTCATTACGTCTACTCAGGGCACACGATTCTCGGACCCAGTAGTCACTCACCCCACGGACGTGGGGAGTGGCTGCCGGTACTACCAGCTCCCCTCTGTGAGTGTCGGAGCCACAGAGTATAAAGGATGACCGGCTTTTATAAACTAAAAAAAAAAAATAATAATAATAATAATAATAATAATAATAGTATTGAAACTTTACACTTACTTTACACTTACATCCGAAACTATACCTGGAACTACAGAAATTAGCCATCCTCGGAACATGTCACATAGCTCGTAAGGTCTTGAATGTAGAAACCTGAAAAGAAAGTCGGAGATTTAGGCACTTGCAATACAAGCCGTGTTTAAATCACTTACCTGAGTTACTCAGAGAATATGTAAAATAATAATAATAATAATAATAATAATAATAATAATAATAATAATTGTTAGAAGGGTTCTAGGAGAAAGTTAAAAAGTCAAATGCAAAAAGAGCGAACCATCTTGTCAGAGGACCGATGGCTTCTTGCCTCTACCCCAGGGAAGAAAATCTCTGTGAAACAGTAAAATAATAATAATAATAATAATAATAATAATAATAATAATAATAATAATAATAATAATAATAATAATAATAATAATAATAATAATAATAATAATAATAATAATAATAATAATAATAATCCTGCAAAATATCGCCCTATTACATGCCTACCTACATTATATAAAATACTCACCTCTGTCATCACGAACAAAATCTATAAACACCTAGAGCGAAATAAAATAATCACAGAGGAGCAAAAAGGGTGCAGGAGAGATGCGCAAGGATGTAAGGAACAACTAATAATCGATGAAATAATAACAGGCGAATCAAAAAAACGCAAGAAGACTCTATACACTGCGTACATCGATTATCAAAAAGCGTTCGACAGCGTACCACATTCGTGGCTGCTGAGAGTTATGGAAATCTATAAAATTGACCCAACATTAATACATTTCTTACGGACTATCATGTGCAAGTGGGAAACTACACTCAAGACGAATATAGGCCAACCAAAAGAAGTAGGAAACATTAAGATAAAAAGAGGGATTTTCCAAGGTGACTCCCTAAGTGCATTGTGGTTCTGCTTAGCGCTCAATCCAATGTCCCGGAGGCTTAACACCATGCAAGGGACCAATGTACAGGAACAAAACATCACACACCTCTTATATATGGACGATTTAAAGCTATATGCAGAAACCAAGAACAACCTCGACAAATTAATGCAATGGACGGAAAAATTCAGTAAGGACATTCGTATGAATTTTGGAATCGACAAATGCAAAGTGAATGCTATGAAGAAGGGCAAATGGGAACAAATCAGAAATTACAAAACCAGAGAAAATGAGGAAATAGGTGGTATGGAGGAACAAGAACTATACAAATACCTGGGATATCTACAAACAAGAGGTATAGACACAAAAACCGCCAAAACGCAAATCATAAAAAAATTCGACCAACGACTGAGCCAGATTCTAAAAACGGAACTATGGGCCAAAAACAAGTTCAAAGCTATTAACACTTTTGCTATCCCTATACTTACCTATAGCTTCGGAGTGATCCATTGGACAGCGACTGAGTTACAAGACCTAGACAGAAAAGTAAGAAAAGAACTTACCAGACACAGAATACATCATCCAAGAAGTGCAAAGGAAAGATTATATTTACCTAGATCTGACGGCGGAAGAGGGCTCATCTCCATTTCCAACCTCCACTACCGCCAAATAAAACAACTAAGAGAATACTTTACGAGTAAGGCACAAGATACGACACTGCATAGACACGTGACTCAAGCAGACATAAAGTTTACCCCGTTAAATCTAGGCAATCCAGGCTACGATATAGAAACAAACATCATAACTAGAGCTGACATGCTAAATACCTGGAAAAGAAAACCTTTGCACAGCAAACATCCGCAGACCATAGAACAAGCACACATAGACCACAAGGCATCCTATGAGTGGTTAAAGAAAGGTTACCTGTACGCAGAGACAGAAGGATTCTTAGTAGCCATTCAAGACCAAGTAATAAACACCAAATATTACAGAAAACACATAATAGGGGACCGTCAAATAGAGGACAAGTGTAGGCTATGCAAATCAAAACCTGAAACGATCGACCACATAATAAGCGGATGTACCACTATCGCAGCTACAGAGTACACAAGAAGGCACAATAATATTGCCAAAATTGTACATCAAGAGATATGTCGACAAGAAGGTATAACAACAGATAACATCCCCTACTACCAGTACGACCCAGAAAATGTCATAGAAACCAACACAAGGAAAATATATTGGAATCGGGAAATAATAACTGATAGGCCCATACAGCATAATGTTCCCGACATCGTACTGCAACGTAAAGACCTGCGTACTACCTATCTTATAGAAATTTCGATCCCCAATGCTACAAACTTAGAAAAGAAGAACACAGAAAAACTTAATAAATATCTACCCCTTGCAGAGGAGATACGAGATATGTGGCAACAAGATAAAGTCATCATCGTCCCAATCATCCTAGGAGCAACAGGTGAAATACCTAAAAACTTGGAAATTAATTTAAACTCCATAAACCTTAAAAACCACCTCATAAGTAAGATGCAAAAGTCGGTCATAATAGACACCTGCAGTCTGTGTAGAAGGACGCTGAATATCCACTAGGAATACTTAGAATATCTAAGTGCTTGAGGCACCTCCGCACTTAGAAGAAAATACCAACAAATGTTGTGAACACAAAATAATAATAATAATAATAATAATAATAATAATAATAATAATAATAATAATAATAATAATAATAATAATAATAATAATAATAAGCAGGGGGGGGCTAACCGTCGTCTATCTAGCCTTTGGTGAGTAGCGCCACCACTTACTCCAGCTGGGGATGCAAAATCGAACCGGCAGCCCTAGCGCATCCGGGAGGGGAGAGCATCTTCCCCTCTGGTGTCGGTCGTGGGCTTGCTGGGCTAACCACCCACAAGCCCAAACCTCCGGTTCCTATTGGCCGAGGACAGGGCCCCCACGATCGACCCCGTTCGGATAGGGGTCAAGGGCAAGGTGGTGGGGCCCAACAAGATCTACAGCCCATTGTTGACAACCGCGATGAACAAGGACGCTTTGAGTGGACAGATGAACTGAGGGACGACCTTATGCAGTGCTACGAAAGCAGTGAGCCCGCGCGAAGGGGATACATGGGGCGAATGCACGTTCTGTGGTGTGCAAGGCACCCAGAACACAACGCCTTCACGCCACAAAACCTGCGTGATTATGTGTCCCACCTTCGTCGCAGGGGCTACGTGAGAACTGCTCCTCAGCCGATGAATGAGGTGGCCGAAGGTCCACCGAATGAACCGGTTGAGGTTGCAGTCCCAGTCGTTCCACCAGTACCAGAGGGCCTCAGTACCAGAAGGGGGTTGCACAACGTAAAACCCCCCGGGCCACAAGATCTGGCCAGAGTGGATGCGGAACTTCGTGCAGCGCTACCAGAAGAGGCTGACATCTGGCACATAAATTGTGCCGTGTATGCTGCCGCTCAACGCTTGTCTCAGGTGGAGAGGCGGAACAGTGCTTCTCCACAAGAGAGAGCGAGACGGCGCATACACAAGATGGAAGCCAAGATCCGGTCGGCGAGGCAACACGCATCCCGTATCCAATGTGTGATGGACTATATGGCGGCCAATAGGCCTTTCACGCCTAAAGTGCGGCGAGTAGCTGCTAACTTAAGACGCGTCCATCACACACTCAATGGGGCAGTGCTACAAACCACCAAACAGCACTGCCTCGACAGGATACGAATGCTAGTGTCTTGTAAGAAGTCACTAGTGAGGCGGGCGAGGGGGCTAGCGGAAAATCAACTTTTCCGCAAAAAGCCCTCGCGCCTTTTCGAACCGCCTCAGCGTGTTGCTGAAAATCCGCCGACTGCAGATCAGGTGGAAAACTTCTGGAAAACGTTGTACGAACAGAAGCTTCCACTCAACAGAGACTCTTCAGCCCTGGCACACTTTGAAACCTTTTGTCAAAGGTTTCAGCAACCACAACAGGTGTGCCAACCGATAACCCCAGAAGAGGTTCGAAGAGCTCTTGAGGGCTCTAAAAACTTTGCTGCTCCAGGTCCCGACGGGATCAATAACTTTTGGTGGAAAAAATTATCCAGTACCCACCACCATTTAGCCAGAATTTTCAATTCATGGCTGAATGGGGAGCAGCAAATTCCTTCCTGGGTTGTCGAGGGGCGGACAGTGCTGATCCCGAAGAACGGAGATTTGTCTAACCCAAAGAACTACCGGCCGATAACCTGTTTAAACGCATGTTACAAGGTGTTTACGCGCATCTTGTACATGCGAGTGCTCCACGCAGTTGAACCGGTTTACGAGCGGATATATGAGCAACGAGGGTCAAAGAGAGGTGTCGCTGGCTGTAAGGAGAACCTGCTGATTGACAGGTGTGTCACACAGGACTCCATGCAGTATAAGCGTAACCTCTCCATGGCCTGGATCGACTACCGCAAGGCATTTGACATGACATCGCACGAGCTTATTGTACACTTGCTCCGATGTCTTGCGGTACCTGGTCCCGTAGTGAGATGCATCGAAGAACTGATGCCGCTCTGGAGGACTCGCTTTACCATTACATCGGGTAATGATAGAGTCCAGACGGAGTCGGTAACATTCAGAAGGGGAGTATTTCAGGGAGACTCCCTCAGCCCCCTTCTATTTTGCATCTCATTACTGCCATTATCCGTTTCGCTCCGGAAAACCCGTGGATACAACTGCGGTACCCCTGGCGATAGGAGGCATAAGGTCACCCATCTGTTTTATATGGATGACCTTAAACTTTATGCCTCCGGAGAGAGGGACCTACACCAGTCCCTCAGGGTGGTACAGGAGTACACGCAGGCTGTCGGCATGGAGTTCGGATTAGACAAATGTGCACTGGTCCATCTCAAGAGAGGACGATGCGGGAACTACGGAGAGGACGCGCAGCTCGTGGACGGAAGCATCTTACATCATCTAGATGCCGGAGAGTCGTACACTTACTTGGGTGTCGAGCAACGCTCCACCCAAGAAGTGAGTGTAGTGAAAAACGCTCTCCGCGGCAAGTATCAGCATCGACTCCGACAGATCTGGTCTTCAGAGCTGTCGGGGAAGAACAAGGTGTCTGCTACCAACATGCTTGCCGTTCCGATCCTTCTCTACTCCTTTGGAGTAGTGAAAGGGACTCAAGAAGAGTTGCGTCAACTCGACGTAGGAACCCGCAAGAAGATGCATCTCAATAGGAGTTTGCATCCTAAATCGTCTGTTCCACGGCTATACCTCCCACGACATCGGGGAGGCCGTGGACTCTTGAGTTTGGAGAGTCTCCACAATAGGATGGTTCTGGATGGAGCCTGTAAGGTCATCAGGAGTTCGGATCCCCTCCTTTGCATGGTCCGAGACCATGAAAATGCAGGGGTAGGAGTTTTTCTGTTTAAGGCAGCACAGAGAGCAGCCGATGAACTTGGTCTCTCCTTCGACGTCGAGCGGGTAAATCGCGACTCTGTCACCGAGTTGGAACCTGCTCGGCGAAAAGCCCAAATTAAAGCTGCAGAACACAACAACTTTCTGCAGCTTCACACGGATAAGCCAATGCATGGAGTTTTCTATAAAAATATAGAAAACCTTGGCTTATCCGAAAGGCTGACCTTTGCCTTCTTAAGGTCAGCCGGGCTGAAGTCTGAGACCGAGGGATTCATAATGGCTTGCCAGGATGGTGTATTTAACACCCTCGTCTATCGTAGTCGTGTCATGGGTATAGAGGTCCCTGATGTCAGCTGCAGGGCCTGCCGCAGGGCGCCAGAGACTCTTATGCACTTGCTGTCGGCTTGCCCGACATATGCAGTCTCGGCCTATATCCAAAGGCACGACGGAGCATTACGAGTGCTTTACTACCATTTAAGGCACTCGTATGGGATAGACGAAACACCAGTGCTGCCTTACGCTACGGGGGATATTGAGTCCGTTGTGGGAAATGAGAAGTGTCTAATTTATTGGAACTACTCTTTTCCCACCGTCGGGCAAATACAAGCCAACAAGCCTGACGTAGTACTCCTCGACCATCAACTCAAGACAATGTTCGTAGTGGAGTTCTCGGCTCCCGCGGAGAACAACATTGTCTTGAAGGAGGAGGAAAAACGGACAAAATATCGAGATCTGCTCTTCGAACTCCGCAGACTCTATCCAGACCATACTGTTAAGATAGTGGTACTGATTATAGGAGCCCTCGGTGGAACGAGACATACACTGCTTTCAGAACTTAAGATCATACCGGCATGCCGAAATTCGGCAGAGGTCTTAGCCGGCAGAATGCAGAAGGCCGTCATCCTCGGTTCATTACGTCTGCTCAGGGCACACGATTCACGGACCCAGTAGTCACTCACCCCACGGGCGTGGGGAGTGGCTACCGGTACTACCAGCTCCCCTCTGTGAGTGTCGGAGCCACAGAGTTTAAAGGGTGACTGGCTTTTACAAAAAAAAAAAAAAATAATAATAATAATAATAATAATAATTATAATAATAATAATAATAATGGGAAATGAGAAGTGTCTAATTTATTGGAACTACTCGTTTCCCACCGTCAGGCAAATACAAGCTAATAAGCCTGACATGGTACTCCTCGACCACCAACTCAAGACAATGTTTGTCGTGGAGTTCTCGGCTCCCGCGGAGAATAACATTGTCTTGAAGGAGGAGGAAAAACGGACGAAATATCGAGATTTGCTCTTCGAGCTCCGCAGGCTTTACCCAGGCCATACTGTTAAGCTAGTGGTCCTGATCATAGGAGCCCTCGGTGGAACGAGACACACACTGCTTTCAGAACTAAAGATCATACCGGCATGCCGAAATTCGGCAGAGATCTTAGCCGGCAGGATGCAGAAGGCCATTATCCTCGGCTCATTACGTCTACTCAGGGCACACGATTCTCGGACCCAGTAGTCACTCACCCCATGGACGTGGGGAGTGGCTGCCGGTACTGCCAGCTCCCCTCTGTGAGTGTCGGAGCCACAGAGTATAAAGGGTGACTGGCTTTTATAAACTAAATAATAATAATAATAATAATCCCTGCGGGATGCGGGGAGTGGCTGTGGATAGTTCGCTGGCGTTTCTCCCGTGAGAATGTCGGAGACACGGGAGAACTGTCCAGCATCGCGCACGCGAAAAAAAAAAAAAAAAAATAATAATAATAATAATAATAATAATAATAATAATAATAATAATAATAATAATAATAATAATAATAATAATAATAATAATAATAATAATAATAATAATAATAATAATAATAATAATAATAATAATAATAATAATAATAATAATAATAATAATAATAATAATAATAATAATAATAATAATAATAATAATAATAATAATAATAATAATAATAATAATAAGCAGGAGGGGCTTTCTTACATCTCACTAGCCTTTGGTGAGTAGCGACACCACTTACTCCAGCCGCGGGTGCAAAACCCGGACCGACAGCGCTAGCGCACCCGGGAGGGGAAAGAGAACTTCCCCTCTGGTGTCGGCCGTGGGCTTGTTAGGCTAACCACCTGACAGGCCGAAATCTTCTGGTTCCAGGCAACAGAAGACAGGGCCCCCACAATCGACCCCATTCGGATGGGGGTCACAGGCAAGGTGGTGGGGCCCAACCGGACGGATTGCCTGGCAATGACGACCGCGAGCTACATGGACGCTTCGAGTGGACCGATGAGCTGAGGAATAATCTTCTGCTATGCTACGAAAGCAGTGAGCCCGCGCGAAGGGGATACATGGCGCGAATGCACGCTCTGTGGTGTGCAAGACACCCAGAGCACAGCGCCTTCACGCCACAAAATCTGCGTGACTATGTATCCCACCTTCGCAGCAGGGGCTACGTGAGAGCTGTTCCTCAGCCAGTAAATGAGGCGGTCGAAGAGCCGCTGAATGAACCGGTTGTGGAGGCAGTTCTAGACGTTCCACCAAGACCAGAGGGCCTCAACACCAGAAGGGGGTTGCACTACATCAAACCCCCCAGATCAGAAGACCTAGCCAGAGTGGATGGTGAACTTCGTGAAGCGATACCAGAAGGGGCTGACATCTGGCACATTAATTGTGCCGTATACGCTGCTGCCCAGCGCTTAACTCCGGGTGAGAGGCGGAATACTGCCTCCCCACAGGAGAGAGCGGAGTGGCGTATACAAAAGATGGAAGCCAAGATCCGGTCGGCGAGGCAACACGCATCCCGTATCCAATGTGTGATGGACTATATGGCGACCAATAGGACATTCACGCCTAAAGTTAGGTGCATAGCCGCCAATTTAAGACGCGTCCATCACACACTGAATGGGGCAGTGCTGCGAACCACCAAACAGCACTGCCTTGATCGGATACGGATGCTAGTGACTTGTAAAAAGTCACTAGTGAGGCGGGCGAGGGGGCTGGCGGAAAACAATCTATTCCGCAAAAAGCCCTCGCGCCTTTTCGAACCGCCTCAGCGTGTTGTAGAGAATCCGCCGACCGTAGATCAGGTGGAAAACTTCTGGAAAACGCTCTACGGACAGACGCTCCCACTCAACAGAGACTCTCCAGCCCTGGCACACTTTGAAGCCTTTTGCCAAAGGTTTCAACAACCAAACGAGGTGTGCCAACCGATAACCCCAGAAGAGGTTCGAAGAGCTCTTGAGGGCTCTAAGAACTTTGCTGCTCCAGGTCCCGATGGGATAAATAACTTTTGGTGGAAAAAGTTTTCCAGTACCCACCACCATTTGGCCAGAATTTTTAATTCATGGCTAAATGGGGAGCAGCAAATTCCTTCTTGGGTTGTCGAGGGGCGGACAGTGCTGATCCCGAAGAACGGAGATTTGTCTAACCCAAAAAATGACCGGCCGATAACTTGCTTAAACGCATGCTACAAGTTGTTTACACGCATCTTGTACATGCGGGTGTTCCAAGCAGTTGAACGGGTCTACGAACGGGTAAATGAGCAACGAGGGTCAAAGAGAGGTGTCGCTGGCTGCAAGGAGAACCTGCTGATCGACAGATGTATCACGCAGGACTCCGTGCAGTATAAGCGTAACCTCTCTATGGCCTGGATCGACTACCGCAAGGCATTTGATATGACATCCCATGAGCTCATTGTCCACTTGCTCAGATGTCTTGCGGTGCCCGGTCCGGTAGTGAGATGTATCGAAGAACTCATGCCGCTCTGGAGGACTCGCTTTACCATAACATCGGGTAATAACAGAGTCCAGACAGAGCCGGTATTGTTCAGAAGGGGAGTATTTCAGGGAGATTCCCTAAGCCCCCTTCTGTTTTGCATCTCGCTACTGCCATTATCCGTTTCGCTGCGAAATACCCGTGGCTACAACTGCGGTACCCCCGGCGATAGGAGGCATAAGGTCACCCATCTGTTTTATATGGATGACCTTAAACTTTATGCCTCCGGAGAGAGGGATTTACGCCAGTCCCTCAGGGTGGTACAGGAGTACACGCAGGCTGTCGGCATGGAATTTGGGTTGGACAAGTGTGCACTAGTCCACCTCAAGAGAGGACGATGCGGTGACTACGGGGAGGATGCGCAGCTTGTGGACGGAAGCATCTTACATCACCTAGATGCCGGAGAGTCGTACACTTACTTGGGTGTCGAGCAACGCTCCACCCAAGAAGTGAGTGTAGTAAAAAACGCTCTCCGCGGCAAGTATCAGCACCGACTCCGACAGATCTGGTCTTCAGAACTGTCGGGGAAGAACAAGGTGTCTGCTACCAATATGCTTGCCGTTCCGATCCTCCTCTACTCCTTTGTAGTAATTAAATGGAATCAAGAGGAGCTGCGACAACTCGATGTGGGAACCCGAAAAAAGATGCATCTCTATAGGAGTTTGCACCCTAAATCGTCCGTTCCACGGTTATATCTCCCACGACATCGAGGAGGCCGTGGACTCTTGAGTTTGGAGAGTCTCCATAACAGGATGGTTCTGGATGGAGCCTGTAAGGTCATAAGGAGTTCGGATCCCCTCCTCTGCATGGTCCGAGACCATGAAAGTGCAGGAGTAGGAGCCTTTTTGTTTAAGGCAGCGCGCAGAGCCGCCGATGAACTCGGTTTGGTCTTCGACGCTGAGCGGGTTAATCACGACTCTGTCACCGAGTTGGAACCTGCTCGGCAAAAAGCCCAAGTCAAAGCTGCTGAAATTGATTTATTTCTGCAGCTACACTCGGATAAGCCATTGCACGGAGTCTTCTATAAAAATATAGAAGACCGCGGCTTATCCGAAAGGCTGACCTTTGCTTTCTTAAGGTCAGCCGGGCTAAAGTCTGAGACCGAGGGATTCATAATGGCGTGCCAGGATGGTGTATTCAACACACTCGTCTATCGAAGTCGTGTCATGGGTATAGAGGTCCCTGATGTCAGCTGCAGGACCTGCCACAGGGCGCCGGAGACATTAATGCATTTGCTGTCGGCTTGTCCAGTATATGCAGTCTCGGCCTATATCCAGAGGCACGACGCAGCATTACGAGTGCTTTATTATCACTTAAGGCACTCGTATGGGACAGACGAGACACCAGTGCTGCCTTACGCTCCGGGGGATATTGAGTCCGTTGTGGGGAATGAGAAGTGTCTAATTTATTGGAACTACTCGTTTCCCACCGTCAGGCAAATACAAGCTAATAAGCCTGACATGGTCCTCCTCGACCACCAACTCAAGACAATGTTTGTCCTGGAGTTCTCGGCTCCCGCGGAGAATAACATTGTCCTGAAAGAGGAGGAAAAACGGACGAAATATCGAGATTTGCTCTTCGAGCTCCGCAGGCTTTACCCTGGCCATACTGTTAAGCTAGTGGTCCTGATCATAGGAGCCCTCGGTGGAACGAGACACACGCTGCTTTCTGAACTTAAGATCATACCGGCATGCCGAAATTCGGCAGAGATCTTAGCCGGCAGGATGCAGAAGGCCATTATCCTCGGCTCATTACGTCTACTCAGGGCACACGATTCTCGGACCCAGTAGTCACTCACCCCACGGACGTGGGGAGTGGCTGCCGGTACTACCAGCTCCCCTCTGTGAGTGTCGGAGCCACAGAGTATAAAGGGTGACTGGCTTTTACGGAAAAAAAAATAATAATAATAATAATAATAATAATAAAAATAATAATAATAATAATAATAATAATAAAAATAATAATAATAATAATAATAATAATAATAATAATAATAATAATCTTGGGTTGTTGAGGGGCGGACAGTGCTGATCCCCAAGAACGGAGATTTGTCTAACCCAAAGAACTACCGCCCGATAACCTGTTTAAACGCATGTTACAAAGTGTTTACACGCATTTTGTACATGCGGGTGCTCCACGTAGTTGAACCGGTTTACGAACGGATACATGAGCAACGAGGGTCGAAGAGAGGTGTCGCTGGCTGCAAGGAGAACCTGCTGATTGACAGATGTGTCACGCAGGACTCCGTGCAGTAAAAGCGGAACCTCTCCATGGCCTGGATCGACTACCGCAAGGCATTTGACATGACATCTCATGAGCTTATTTTACACTTGCTCCAATGTCTTGCGGTACCCGGTCCCGTAGTGAGATGTATTGAAGAACTGATGCCGCTCTGGAGGACTCGCTTTACTATAACATCCGGTAACGATAGAGTCCAGACGGAGCCGGTATCGTTCAGAAGGGGAGTATTTCAGGGAGACTCCCTCAGCCCCCTTCTGTTTTGCATCTCACTACTGCCATTATCCGTTTCGCTCCGGAAAACCCGTGGATACAACTGCGGTACCCCCGACGATAGGAGGCATAAGGTCACCCATTTGTTTTATATGGATGACCTTAAACTTTATGCCTCCGGAGAGAGGGACCTACACCAGTCCCTTAGGGTGGTACAGGAGTACACGCAGGCTGTCGGTATGGAGTTCCGGTTGGACAAATGTGCACTGGTCCATCTCAAGAGAGGACGATGCGGGGACTACGGAGAGGACGCGCAGCTCGTAGACGGAAACATCTTACATCTTCTAGATGCCGGAGTGTCGTACACTTACTTGGGTGTCGAGCAACGCTCCACCCAAGAAGTGAGTGTAGTGAAAAACGCTCTCCGCGGCAAGTATCTGCACCGACTCCGACAGATTTGGTCTTCAGAACTGTCGGGGAAGAACAAGGTGTCTGCTACCAACATGCTTGCCGTTCCGATCCTTCTCCACTCCTTTGGAGTGGTGATATGGAACCGAGAGGAGTTGCGTCAACTCGACGTAGGAACCCGCAAGAAGATGCATCTCAATAGGAGTTTGCATTCTAGATCGTCCGTTCCACGGTTATACCTCCCACGACATCGGGGAGGCCGTGGACTCTTGAGTTTGGAGAGTCTCCATAACAGGATGGTTCTAGATGGAGCCTGTAAGAATATCAGGAGTTCGGATCCCCTCCTCTGCATGGTCCGAGACCATGAAAATGCAGGGGTAGGAGCGTTTTTGTTTAAGGCAGCACAGAGAGCAGCCGATGAACTTGGTCTCTCCTTCGACGTCGAGCGGGTAAATCGCGACTCTGTCACCGAGTTGGAACCTGCTCGGCGAAAAGCCGTGTCGTGGAGTTCTCGGCTCCCGCGGAGAACAACATTGTCTTGAAGGAGAGGAGGAAAAACGGACAAAATATCGAGATTTGCTCTTCGAACTCCGCAGACTCTATCCAGACCATACTGTTAAGATAGTGGTACTGATTATAGGAGCCCTCGGTGGAACGAGACACACACTGCTTTCTGAACTTAAGATCATACCGGCATGCCGAAATTCGGCGGAGATCTTAGCCGGCAGAATGCAGAAGGCCGTCATCCTCGGTTCATTACGTCTGCTCAGGGCACACGATTCGCGGACCCAGTAGTCACTCACCCCACGGACGTGGGGAGTGGCTACCGGTACTACCAGCTCCCCTCTGTGAGTGTCGGAGCCACAGAGTTTAAAGGGTGACTGGCTTTTACAAAAAAAAAAAAAATAATAATAATGATAATAATAATAATAATAATAATAATAATAATAATAATAATAATAAATAAGCAGGAGGGGCTGACTTTCATCAATCAAGCCTTTGGTGAGTAGCGCCACCACTTACTCCAGCTGGGGGTGTAAAATCGAACCGGCAGCTCTAGTGCACCCGGGAGGGGAAAGCTCCTTCCCCTCTGGTGTCGGTCGTGGGCTTGCTGGGCTAACCACCCACAAGCCCTAACTTCTGGTTCCCGCAGGCAGAAGACAGGGCCCCCACAATCGACCCCATCCGGATAGGGGTCAAGGGCAAGGTGGTGGGGCCCAACCGGATAGGGCGCCCGTTGACGACGAACGCCATGAACTAGGACGCTTTGAGTGGACAGATGAGCTAAGGGACGACCTTCTGCATTGCTACAAAAGCAGTGAGCCCGCACGAAGGGGATACATGGGGCGAATGCATGTTCTGTGGTGTGCAAGGCACCCAGAGCACAACGCCTTCACGCCACAAAACCTGCGTGATTATGTATCCCACCTTCGTCGCAGGGGCTACGTGAGAGCTGCTCCTCAGCCAGTGAATGAGGTGGCCGAAGGTCCACTGAATGAACCGGTTGAGGACGCAGTCCCTGACGTTCCACCAATACCAGAGGGCCTCAGTACCAGACGGGGGTTACACTACATAAAAGCCCTCGGGCCACAAGATCTGGCCAGAGTGGATGAAGAACTTCGGGAAGCGCTTCCAGAACGGGCTGACATCTGGCACATAAACTGTGCCGTGTATGCTGCTGCTCAACGGTTCTCTCAGGTGTAGAGGCGTAATACTACCTCCCTACAGGAGAGAGCGAGGCGGCGCATACAAAAGATGGAAGCCAAGATCCGGTCGGCGAGGCAACACGCATCCCGTATCCAATGAGTGATGGACTATATGGCGGCCAATAGACCGTTCACGCCTAAAGTGCGTCGAATAGCCGCCAACTTAAGACGCGTCCATCACACACTCAATGAGGCAGTGCTGCGAATCACCAAACAGCACTGTCTCGACAGGATACGGATGCTAGTGGTTTGTAAAAAATCACTAGTGAGGCGGGCGAGGGGGCTGGCGGAAAATAAACTCTTCCGCCAAACGCCCTCGCGCCTATTCGAACCGCCTCCGCGTGTCGCAGAGAATCCGCCGACTGTAGATCAGGTGGAAAATTTCTGGAAAACGCTTTACGAGGAGAAGCTTCCACTCAACCGAGACTCTCCGGCCCTTGCACACTTTGAAACCTTTTGTCAAAGGTTTCAACAACCACAGGAAGTGTGCCAACCAATAACCCCAGAAGAGGTTCGAAGAGCTCTCGAGGGCTCTAAGAACTTTGCTGCTCCAGGTCCCGATGGGATAAATAACTTTTGGTGGAAAAAGTTATCGAGCACCCACCACCATTTGGCCAGAATTTTTAATGCCTGGCTAAATGGGGAGCAGCAAATTCCTTCTTGGGTGGTTGAAGGGCGGACAGTGCTGATCCCTAAGAACGGAGATTTGTCCAACCCAAGGAACTACCGACCGATAACCTGTTTAAACGCATGTTACAAGGTGTTTACGCGCATCTTGTACATGCGAGGGCTCCACGTAGTTGAACCGGTTTACGAACGGATATATGAGCAACGAGGGTCGAAGAGAGGTGTCGCTGGCTGCAAGGAGAACCTGTTGATTGACAGATGTGTCACGCAGGACTCCGTGCAGTATAAGCGGAACCTCTCCATGGCCTGGATCGACTACCGCAAGGCATTTGATATGACATCACATGAGCTTATTGTTCACTTGCTCCGATGTCTTGCGGTACCCGGTTCCGTAGTGAAATGCATCGAAGAACTGATGCCGCTCTGGAGGACTCGCTTTACCATTACATCGGGTAACGATAGAGTCCAGACGGAGTCGGTAACATTCAGAAGGGGAGTATTTCAGGGAGACTCCCTCAGCCCCCTTCTGTTTTGCATCTCACTACTGCCATTATCCGTTTCGCTCCGGAAAACCCGTGGATACAACTGCGGTACCCCCGGCGATAGGAGGCATAAGGTCACCCATCTGTTTTACATGGATGACCTTAAACTTTATGACTCCGGAGAGAGGGACCTACACCAGTCCCTCAGGGTGGTACAGGAGTACACGCAGGCTGTCGGTATGGAGTTCGGGTTGGACAAATTTGCACTGGTCCATCTCAAGAGAGGACGATGCGGGAACTACGGAGAGGACGCGCAGCTCGTGAACGGAAGCATCTTACATCATCTAGATGCCGGAGAGTCGTACACTTACTTGGGTGTCGAGCAACGCTCCACCCAAGAAGTGGGTGTAGTGAAAAACGCTCTCCGCGGCAAGTATCAGCACCGACTCCGACAGATCTGGTCCACAGAACTGTCGGGGAAGAACAAGGTGTCTGCTACCAACATGCTTGCCGTTCCGATCCTACTCTACTCCTTTGGAGTAGTGAAATGGACTCGAGAGAAGTTGCGTCAACTCGACGTATTAACCCGCAAGAAGATGCATCTCAATAGAAGTTTGCATCCTAAATCGTCCGTTCCACGGCTATACCTCCCACGACATCGGGGAGGCCGTGGACTCTTGAGTTTGGAGAGTCTCCATAATAGGATGGTTCTGGATGGACCTGTAAGGTCATCAGGAGTTCGGATCCCCTCCTCTGCATGGTCCGGGACCATGAAAGTGCAGGAATAGGAGCCTTTTTGTTTAAGGCAGCACAAAGAGCAGCCGATGAACTTGGTCTCTCCTTCGACGTCGGGTAAATCCCGACTCTGTCACCGAGTTGGAACCTGCTCGACGAAAAGCCCAAATTAAAGCTGCAGAACACAACATCTTTCTGCAGCTTCACACGGATAAGCCAATGCATGGAGTTTTCTATAAAAATATAGAGAACCTTGGCTTATCCGAAAGGCTGACCTTTGCCTTCTTAAGGTCAGCCGGGCTGAAGTCTGAGACCGAGGGATTCATAATGGCTTGCCAGGATGGTGTATTTAACACCCTCGTCTATCGTAGTCGTGTCATGGGTATAGAGCTCCCTGATGTCAGCTGCAGGGCGCCAGAGACTCTTATGCACTTGCTGTCGGCTTGCCCGACATATGCAGTCTCGGCCTATATCCAGAGGCACGACGGAGCATTACGAGTGCTTTATTACCATTTAAGGCACTCGTATGGGATAGACGAAACACCAGTGCTGCCTTACGCTCCGGGGGATATTGAGTCCGTTGTGGGAAATGAGAAGTGTCTAATTTATTGGAACTACTCTTTTCCCACCGTCAGGCAAATACAAGTCAACAAGCCTGACGTAGTACTCCTCGACCATCAACTCAAGACAATGTTTGTCGTGGAGTTCTCGGCTCCCGCGAAGAACAACATTGTCTTGAAGGAGGAGGAAAAACGGATAAAATATCGAGATCTGCTCTTCGAACTCCGCAGACTGTATCCAGACCATACTGTTAAGATAGTGGTACTGATTATAGGAGCCCTCGGTGGAACGAGACACACACTGCTTTCGGAACTTAAGATCATACCGGCATGCCGAAATTCGGCAGAGGTCTTAGCCGGCAGAATGCAGAAGGCCGTCATCCTCCCAGTAGTCACTTACCCCACGGGTGTGGGGAGTGGCTGCCGGTACTACCAGCTCCCCTCTGTGAGGGTCGGAGCCACAGAGAAGGGTGACTGGTTTTTAACAAAAAAAAAAAAAATAAAATAATAATAATAATACTTTATTGATCCAATTGATCAAACAATGTTGATATAGGATAGGTCAAAAAGAAAGTACATTAATAAGTAATTATTTACACATAATATTTTTTTTTGTGTAATTTAAAAAGCTAAATATTCATCTATGCTATAAAAACATTAGTGAGCAACATGTTTCTAACAGTGGATATAAATTTCTTTAAAGTACAACATTTTATGCTTATATCTAATTTATTATATAGAACCGTACCGACATAGTAAGGATTAGATTTATAAAGTTCTAATCTGTGAAGTGAGTGCTGCAAATTTTCTCCATGTCGTGTATTATATTCATGTGATATATTCTGAAACGTGAATGTGTTCAAATTTTTTTTGACAAAAGTTAAAATTTCAAGGATATACAAACACGGTAAAGTTAAAATTTTTTGAGAAATAAAGGTCTGCTTACAAGATTCACGATACTGCAATCCATACATAGAACGTAAGGCTCTTTTCTGCAGCACAAATACCCGACTAGCTGTACTAGCATTACCCCAGCAAATCACTCCGTACCTAATTGTTGACTCAAAATTTGGATAATAAAATATTTTCACTACATTTTTGCTTGTAATTTGTGATAATCTTTTTAAGGCAAAACATATACTTGAACACTTCTTGCATACATAATCTATATGAGATTTCCAGTTTAGTGACATATCTACATAAATACCTAGAAGCTTAAAATCTTTTACTTGTTCAATTGTTTTATGCTGAAGTTTAATTAGTGGACTAGATATATAATTGGTGCCAACAGGATGAAACTGCATTGAAAACGTTTTTTCCTGATTCATTGCCAGGTTGTTTGAACTAAAATAATTGAAGAGGGAAATCAAATTATCCTGCAGAAGTTCAGACATTATATATACATCTTGATTGCATGATAGAAGAGTCATATCATCAGCAAAAGCACAGTGACATAATGTCTTCTATATCATTAATATATAAGAGAAATAGGAGTGGGCCCAAAACACTGCCTTGGGGAACTCCAATATTAACATTCATATCCTGTGATCGCTTGCCACAATATTCAACAAATTGCTTTCTGTTCGTCAGATAGGATCGTAATATCTTATTGCACTGACCACGCAATCCATAACACTCCACTTTGTTGAGTAGAGTATCATGGTCTACGCAATCAAATGCCTTCGACAAATCAACAAATAAGGCCATGACTTTGTTCCCTCGTCAAGATTTTTGTAAATATGATTTAAAAAACTTAGTACAGCAGATATTGTAGAGCCAAAATTATAATCAAAGTGCTTAATAAAATAAGCATAACTTAATAAAATAAGCATAACTTAGAGCAGTGAATAACGAATTAACCAAAGGATAATAGTATATTATTCAGCGAACGTATAATGATGGCTAATACTTGCAAGACTGATGTCTACGGTAGGAACCGAGGGCGAGTGTCGTAAATCATCCGAGCGTGTAATAGCCATTACACTTGAACAGAATACTGTACTTTATCCACGGCTATTTTTTTTAAATTTTTTTGAAAGTGAAAAAATAAAGTTAGCTCACAGTAAAACTTTGTTTGACGTATTAAACGTCAAACAAACTTGCTAGTTCCTGATTGGTCAATGGTGCGTTATAACGAGATTGTGCTTGAAATAGGTTAAGTTGGAATTATGACTACCATTATTTGTGAGTTGTTTCAAGTATTATGCAAGAATTATACGATAGTCGTGGATAAAGAAAATAACGCAAGTGCAATATTGGGAACGGCAACATTGTCTCATTTGTTAGCTTAAATGGTGTCTGGAAGACAAAAATCAATTTATTTACGCCATGAATCAAAAAAACACACATTTTTAAATAAATTCCGTCGTGGTTGCCTATTTGGTGTACTGCATCACCAAAATTCTTCCCATCAGCTCATCGATGACAGTCTAATGTTTTATAGGGCGCTCTCTTTGTTTGTATTCTAGTACAGGAAAAGATTGAAAAGAAACAACGTAACTCGAAAAAAATGTGTGCACACTTTAAACTTTGGTTATAAGCTTAAAATAGGTCAAAGTTCACGAAACAAAAAAGTTTAGGAGTTTTACGGATCCGCGGGAACCTATACGGTGTAAAAAGGGGCATTTTTAATAAAAAAATATCGATTTTTCTCTGTTTTCTCGGGAAATATGGCATTTACAAAAAAAATAGTGCAAATAAAATTTGTTTCTGGCAAAATTACTTTTAATCTGGTGTTTTAAGATAATTTTATAACAATAATTAATAGAAATACGGCTATTTTTCGATGGGGGGATAGCGGATGGAATATTTTTCTTAAACAAGTGTTTTAAAGGGACGAAATAAATTGAACATCTATGTGATGCTATGTATTAACGAAAAACAGTATTTATGAAAGAAAAAATAATTACTGCGCAATTACAATAACAAAATGCCGACATTTTGTTAATGAAAATGTGAAAACGCACATTGAATCGACCATAACTTCTTAATTTTTTTGTGATCTGGAAACAAACAAAAACCATTTTACAGAATGATTAATTACCTTTAATTTTGTTTCTTAAAACTTTTGAAGGAAGTGTCACAGTTTCTAAGATATTCAACATTTTAAACTAAATACTTCATCCCAAAAACGGTCGGATGGCATCTATAAAATTAAATATCTTCGAAACAACCCTACACACATATATAAACAAAATAAGTTTATTCTCAGTTTATAGGCTTCATTTGATGTCCACCATATTTTCTCTTAAACTAATATTTATTGAGATGTTTGCAGAGAAACAAGAATGTAATTTTTTTTCTAAAATCCCTTTACAGATTAAAATGCATTTTTTTGTCTAAAGCACGCACTGCAAGCAGATGAAAAAATTTGTTCGTCTAGGTCACACTATACAGGGTGTTCACAAGGAAACGGACATGCTTTAATGACAGATGGAGGACACCGGGGTAATCATAATCAACCATAGAAAAAGCTAGTTGGGCCCCCGTTGCTGAAATACAGGGTGTTTTATGTTTTTTTGTCCAAATTTCTTTTGGTTGTTACTTTGTAAAGGAATGGAATACTAAGTTCATATTTGGCACATATAGTACACTAGTGATCCTGAATAAGTACTTGTATCATTCACATAAAAAATCCAGGTCCGGACTTGAGAAAAAAACGTTTTTGTTGTTTTCCAAGAAAAGAATACCCTGTATATGTTTTTTTTAATTTCAATATTAAATTCGAAAAATACATAAAAAACTGAACAAAATGGCTTCATTATTTTTTTTGCCACACCTCTGCCGTCTTCGAAATAAATTCCAATAAATAATGGAATATGAGACTTTAGAAAATATCGATGAATGTCATGCGCAAAAAATGCTTCCACTATTAAATTGGGCATTTACCTTTTTTTTAGCAATAATTATTATGTTCTAATTACATTTTTTTATGGAGGAGGTGAAAATAAATACAAAAATAAGAGGACACTGAATTAAGAAACTATTCCATTCCTCTCATTTATTAAAGAGTGGTAATACGGCAACACAACATGCCTACTGCCAACAATAATAACTGTAATAACAAAACTGTATATCAATAATGCACATAGTAACAAAATAACAACAAAATATCAACAGAATAATTGTAAGAAAAACAAAAAATGCAGATATTGTCATAAAACATATTTACAAATGAGAATTATAATTAAATTGTATGTTCAAAATAGCCTCCTCAGTTTCAGTACATTTTCTAGTGCGGTTCACGAGATGACCGATTGATCTTCTTATCACATCTAAACCATTTATAATTTCGTTGCGGCATTCAACAATACTTTGAATTAATTGATCTACGCAATCAATGTCCACTCTTTAAGTGACCTCATAATCTAAAACTAACTGTTTTTACGTTTAAGGCCATTGCTTAAAGTAAAATTTCTGGTCTGATCTGATCATTCTTTTTGCCAATTAGTTTAGATAAAAATCTCAAATTAAGGTTTTTACAACATACATTACCTAATCTTTTAGGAAATGTAAATATCCGAGGTATGTTCTTTCAACATGATGGAGCCTCACCACATTTGTCCAACCAAATTAGAAACCAATTAAATGATACATATCCAAACAGATGGATTGGCTACGAAGGTCCTTATGTATGACCGAAAAGGTCTTCGGATTTCAACCATGTAGATCATTTTTTATGCCATTTAAAGGGTGACGTCTACGAAATGGACACTGATTGCATGGAGCAATTAAATTCAAAGGATTGTTGAATACCACAAAAAAATTAGAGACAGACAATCCAGAAGTGATAAGAAGATCAATCGGCCATCTCGTGAAGCACACTAGAAAATGTACTGAAGCTGAGGAGGACATTTTGAACAGAGAATTTAATTATAATTCTAATTTGTAAATACGTTTTATAACAATAACTTGATTTTGGTTTTTGGCACAGTTCTTCTGTTTATATTTTGTTGTTATCCTGTTACTATGTGCATTATTAATATGCAACTTCGTTATTACAGTTATTGTTGTTGTTAATAAGTATGTTATGTTGCTGTATTACTAGTCATTTAATAAATGAGAGGAATGAAATAGGTTCTTGATTCGGTGTCCTCCAACATTTATTTTTTTATTAATTTTTCCCCATCCATAAAACTTGGTAATTGAAACATAATAATTATTGCTGACAAAAAAGTAAATGTCTAATTTAGTAGAGGAACTCGTAGAGGAAGAATTTTTTGAGCGTATCATTCATCGACATTTCCTAAAGTCTCATATTGCATTATTTAGTGGAATTTATTACGAAGACGTCAAGGGTGTGGCAGAAAAATTATTGAAGCCATTCTGTTCAGTTTTTATGTACTTTTCGAATTTAATATTGAAATTTAAAAAAACATATACAGTATTGTTTTCTTGAAGAACAACAAAAACTTTTTTTTTTCAAGTCCGGATCTGGATTTATTTGTGTGTGGTATAAGTACTTATTCAGGATCACTAGTATATTATATGTGCCAAATATGAACTTATTATTCCATTCCTTTACAAAGTAACAACTAAAAGAAATGTTGGCAAAAATACATAAAACACCCTGTATTTCAGCAAGGAAGGCCCAACTAGCTTTCTCTATGGATGATTATGATTACCCTCGGTGTCTTCTATCTGGCATTAAAGCATGTCCGTTTCCTTGTGAAACACCCTGTATATTAACGAAAAACAGTATATGGATATATACTTTCTTACATTAGCAAAATTGCGACGTTTTTGTTAAAAAAAAATGTGAAACAGTACATTGCTTCTGTCATAACTTCTTTGTTTTTTTATGCTATAAAATTAGGAAAAAAGTAATTTGAAAGCTTAATTAACAGTTTTTCATTTTGGTTTTGGCCTAAGTGCCATAGTTTCTGAGATATTTAACATTTAAACTAACTACTTTGTCTTATAAACGTTCGGATGCCACCTTTAGACTTCCAGAACTCCTAAACCATTAACTCTACAAAAATTACAAAAAAATTAAATTCATCCTTAATTTAGTAGCTTTCTTATTTGTCTCTAGCATATTTTTGCTCAATGTAATACCTTTCTAGTTATTTGAAGAAAACGTATTTGAAATACCACTTTTTCAAGCTAAAATCCCAAATTTTCTAGTAGTTGTAACTTAAATCTATCAATTTATATGAAAAGTTGCATACAACCTTTTTCTTTTTAAAATTTAATTTTCTCTCAGCTCCGGTGTTTTTGTTTTTGTTTTTTTTTTTAGGTGCCACCTCCTCAAAAAGAGGTGGCATCCACCCCCTATAAATTAGCAAGCCCTCGCATAATATAGAAATTTCTTTTTTTTTATGCATTTACTATTAGGCTGCCAAAAATGAACGAGAACTAATTCACATAATATGATTCCGAAGTTAAAACCTCTAGTATTACAGTGAATTGTTGGTCTAAAATTAAATTTAGAAACACCAAATTAAAGGTAATTTTGTCAGAAGCAACTTTTATTTGAACAATTTTTTTGTAAATGCCATATTTCTCGAGAGAATAGAAAAAAAATCGATTTTTTAATTAATAATACCCCTTTTCACCCCCTATAGGTTCCCGCGGATACGTAAAACTTCTAAACTTTTTTGTTTCATGAACTTTGGCCTATTTTGAACCTACAACCAAAGTTTAAGGTATGCACAATTTTTTTTCGAGTTAAAGTAGAGTTTTCCTGTACTATTCTTATTAAGATAAAATTTAATAATTTAACCTTCTTTTTTAATTTTATATTTTTTTAGATGATATATTGAAACTATTAGGAAAATACGTAATAACCATAGTGAAGAATAAAATTTTTATGTGTATAACTTTCATTCGTCTTTATATGGCACTACTCTTTATTTTACACAACACTTACAAATTTTTGATGATATTCAGACTGGATTTCTTAAATCAATATGTGGTTATCTACACTTATTTATTACATGTAAGTATTTGTGATAGGGTATAATCACTTTAGAGAAATAATGATAATCATGACTGACATAATTCTGGGAAACCAATTGCTGTCTTACGTCTGCTGAATATATCTGACGCCGCACAGCGGATGAAAAAGCTTTTATTATTATTAGGCCAGTGGAATTAGCAAATATGCATATTGTAATTCGTTTCAGGATGCCACGTGGATTAAACCATAGTTTCATTGATTACGAACATGACCCTGAATTTGTTCCACTTTTTGACCGCCGGAACATTGTTTATTTAACGATTTATTGTTAAAAAATTCAAAAAATCGACTTTTTTAAAGATAACTCAAAGACCTTTGACGATAGGTTTTTCAATTTGTAGATACTGTTAGAACTTTGAAAAACGGTTAATTTGAGAGGTGTTTTGTTGCTTCAAAATTTGTTTAAATAATTGCAAAAAACCGCGAAAATTTTCGCAATTTGCAAATATTTTTCATTATTTAACAAAAGCAGTTTAGTGCTTAAAACTTTGACAAAATATGTCTTTTATCACCCCAAAGTTACCTCTAAAATTTCATAAAAAAATTTTAATTAGTTTATGACATATTCAATTTGTTTATTAAAAACTTGAATAATGTAAAATGCAAATTCACCCAGTTCCCGTTGTCGTAGAGGGTTGATCTGGACATCATTTTTTTTGTTGAGACTTAAACTTTATGTTTCCATTAATGGTAAATCAAATTTGCATTATTTTCAACTTCAAAATGGCGTTTGAAAAAGTGTCACATTTTTTTGCTAATAACTTTTAAACAAATGAAGATTTTGCAATATCGTTCTGATATCTTTGTTGCTGAGGTTTTTTCACACATTTTCAAAAAAGAAATGACTCTGTAGCCTTACTAGAAGCAGAGATGATTTTTTTTATAAATTCGTAATTTGTTTATTAATAAACATTAACAGCTGAAACTTGGCGAACAACTAGTTTAATAGTCTATCTTTGTAATAGAGCTGAGTTTGGGGGAAAAAATTCAATTTGCAACGATAACAATAATTAATTTTAAATCAGCGTCAGAACAGGAGTGAGAAGCATGAGTCATATCTGTAACACGTTCATAAAATGATCGAGACGAGTTCAAATCCGTCAACCAAAAATTTACCGTTTCTCCGATTTTGACTTTTTTTTTAATTTGGGGTAGCGTGATGAAATAATAATATCTGTCATGTCGATTTTTTCCTAATTAAACAACAATTTGTTATAAACAATTATTTTTTGTTAAAAAATTTTTTACGAATTTATTTAAAAAAAAAATCATCTCGGCTTCTAATAAGGCTACAGTGTCATTTTTTTTTTGAAAATGTGTGAAAAGACCCCAGCAACAAAGATATCAGAACGATATTGCAAAATCTTCATTTGTTTAAAAGTTATTAGCAAAAAACCTAACCTCAAAATGTGACACTTTTTCAAACGCCATTTTGAAGTTGAAAATAATGCAAATTTGATTTGCAATTAATGAAAACATAAAGTTTAAGTCTCAACAAAAAAAAAAGGATGTCCAGATCAACCCTCTACGACAACGGGAACTGGGTGAATTTGCATTTTACATTATTTATGTTTTTAATAAACAAATTGAATATCTCTTAAACTAATTTTTTTGATGAAATTTTAGGGATAACTTTGAGGTAATAAAAGAGATATTTCTTCAAAGTTTCAAGTACTAAAGTGCTTTTGTTAAAGAATGAAAAATATTTGCAAATTGCTAAAATTTTCGCGGTTTTCCGCAATTATTTAAACAAATTTTCAAGCGTTTCAAACGAAACATCTCTCAAATTAACCGTTTTTCAAAGTTCTAACAGTATCTACAAATTGAAAAACCTATCGTCAAAGGTCTTTGAGTTATCTTTAAAAAAGTCGATTTTTTTTTAATTTCTCAACAATAAATCGTTAAATAAACAATGTTCCGGCGGTCAAAAAGTGGACCAAATTCAGGGTCATGTTCGTAATCAATAAAACTATCGTTTAATCCTCGTGGTATTGTGAAACGAATTACAATAAATTCCAGTCTTTTTTTTTTCTAATTCTACTGTACTATATTTATGTGTACTAAAACGGAAAAAATAAGAATTAAAAGAAATTGTCTTACAAGCTTGTCGTGGGCGAGAAGTTCGTACAGGCATTAATTTTGTTTGACAGAGATTGTAAGTACCTAAGTAACTATATCTTTTATTAATTTCTATTCACGCGACAAGTTTTTAAGAAATTTAATTTTTCTTATTTTTTTTTCACTTTAATACACCTAAAAAAATAATAAAAGTTTTTTTTATGATTTATTTTATTTCTAAATTTTTAGTTACGTCTTAATTAGTTTTATATTAATTGTGTCATCCTTACTTAACTTAACTTAACCGGATCCTTCGCCATTTCTTAGAATACACTATTCGATTAAATTATGGTGTTAAAACTAAAAAAACACACTTTTTGGTACCGTATTATTGTATTATCACCAGAACTACACGTGTATCAGCTCAATTGGACGTCGTTAAGAGGTTCAAGAAGCCTCCTAGACATACTAATTAATATAAAAAGCAAGTTAATTAAACGCTTGTAACAAATTGTTCTGCATCAGAAATCAGACCAACATTTTCCTATGTACTTTTGAATATAAAGCTGATGTCCAAATTGATTTTTCTTAAATCGCGAACTTTTTTTTTTAGTCTGTTATGATTTCAAAATTATACACACAAATTAAACAAAAAAAAGGCGAATAGGAGAAATAATTTATAAAGGATTTATATTTTGCATATGATCTCTTAATAGGGTTAGCAATAAAGATCTGAAGAGTTTCCACCTGATCAGTGGATGAAACATCCCTTATTTTGCAAAAAACATCCCCAGCGGTGACTTCATGATCTCATTTTACTTACCAACCGCCGCACAGTGGGGCAAATAGCTCATTTTTTGAACAAACGATAATTCCCAAGCCTGGAATTAATGAAACTTAATTTTTTTTTTAAACTATTCGTTATAAAATTGCCTTTAATTCTATCTAGCCCAAATTTTGAAATTGCAAAATTAAAGATGGCTAATCCAATATCGCGGACATAAATTTTGAAATTAAATTAAAATTTTTGTCAAAAGATTGTTTATAATTTTTTTTTTTTGGTTTCTAATCTCATTTCTGATCCCCGAATTTTTAGATTCAAAAACCAAGATAGCGGATCCAATATGGCGGCCATAATATTTTTTAAATGAAATGTACATGCAAAAACTGTTAAAAATTGTTACTTAGGGGTTTTAGAGATTGCTGGTCATGAATCTGAAGTCCAAATTACGTAATATCGAAATCCAAGATGTCGGATCCAATATGGCGACCATAATATTTTTTTAAATGAGATGTACATGCGCAAATTGATAAAAATTGTTACTTGGGG
This sequence comes from Rutpela maculata, assembly GCA_936432065.2. Lineage (NCBI taxonomy): Eukaryota > Metazoa > Arthropoda > Insecta > Coleoptera > Cerambycidae > Rutpela > Rutpela maculata. The sequence continues at coordinate 248,308,051 of OW386285.2, forward strand.
CTTTTAAGGGTTTCTGACCATGAATATGAAGTCTAAATTATGTAATATCGTAATCCAAGATGGCGGATCCAATATGGAGGCCATAATATTTTTTTAAATGAAATGTACATACGCAAATTATTAAAAATTAGGTTTAAAGCTGTCAACATTTTTGATTGGTTATCTCATTTTTTTATAAGATGGCATATTCGAATCTGCCATCTTAGAATTCGAAATTACGAATGCGTAGTCAGCAATCGCAAAAACCTGCAAGTAACAATTTTTAACTATTTTCGCATGTACATCATAATTTTTAAAAAGTTTATGGCAGCCATATTGAATTTCATTTTCTGGTTTGCAAAATATCGAAATTTTAATATCCGAAACGAGATTAGCAAACTGCGAAACCCCCGAAAAACAAATTTTAACAGTTTCCTTCTTGATTTGTCATTCTTTTTTAACTTACGGACACCATATTGGATCCGCCATCTTGGATTTCGATATTACGTAATTTGGACTTCAGATTCATGATCAGCAATCTCTAAAACCCCTAAGTAACAATTTTTAACAATTTGCGCATTTACATGTCAATTAAAAAATATTATGGCCGCCATATTGGATTCGCCATTTTGGATTACGATATTACGTAATTTAGATTTCAGATTCTCGATCAGAAACCCTTAAAAGTCCTAAGTAACAATTTTTAACAGTTTGTGCGTGTACATTTCATTTAAAAAAATATTATTATATTATATTGGATCCGCTATCTTGGTTTTTTGAATCGCAAAATTCGGGGATCAGAAATGAGATTAGAAACTAAAAAAACCCCCCAAGTAACAATTTTTTATAATTTTAAACAATCTTTTGATAAAATTTTAATTTACTTTCAAAATTTATGTCCGCGATATTGGATTAGCCAATTTTAATTTTGAAATTTCAAAATTCGGGCTCGATAGAATTAAAGGCAATTTTATAACGAATAGTTAAAAAAAAAAATTTAAGTTTCATTAATTCCAGGCTTGGGAATTATCGTTTGTCCAAAAAATGAGCTATTTGCCCCCCCTTTCTGCTAATCCTCACTCGACTCTTGCAAATAATGTTCTTTGAGTAAGCGAGCACCCAAAAAACAGTGAAATGCAGTTTATCACAGCGAATATCTCCATAAAGGCTAGTTTTACAGAAAAAATCATTACGAGAGAAATTACAGAGTTGAATCTCATCCATTACGCGTAAATTTGTATACAAATAATTTTGTTTAGTTTTTCCTGCTTTTTACAAATATGCACTTTGTTATTTGAGTTTGTTCTCATCAGGTAGTCTTTTGAAGTGATTTTCTTTGTAGACCTATTCCACTAAAATTCTTTCTGGTTTTGTTTGTTGATTTCGGTTGCTAAATGTACATGTTGGAGCAAATTGTTGAGCAGCGCAATCCAAACCTAGTGCAGAAACCCTTTACCTTTTTTGAAATTGCAAGAAAGTTGAATTAAAGAAATCGGTGGTTCGGTGGTGAAAACAAGTGATGAAATGTTACCGACTTTTTTCAACCCCATTGGGTGGGCTCCATGTTCTCTCCTCGCCAAGACTGAATTTGGTGAACTACTTGATAGGAATGTTGCTGTAAAGCATTAGATGCTGGTGATAGTCTTGATAAAATGAGGGAATAACTGGATTGACCGACTAACTAACCTATTGAATGAAGTAAATATTTGATGATTTAAAGATTTTTACTTTGAGGAGCTTTATATACTGCAAGGTAAATTGTTCTTCAGTACTTTCTTCATTGATTAGGGATTTTTATATTTATACAGACGCCGTTTTCCAAACATTTCCTTCTATTTAGAACATTTATCGTTTGTGCTTTTTGTTTGTTGAAAAAAAAGAAACAGACGTGGTATTGCAACCATTAAATGCAGAGGTAAATAGCACGGTTCCTTTACAGTTTTCCAAAACTGTTGATGACTACAAGCCCCAAGAACTACACGCTTTCCTTTATATTGCCTTGGGCATCTTTTAAAACGCGGAAGTCTTTGTGAGATTTGTTAATGACGGTTTGAACAATCAGGTACCTTTGTACCATCAACCACAGTGTCACGCAGTAATTATAATTTATACAAAAGTTACTTGAGACACCCAGTACATCAGGATATTGTTACATAGAAATTAATATTAGAATATTTACAAACAGAAATTGTTGAAACAGCAGCAAGCTGGAGCATTCACCCGAGTTATTTCGTATCTAGGTAACTGCTGAATTGCAAAAAGAATAACTAGAAAATATTTTAGTTTCAAAAGTTAGTTGGGTTTTGGTTTTTACAGCGAATTGGTGGTGGCTTGGTGCGTGGCCCAACTCCCCTCCTAGGGGGTAGCCCCCGGAGGGTAACGGATGTAAGTACAAACTATTTTGGTCTATTGTTTTTTGCTGTTAATAAACTTGTACCTTGTTTTCTACCACAATGTTTCATTTACAAAGTATTCATCAAATTCAAACCCTCTTGCAAGCAAGAGAGTATTTTAGAGGAACACTGACACAGCGGCCCGAGGATCGTGACAACAGTAGTCGCTTCATCCCCTCGTATTGATGTCTTTTCATCAGTTCTGGAATTAATAATTTTTTTGAGAATCAGAAATGCATTTTGAAGGACGTTGCTGTCGTTCGATACTCATTGTACTCTAAAAATTCTCATCATATGTGTCAAATATCACAATGACTCATTGACTATAACGTTTACGATTGAATTCCATCTATGCGGAGTAAATATCGTTAAATGTAATCTGCTTCTGCCAAACCACACGATAAATTAGGTTTACCCTGTCAACAATAAATTCATTATCACCAAAATCAAAAGGTTATTTTGGAATTAACGTGAATATGTCATACAAAGACGATTTCTTCATCTTTTTCATTAAGCCCCTTTCGTAAAAGAGGAAACGAGGCAACGACTTTTCGTAATTGAAATGATTACTTGTAGGCTCCATGCCTATAAATATATATTCACGCACTTTTGACCAAATAGAAAAAACAATTATTTCGCACAATTTTCAAAGATTCCACTCTATAATTTCGTTTTTAATGATTTTTCGTATTTATGGAGATATTCGCTGTGAAAAATCCCGACTGTTTTTTTGCTGCACGCTCTAAACTACCTTCAACTATGAAAGTTATTTGCAAGAGTCAGGCAAACGGTCAATGAAGGTTTCTTGTGTACAATTTAATCACAAATGCTTCCTTTGCTATAATTTTATTCGTCCGAATGGCGGTTAGTAAGAAAAATGACAATAACCAGTATGGAGTCATAGTTGGAGGTGATTTTTCGCAAAATATTTTTCGTCTCATCCACCGTTCAGATGAGAACACTTCAGATATTTATTCCTGCCCCTATTGAGAATTAATATCCGAAATATAAACACTGCATAAATTCTTTCTCCTAAAAATTCTATTTTACGTGGTCTAAAGGCGCGTTTGCACGCATCCAGTAATTTAGTCGTGTCGTTTAGTAATTTAGTACTCAACCAGTACTCGACCAATGCGGACAGCGTGTTTCAGTCGAGTGACTTAGTGGAACGCGCTGTCCGCATTGGTCGAGCACTGGTCGAGTACTAAATTACTAAACGATTCGACTAAATTACTAAACGACTCGACTAAATTACTAAGCGACTCGACTAAATTACTGGATGCGTGCAAACGTGCCTTAAAAGATAGCAGTTTCAAATTCAGCACATCAATGAAAAATTATGGTTTGATTTCTAATACAAAGCATTTTTTCTTTTGTGTGTCTGTGTTAATAATCAGATACATTGTTTTAGGATTTCATATGCACCTCTACAATATTAATGGGAAGAGAAGGGATGCTTGATCTATACACAGAGATGATGAATTTCTGCTGGTCTGCTGACAATGCCGGAAACAAAACACGGACAAGTTTACTAAAAAGTGCGGAATGGTATTTGAGGTTATGTAAAATCCAATTTGTTTTGGTCATCTTTTGTTTGGTTGCAATAAGTTTTAAAGTAAGAGAAATGTGTTTTCCCTGTGAATTTGTTTACGAAATTGCTAAAACCATACCTTGTGGAAAAATATTTTACTACTGCTCATTTATAACATTTACATTATATAGTCCCGTTCCACTAATCTTTCCAGGATTCGTGTTAATGTACTTTGTTTTACATATATTATATCAGCTGATAATTTTAAAATGTTACATAATAAGACTTAGGAATTTATGTGAAACCCACGACAACAATGGAACGCTAAATGATGATTATCAGAAGATAGTATCATACCATCTAAAGTTCATCATAAAGAGGCATTGTCAACTTAGAAGGTAAATAATAAATTAAAAGAAAATTGAATCACATAATTTAATAGCTATTTGTATGACAAGGGAGAAAAGTGCATAATTTCCTCCCGCGGATAGTTTGATCAATATCCAAAGGAGGAAATGGCACTTTGCTCCTGTGTAATATATATGATTTTTTCTACGACCATTTACAGTGTTTTTTACATTGGTTTTACATATATTTTACTATATTTTCTTATGCATGACAATCAAAAAACCAAATATGTCAAAATGTCATAATAGGTATTTAGATAAGTAAATATTTTTAAAAATCAAAGAACATGGAGCGTTGCTAAGGTTGCTTCTTGTTTTCAAAATAAACAAACTTCCAAAAAGTTTATAATAATGTATTCCGAATGTGAGGTTCCTCAAGATATTCTGGAAGAAGCAAACGTGGTTTCGTTAAATCTATTACCGTTAAAGTCTCGTGAAAAATATGAAAAAGAGTGCCAGCTATTTAAATGTTGTATGGAGACTAGGCAAATAAGAAAAATATGTGAAGAAGTGGTCCTATTTTACTTTTCTAAAAAATGCGCCTTCAACATTATGGAGCAAATACAGCATGTTGCGATCTACACTCCAAATTAAAGACAATATCGACATTAAGTTTCCTAAATTAGTAGCTTTTTTAAAAAGGAAATCTGCTGGATATAAAGCCAAGAAAGCCAATAATTTTTCAAGGGAGGATATCAACAAGTTTATTGCAGAAGCTCCAGATGAAACTTACATATGAAGGTAAGATTGATCGTTATTGTTGAATAATAAATAAAAACGTAACGCAGTATTTGTTATTAGAAAGTATATATAAAATGAAAATTAAGTGACATTTTAGGCAGTTGTCATAAGTGCATTTTCCCTTTTCAGGTCGTGCTTATATTTGGAATTACTGGGGCATGCCGTTGCGATGATTTAGTTAATATGGTACTTGAGGATATCAGTGACAAAGGCGATATTTTGGTGGTGAAAATACCTGAATCAAAAAATAATATCAATAGAACATTTACAATAACAAATGAGATTTTAAACGGAGTATCTGTCTTGGATATGTATAGAAAATATCTGGACTGTAGGTCCCCTAAAACATGTCATTCTAGATTTTTTGTAACTTATGCTAAAGGAAAATGTCCAAACCAGGTAATTGGCAAAAACACAATTGCCAAAATTCCATACAGAATATCAATATTTTTAAATTTGGATGATTCGAAAGACTATACTGGACACAGTTTCCGCCGTACTTCAGCTACGTTATTTGTCAATGCTGGAAGTGACATTCTCACTCTAAAAAGACATGGGGGATGGCGAACAAACGTAGTAGCAAAAGGGTACTTAGATGATTGTATTTCTAAAAAATATGAGGTAGCCAGCCAAATAATTACGGGAGAAAGTACTACTTCAAGTACCAAAAAACGTTGTCTTGTTTTTGAAAATTTTGTTTCTACAAGTACTTCATCAGCGACCAAGACTTTGGAAAACAACAAACAGGAACTGATCTCCACCAGCAGAGCCAATATTTCTTCAGGGGGAATCTCCATTAGTAATTTAACTAATTGTACCATAAATTTTAACAATATCTAGTTACTGATGTTAATTTAAACCTTGATTTAAACTGTTTTCAATTTTTATAAATGAAAATAAGTAATAAAAAATCTGTCTCAAAGAAAAGCATAATTATACATTTTCAGGAAGTTTGTGTATCAATAAAAGAAGTCTATAGGTCGTGTGCGCGTGACGTCACAGAGCTGAGACCTTAGGAAAACAAACCGCTGTCATTGCTGTCAAATGACAACTGACTGAACATAAGAATTGAAAGTTTTCATAATATTAGAGTTTTTATGGTCATTATATCACACAAAATGGCAAGTTTTTGTTGTATTATTAGTTAGGATTAAAAGCTTCCAAGCAATTAAAAGGAATTATTTTACTGGGGTATTCCAAGCATTTTATTAATGGTAAGTTGTTACTTGTTAATTTAAAAATTTGATTTTTAGTGTGGATTTATGTTATAGGAAAGACGGCCGTAATTCAAGACCACGATGATCCATCCAGTTTGGCGTTCTCTGTTAATATGGGATACAACTTAAAACCCAAATGTGAAACTAAAAGTGCTTGTGATAATAATAACTACTGCTAAAGGAAACAATAAACAATTCATGGTGAAAAAATAATACTTTATATTGTGATTTGTCAGCAGTTTTAATATTCATTTCTTGTGTTAAGTTTTAGTTGAGCGAGGCTAGAGCTGATGCAGAAGGAGAACGAAGTGCAATAGCAGAAATTGTTTTAAATCAGGTACATCTCAAGAGGAAAATACACAGGCTACATTAAGATATCTGATGAAGTGCATAAATCAAGGAAATTCAAAGTATTACTGTCATTGATTGATCTGGAAATTAAACGCCCTTTTGAAGTATATTGTGTGGTGTTTAAAAACCCAGTGTTGGATGAAACTAGGACTGAAAGTGAGATCACTTTCAGTCATTGAACACACAAATAAAGTCCGAATGACGCTTTATCTCGCTTTAAGTGTCAAATTGTAGCTATAAATGTTCTTTGAATTATGTAATTACAAATGTTACTTACTATTTAGATATTAGTGTAAGCGTGTAATATAATCATTTATTTTTCATTGCAATATAGATCTTTCTTTACATCTCCTGTAAGTTTCTTGTTGATTCTCCTTATGAGTACTAATGGAATGTTGGATAATAAAGTTTGATATTTAGTAAGTATATTTTGTTTTACTTTCAGTTAGATGCAAAGATGCATGTATATATAAGTTCAACATAATCGACTATTTCAATTTACTGCTAACAATAATACGAGTGATAAATAAAGCAATAAAAAGTGAATATACGTATTTAATAAAATACAAGAGATATTTAACTATTGGCCTACCTACATGAAATAATAAAATACATGTTAGACATATTATATAACATTAGCAAGACACGATAAGAAAAAGTTCTTGCACAAATTACAATGGTTTGTATGGTTCAATCTATAGGTATATCATATCATAGGCAGGGGGTCAACCACTGGAAGAAATTGTGTACACTTCTTTACATATTTCAAGTAGTTCATCGTACTTAAGCACTTCATTGTTTAATTTATGTGGTATTTTTCATAAAATTCATAACAAGTTAACCCTTCGACCCCAGCCACCGTTTGCTGCTAAAAAATTGAAATGAAAAACTGGGTAGTGAACGAATTTTGTCTAGAGTAGTAACACAGTCACAATGAGTACTGAAGGATCAGCAATAGTCCAAGGTGTCGATGACTTTTGTTCAAGATGCACCGCTAAGAGCTCATAACCTGAAAATGAATTTGTATGTTAGCAATTATTCATTAAGCAATATTTAATTAGGTAAGCATATATTGAAAAAAACTACAACTAATTCTTACCTTTACAAAAAGCTTTTATCCTGTAAATTTCTTGGAGAGTACTGCTTTCACCCCACCACAAATAGTTTCATGATTTTTGAATGCCTTGAACTCATCCTTTTGTCTATGCATTTCTCACAAAAACCAAGTAATTCACAATATCCCTTTGTGAAATATAATGAAATACACTAATATTTGTACTGAAGTCATCATTTCTCAAAATATAAGCGATTTAATTCGATGACACCAACTTTTTCTATACATTTCCTCTACATTATGAGACGATTTCGTAAAATATAAACTTATCTCCATATTAACGAAAAAAATTTCCTAGACACAATAATTATATAAGGATAGTTGTGGATGTTAAATAATCCAAAATTAAGTTTTAAAATATCACAAAAACGGCAAAATATACTTTAAAACAACACGTTTAATCGGCATGTCACGTCACTTAATGACAGCTGTTTGTTTTCCTAAGGTCTCAGAATCTGTGACGTCAGCGCACGCGACCTATACACTACTATTACAGCTATTTGAAGTTTTTACTTGTTTGCTTCCAGAGGGAGCCAAAGTATTTTCCTCCCTAGGGAGGCAAAGTATTTTTCTCCCGAGGGAGGAAAAGTACTACTTTGCTCCCTGAAATGAGGAAGCAAAATAGTATTTTCTTTGTAGGGAGTAGAAAAATATACTTTTATGCACTGCGTGAAGTAATGTTAAGATCTTCGCTCTCGAAATGATACCACTTGATATATCGCATATGCTTGTCGGTGACAGAAGTGCTTATGCCTTTTATCCATGCACACAGGCGTATAGAAAAAAATTAAATTTTTGAGATACGCCCTTTTGTCTTCATAGTGACGAATTATAATAGAATATAGTAACTTCCAAATTACAGATGAACAAAGTGTCTTGAGATAGCAATTTTATCTTTGACATTTGATCTCGGCGTCTCAACAGATAAATAAAATATCCATGTGTCAGTTTGTCCGTCCATTTGGTTCATTGTAAGGACAACAACTTCCGATCGTATTGAAGTTAGTGTTAGTTGGAAGAAGAACTATGTTGTTTTAGAACAAGATCGGTCAATAAATGTAGAAGTTATTAAACATTTTAATTCATAAATGTACTTGTACAGAGCTGCAACATTTCATAGGTTCCTGTAAAAATAAAAATACTTACATATCATGCCAATGAGCTATTCGTCAATCAAGCTGACAATATCTCGAGATAATTGAAATAAAAAATGCAGCATTTATACCTGAAGACTTAATTTATTTTCAAAAAATTGCTAAGATTATCTTACAGAATGCGCAACAAATATACAGGGTGTTTCATGAGAATGGTTTAACATGGTATATAGAGGACACCGAGGGTAATCAAAATTACCCACAGAAAAAGGTAGTTGAGCCCTCATTGCTGAAACGCAGAGTGTCTTAGGTAATTTTGTCAAAATTTCTGTTTGTTATTAGCCCGTCGGGCAGAGCGCGAAAAGCCTTCTCTTTCTTGACCTACCCAATACTGAAGTATAACCAGATGGGACCTTCACTACTTAATAAAGCATGTTATTTTACACAGGAAATCAAAATTGACGACACTCTCCATTGGTCGAGACCGAAGATATAAGAAAAAAACTAAAAAAAAAGAAATTTAGAAATTTAATTTTCAATCAAATATAACTTTAGAACTAAAACAGATAAAAATACAATTTTTTTTTGGTTTTGACAAATAAACATTGCTCTTTAATTTGAAGTATAATTTATTGCAATAATTAAAAAATTAACATAAAAAAACTAGCAAAATTCAAAAAGATACACAAATCAGCAACATTTTTCTAATTCTTAACTCGCCATAACTCGCTTATATAACGAGGTATTCAATTTTTTCTTTCATCAAAAACTGACAAATTTAATAGGCTTCATTTTGTCTCGATTAATGCTGGATCTAATTTTTTAACTAAAAGCGCTACAGCCCTTGAAACACAACGAAGCACAGTACGGCGACGAAGACGCGAGGCTTCCTTTCCCGCCCCCGCTACTTTCTCGGCCCATCAAGAAACGTATCGGCTGCTGGCCTCATTATTGTCTGGATAAATATTAATAAGTATATACTATTTTACTTACATGTAGGCTATTACAGTTTATGTATATTGTAGATTCATTTTTATCAATAGAGAAAAACTTCATGTTTGTTTTACGAAACTGCTGAAAGCAGTGAAAATCTAATGGTAAAAAACCAACTGTTACTGGCATCAGGTCTATTATTAATTGTGCAAATGAAAGAAAATATGCAATTTCATTAAAATTTTTATAAAACAAAAAGTGGTGGCACTTATTTGCACACCCTTCGATACCGATTTCATTATTCTTGTCTGACATCTTTTTGTAATAAATAACATTAGCAAAGATAATACGTATTGTCTCTGATATTAGTAACGCGATAAAAAAAAATGCAAGTGAGCCTTCATGTAGTTATAATAAAGAAAAAAATCAGTTTAAAATAAAATGGCATTGTCTGATTTGTGGAAAATCCAGAAAAATTAAGAATAAATTAAGAACATCTTTAAGTACCAGTTTGTACAGGAACGGGTGCGGAAACTAGACAAAATTATATATTAAAGCTGCAGTGTGCTTGTGTGCTTGTGATACAGAAATACAAGGCAGGTTACACATTTATTCAGATTTATTTGGCTAATGGAAATTATCATAAAATTTATTATGCAAAATATATTAGCAAAAAAAAATTAAATGTGTACAAACTAAACAACTGAAAGAAAAAATGAATTTAAAGTAGCGTTAAATATTTTATTTAAGGAGGTTTATCTTACTGTTTTGCAAAAAAGAATTCTTAACTCTAATATTTCTAAAAACACGCCTTAATGATATATTTGAAGAAATGACAGAAGAAAAATTAGATTATTATAGCAGTGGAAATATAAGAAAGATATTAGAAAAGCATTTAAGCAAACAAAGTGTTTTGTGAACACAAAGAAAATACAACAACAGTTCATTCAAGTGATAATAAAGCTAAAAGGATTTTTGTTGTCAGTCACAAGTGAATCAGGCGAAGAAAACTTGGTTCATGAGAATGAATTGACAATTCCTGATAAAGCTGCCGGCATCTTAAGAGAAGCTATAGCTGGATGTTTTAAAACTATAAAAAAAAACACGACCACTAATCTGAATGAACATAAATGTAAACAAGAAGTTTCAGATTTGTTATAAACATTTATGTCGTGGATACTAAATATGTCAGGACAGACAAATTCGATTTAAACGTTATTTCTATAGTAATGGAATTTATATTAATACTTATGGAAAAAAAAACAATCAGCTTAGGCCATTTTTTTAATCCTTTACATATCACTATGTGTTTCGTGCCGTCAGAAGAAAAAGAACTTAATGATATGCTTTTTTCTTTTGGCTATGGTTATTCCTATGATGAAATACGTACATTTTTAACGTCTTTAGCTAGTCACGTATTAGTAAAAACTGGTGACATTTTTATATCAGCTGGAGTTCCTCCAGTAAGTTCTGAAGAAAACAATTACATTTATGGCAGCGATAATTTTGATCAAAACGAAGACAGGCTAGATGGTAAAAATCCCACTAGGAATAGTATTATTTAAAAAAAAGAACAGCCTATTTACACAAGCATATTTAGATCGTCTATCCAATTTTAACCGATTTTAACCCTTCCAGTTTACATGAAAACAAGAATATAGTTATGTACAAAAATCCAACTAATCGTTCAGAGCCTCTACGAGTTGTGAAAGCATGGCAAATAATTGTTTTGATTATGTGGTTACCTCTGACATTTTATGGAAAATATTAAAATATACGAAGCAAAGTAAAAACTTTACTAGCTGGCATGATTTTACTTCCACATCCAGTGGATAAAGACAAAAAAATTTTTAAAAATTTTATTGTTCAAATAGGCTTAGAATGTCATGAAACGTCGAAATTTCAAGTTTGAGCGAAAAAAAAAATTTCTGTCTGTCTGTCGGTCTGTAACTTTTTTTGTGCGCACGTTTACTCTGGAACCGTTTGAGATATTGACTTGAAATTTGCTACGCATATGTACTTTAACAAGATCTAGAACTAAATTATATTTTCATCTTGTTCCGTCGAAGGGTTGGGGGGTAAATTGGGGTAAATTTGGAGTAAATAGGTAAATCAAGCAGATAAGAGTTCATAAAATTGATATTTAGTATAAACAAGAGAAGCTAAGGTCTCGAAAAAAAATTTTGGCATTAGCCACCCCCATTACCACCCCCACCATTATTAAAGGAGATGAAAAAAAATGTGATTTAGTGTGTGTACAAGAACCAGAAACCTCAAAATATTTTTTTACTTTATAATAAAATGAAATAGGTTTTAATTGGTTATACCTCGGTATTGGGTTAGTGAACGATAGAGCCAGCCATCCGACGTACTATATTGCTCTGTGAAGGAATAGGATAAGTTCATATTTAGCACATGCAATACATTAGTATCCTGAATAAGTACATGTATGAGATACAAAAAAAAATCCAGGTCCGGACTTGAGAAAGAGATGTTTCTATTGTTCTTCAAGAAAACAGTACCCTGTATATATTTTCTTAAAACTTCAATATGTAATTCGAAAGGTACATAAAAAATCGAACAATATGGCTTCATTAATAAAAAATTCTGTAAAAGTATTTACCCAAAATTTCCCTCTCTATTTGGCACCTTTCATTGTACCATTTATTCATCATCTTTTCTGTAAGTGACTACCCTATATACTTTTTTAGCTAAAAGTATATCAGGTTTTCTTCCTCATAATAGTGACAACTACAATCCAAATATTATTTTATTATGTCTTTTTTAATCAGTGACCACCCTGAATACTTTTCACTAAAAGTATGTCAGGTTTCATCCTCGGTAATTATATCAACTACAGTCCAAATTTTATTTCCACCATAATTATTTTTTATAATGATTACCCCTACCTTTCTCCCTGACAGTTATGTTAACTACATGCGAAATATCATCCATCAAATTGTATACCCTTTTAATATTCTTTGTTGGCAGTTCTGCTAATTACATATGAAATGACCACTTTTTTATTATTATTATTTTTAGGGTGTCCCTGTACATTTTTCATATTTTTCTTCTTTGGCAGTTGTCTTAAAAGCATGCGAAATGTTTTCGTCTTCCGTCACATATTTTACTTCCACATTCAGTGGAAGTATAGTACCGCAAAAAAAAAATTAGAAAATTTTTATTGTTCAAATAGACTTAGAATGTCATGAAACGTCGATATTTTCAGTTTGAGCAAAAAAATCTGTCTGTCGGTCTGTGTGTAACTTTTTTTTTGTGCGCACGTTTACTCCGGAACCGTTTAAGATATTGACTTGTAATACTTGTATATATTTTAACAAGATCTGGAATTAGATTATATTTTGATGTTATTTCGTTGAATGGTTGGGGGATAAATTGGAGTAAATGGGGGTAAATAGGTAAATCAAGCAATCAGAGTCCGTAAAATTGGTATTTAGTATATATAAAAGAAATGATGGTCTCAAAACATTTTTTGGTTTAGCCACCCCCACTACCACCCCTCTACCACCGCCCCCACCCCCACTATCTATGTGGAATATCGTTTTATAAGTTTTTGTGGTAGACGATTTCAAATATTATGTTATTAAAGTTTCATAAACAGTAACTTCCACATAATGAAGTGCAAATGTAGTATCAAAATATAGTGACAAAATTTAAAAGTCTTTAAACGTTAAATCAGTTAGTTGTAGATTATTTTTGTGGGGCCACTTAAAGAGTGAGCTCTGCAAAAACTGAGAGAATCGATTAATTGAAGGGATTGTTGAATGCTGCAACGAAATTAGAAACAGTCTAAATGTGATAAGAAGGTCAATCGTTTCTTCGTGAAACGTACCAGAAAATGTACTGAAGAGGAGTAAGACCTTTTGAACATAATATTTAATTATAATTTGTAAATACGTTTTGTGACAATATCTGCACTTTTTGTTTTTCGCGCAATTATTCTATTGATATTTTGTTGTTATATTGTTACCATGTGCATTTATTAATATTCAGTTTTATTGCTACCGTTTTTGTTGTTATTAATATGTATATGTTACGTTGCTGTTTTACTGGTTTTTAATAAATGAGAGGAATGAAATAGATTAAACAGGTCAAGAAAAAAAAGGCTGCGCTTTTTAACAGAATCACATTATCCTATGTTTTTTAAAATGCTGCAACCGATTCTGATATTAAAAAAATCTATCGCATTATTTTTTGGTTTACCACCTCCTTTATCCCCGAAAAAACCAAAAAAGGCCTTGTACTAAGGTTCTTATCTAACTTTTCTGAAGTATTTTGTTGCACCGAAGCCAATTTTGGACAATAAAATTTCTATCGTGACAGTTTTATCTCCTAGGTGAAATTTTGGCAAAATATGTAAAACCTGTACCCTGTACTTCAACAATGAGGGACCGACTAGCTTTTTTTATGAATGATTCTGATTATCCTCGGTGTCCTTTATCTGCCATTAAAACATGTTAGTTTTCTTTGAAAGACCCTGTATAAAAATGTCATTATTTATATCTAATTGGTAACTTTATATTTTATACAATTAATATTTTTTATTTATTTGCTTTTATCATGATTAGAGAATATTATTTAGGTGTTATGCAAATCACAACTTACACACTTTTTATTTATTATGAAAATACCTACTTTCTGTATATTGTTGCCCTAATCTGGGCACGCTAATATACTAGTCAGGTAAATACTTTAAAACACTCATTATTGGAGAACCAATCAAAACAACTACTCTTCTAGCTAATACTGACGAAGTATTGAATTATATGATAGGATTCTTAGCATTTTAAAGAAAAAGAAAACGAGTTCGAAAAAACTTGTACAACTTTTCTAGAGTTGAAATAGAATGTATGGTTCAATAATTGTTGTGAATGACTGAATTTCAATAAATAATTTAAGTATTTTCAATATATTTTTTTGCCTTAAAATGCCAGAAATCCTATCATGTAATTCAATACTTCGTCAGTATTAGCTAGAAGAGTAGTTGTTTTGATTGGTTTTCCAATAATGAGTGTTTTAAAGTTTTATAGTAGTATATTAGGGTGATCCGATTAAGGCACCAATTTACAGAAACTAGATAATTTCATATTAAATAAAAAAGTGTGAATGATTAAATTTGAATAAATGTTTTAAGTATTTTCAATATTTTTTTTTTCTTTAAAATGCTAAGAATCCTATCATGTAATTCAATACTAGCTAGAAGAGTAGTTGTTTTGATTGGTTCTCCAATAATGAGTGTTTTAAAGTATTTACCTGACTAGTATATTAGCGTGCCCAGATTAGGGCACCAATATACAGAAAGTAGGTATTTTCATAATAAATAAAAAGTGTGTAAGTTGTGATTTGCATAATACCTAAATAATATTCTCTAATTTATATTTTATATTTCTATATTGTGTCTCGGTCATACAGCAGTAATAATTTAGCACATATTTTCAGCTTTTCTCAAAGAGCAAAACAAGTTTGTGCAAGACCGATGGTAGCAGTTACAGTTTCTGGATTTATATTGATAACTGCATTTATATATCAGTTTATGAGGGTAACTATTAATTACAAGACGTTATGTAAGTATAGTATTGTGATCTATGTGTTTTTTTTTGTAGGCATCAGACCAGATGGATGCAGTACCATTAACTGCAATGATCTTTCTAGTAATATTTATAGGATATGTTTGTGCAGATGCTTGCCAACGTTTTGAAAATGAGGTAATAGTATAACAGTCATAAATAAACAAAGAAAATATGATTAGTTGTTTAAATTCTATTTTGTATACCTGCAGGGTGACCCATAATTTTCGCTACGGACACATATTTCCTAATACTATTTTCAAAATCTTCTAAGCTCAAACTCATGCTCTAAATATATTGGCAAATGCTGTTTTAGAAACCCTTCTTATTATTAAAATAGAATTGTTCCAATTTAATCGTGGTTGATTGTAGAATTGTAATTATAGGTGCTTTTATGAAGTGATTACTGATACTTAAATACGATGTGCTGGAGATGTATCTTGGAAAATAATATATATGTTGGGACATATTCGTTAATTTTATGAGAAGTATTAATTAGTGCCAAATTAAATACAGAAATCAAAACTCTCCGCAGTGTATTAGTGCAAAGTTACATCGTATAGCCCAGACGACAGAGAACATTTTATAGTGAAACCCACAAAAATTTGCAAACTGATTAATTTTTTTTCAATGAGTTCGTGAAAGTGTATAGAATAATATCCTGAAAAGTTTACATTTCGCTCGAATGCAGAACGTAAAAAAAATTGAAAAAACATTTTTTTTCCCATTTAGTCAAAATTTTGAAATTAAGTCAAGGAAGGAAAAATAAAAAATAGAGGTGGATAGATCACGTGTTTCTGAACAAAAAATATCCTAATAAAATTTATCGCTAAAGCCACGGTATTCCTGGAAAAAAATTGTGAAGTAACTTTGTTACTCTGCGCGGCCAGCGCACGAATACATACTATGGAACCTCTAAAAATTCTTAACTGTTCTATCGAGTAAAACAAAGCTTTTTTCTCTTTCTGATTACAAGTTTTAAACATTTTTCTTAGTGAATAGGAGGATAAATAATGAGTATGGAGGGAAAATATATAGTTAGCAATTCATACACAGACACCACACATAGCCGCTGAAACGCTCGCATGAATTTTTACGTGCCTTTACTCTATTGTATTTATTACAGGTACACATATCCACATTTCAGCTATATCCAATGGATTCCTTATACATTTGTTAATATATTGGAAAATTTCCAGAATTTATATTCAAAACAATCAAAAATATTTTCATAGTTGTAAGGATAAGATCGTGAAAATCGCAATTTCTTATCATGATCTGATTGATCATATTTTCGAAAAAATGCATACAAATAAACGATTTTGTGTTTGAACATTCGAAAAATATACGTTTTTTCCGAAATAGTGATATTTAATTTTTTTCATTGGGTCAATTTCTCGGCAAGTTACAGCCTCCAATATATATATTTGTCAAAAAAATCATCAAGCAAGGAAATTAAAATGATTTGAGATGTACTTTTTTTAATCCTCGTTACTACAACTTAATAAACCATAATAATCATGAAGTGTATATACTTTTCAACAGTTCTCAATGAAAAAAGAATTTTTTTGAAGGTCTTTTATTTTTTTCTATATTGTTTATTGCGACGATTGAGTTCGGGCGTGATAACATAAGTATATTTTTCCCATCCATGCTTTGCTTGTATTGTTTAAAATAAAAAAGTATCAGAAAGCTACAATTTCCATCTTTTAAATGAACCAACACTCATACAGATTGAACAAATTTTGATTTAGTGACATGTAATTCAGTGCGTCGGTGTCATAGTCATGAGTATTCAAGCGCGTGCACGTATGAATCTCGCTCCGAATTATAACGTTACACTTGACTACTTTTTTCCAGGAAAACCGTGGTTTTAACGATAAATTTTGTTAGGACATTTTTTGTTCATAAATATGTCATCTATCCATCTGTATTTTATTTTCTTCCAGCTTGATTTAATTTCAAAATTTTAAAAAAATAGATGAAAATATTTTCTTTTTTCACTTTTTTTTATGTTCTGCATCCGAGCGAAATGTAAACTTTTCAGGATATTATTCTATACACTTTCACGAACTCATTAAAAAAAAAGTTTACTCAGTTTGCAAAATTTTGTGGGTAAATACCTTCATCGACTGGGCAGTAGTGTAGTGCAGTGACATCGTCTGCCGACTGGCAAAAACAAAAGAAACGAAACACGAAAAAAAAACAGTGCAAATATCAAAATCGTCACGTCATTGCACGGTTGACGAGAGGATGGCGTAGCTGGCGGGCCCGGCCACATCCGATAAGCCTGCTTTCTTTTAAGTTATATTCATTTTTGAGATTAGTGTTGATTTACGGGTACAAAATTTATAGTATTATTAGACGTTTAAAGTAGAATATTTTGTGTTAATAACCATGCAATGACGTCACGCTCCTCTCCAGCTGGTGTTTAAAAGCGGCAACTTTGACTTTAAATATTTCAGCTATGAAAAGAGCTTTCATCCTGAAATTTTCAGGGTCTTATGGGTAGATCTAATGCTGTAAGAAAATTCAAAAAAATTGATTGAATGCATTTTAGAGAATGGCCCTTTTATGGTAAGACAATGAAATCTTTATCTAAAAACTTACGCCGATCTCTTTACAGGGAAAGTAAAGTATCCGTCATAATTATTAGCAACAATCAATCAAACTGAATTTAAATTAATCCTGAAATAATCAATAATTCAATTGTAATATATCGCGCCAAATTTGCAAAAGTGAATTTTTCCAGGGCTTCACTGAAAACACACGTGACACGAGTTTCTTTCAAAAAACACAAAAACAATAGATTTTTCACAGAACATAGGGATGAAGACACATCGACTAGTGCTGCAGAAAATCGATGATGATGATGATGACACAGTAAACCAGAGAGAGAGAAAATATGGCAATCCAGACACACACCACCCATCAAAAACCTACGAATTACAGAAGAAATTCTAATAAAAAATAGCAAAAACAAGTGACAGGAGACTGTTATGGAGAAAAATAGGGATATAGGGACCGAAGTAAAAAAAAATGTACCCATATCTGATTTATTGTAACGGTTAGTCCATTACAAGTCACTTATAATAAAAGAATATTAGACTGAGTCTTAACTGAGTTTGTTGTGTGACTGAACTGAATCTCTTGTGAGACTGTATAGTTTGTTTTTACATCTCATCTTTCAACTATTTATATAAAATATTTTGCTGACAATAGCAGTGTACTTGACAATGGTTAAATGTTATAGTACATTAAGAAATCCTTACTTTGCACTCTTTGCATAATCGGTAGTTATAATAACTTAGTAATAATGCTAATAATATAAAGTGTTAATTAAACACAACCTATTTTTTTTTTCTATAATAAATTATTTTGGTAAAAGTGAATCTAATATGTAACTAAAATATTTTGAAGAATATATGAAATATTCTTCATTTCAAAACAAACTAGATTCAACATCAATGAACTTAAAACCAAAGCTTGCGACAAAAAGAAGTTAAAAGGGAAGAACTCACCTATGAGTCTAACAGAATAGGAGACAAATTATAAATATATCGGCTTAAGAGATGTAGGTCATAGACAAGCAACACAAACGAAAAATTAAAAGAAATACTGAAAGAAAAAAGAGAGGCGGTGAAAAGCCGCTAGGAGAAAAAATACAGGAAGTTTTTCAACAGGACGACTAAACTAAACTTTCAGACATTTGAAAGAATTCAAAAGAAATAACAATGTGAACATTAGAAGATACACTATTTCAACACTGGACCAAGAAAGAAGGAGATGTAATGAATGAAAGAACAGAATAAATACAAACGAACCACTGATCTTTGTACAAACCACCATCTAACGGGCCAGCTGCTAGAAATAATCGCTAGGGCTAGAAGAAATACTGCTCCTGGTATAGACAAAATAAATACCCAAATAATGGATTACGGACTGAAAAGGCTAATGGAGCATGGAACTCTAACTATCACTGGAGAATAAATGGAAATAACGTCTTCAGAAGAGACGCTCTTTAAAAAATAAGGATAAGACATACAAGTTCCAAATGATAGTCAAATGTATCCATTATAACCCGGTCAAAATAGACATTCAAGGTTACAATAATTCACATAGAGCTGAAAATTGGTACGAATGTTGGGAATACCATTATAAATGAAATGTGAAGTCTCTATCGATCCCACATCTGCAAAAATATTTATTCAAGGTCAAAGTTAGCAAATATGGGTTTTTTGCATTTTTAAGCCAAACGGTAAGTTTTATCATAAAAATAGGCCAGACCAGTAGATCATGCAATTATCTATAAAAATTGTTCTTAGACTTTTTTTCCTAAGAATTAGCATTTCTGAGATATAGCGATTCAAAAAGTTGAAAAAGTTGTGTTCTCCATAATATTCATGAGTACGCTGCCTATATACATCACTGGACCCGTAATACAAGTAAAACATTATTTTAGATAAATACGTTCAGTATGTATGTAGACATTTTGGCCATAGAGTGACTGTAGTATTTGATGGCTATACCGATTGTAAGAACAACGTCGTCGAACTACAATAATATCTTCTGATGTCATTTTTGATCAATTTATAACAGTTCCCACAAGCCAACAAAAATTTCTCGCAAATACTCACAAGTCTCGGTTCATTTCAATGTTGAAATAAAAATTTACTACTGAAAATATTTTTATCAAACAAGCTGATAATGACGCTGATGTTCTGATAATTGAAACAGCAATAGAACAATTCAACTCATCAAATACAACTATTGTTGTTGCTGAAGCTGTTGATTTATTGGTATTACTTACTGCTTGAACTCCAACCGAAAAAATTATTTATTTTTTAAAGCCTGGGAAGGCTCAACAGCGATCGGAAATATATTCATCCAAAAGTTTATCTGCTTTTTCAAAATGCCAAAATCACATACTATTTTTACACGCAGTAACTGGCTGCGATACGACATCAGCAATTTTCAGGAGGTGTAAAACAGTAGTTTTTAAATTGTTTGAAAAACAAGATTTAGTTAATTGTGCTAAAGTTTTTAAAGATAGTAACTCTACTTCACAAGCTGTAATCACCAACGGAATTCGCTTCCTTCTTTCTGTATATGGAGCTCCAAAAAAAAATTACCTGCTTAGATAAGTTTCGATACTTATCTTTTGTAAAAAAATATTCGTAACAATAATATATTATCAAGTTCAAGTGTGGCTTGGTAATCAACTGAAGACTGGGGTTGGAAGTTAATTGACAATACATTGGAACCAATCCAGACTTCACTCCCACCTGCACCGGAAAAACTCCTCAATACAATTTGCAATTTACCAGTTGTCAAGGCCAGTCGTACTCCAATGTTGAATCGCCATCAGAAGAGGATTCTTACGATATCAGCGAGGAGACATCTGATGCATCGCAACAATTTACTTGTATCCAGCAGGAAAAAGAAGAAGGAAGAGAAGAAGAAAAAGAAGAGGAAGACATTACACTTGAAGTTCCATTAGTAGTCCAGTCAATGATTGGTTTCTAGAGGGAAATACTGAGATCACAATTTTGGACTATTTAGGAGGTAAATATACCAAAAGTCCCCGAACGCAGGAAGTGGGGGGGATGCAGGGGGGCATCTCTTAATTTATAGTGGTCCTCTAATTTTGTTTGTGTTTAAAAAAAAATAAATGTCCTGATAGACCTCAGGACGAGAAGCGTGTGTCCCTGTTTTTTCTCCTTTGTTGATCTTCAATATTTATTTTTCCATTGTCGACATAGGTTAATTGGAATAAATGTTTTTTTTAGGGTAGTGGTTGGCTGTATGGCTAGTGGCCAGATGCCAAAAAAAGAAAAAAAAAACAAAAAAAAATAAGAAGATGTATAAGATTTCTAAACCGCAATATACCGGGTGTATGTTAGGCAAACCAACTTTATTTAAATTAGACTATATATCAGTGTTATCCTAAAATATGGATCATGGTATTTTTAATAACATTATTATGAAGTGAGAATTGTAAGCCTCTGGTTATCACCATGTATTACAGATATGGCCCAATTTCAATAGGGATTATTTTAATATGCTGTTTTACATATATTCCAAATTGTAATCAAATATTTTAAGTCTAACAGAAGTTATCGTGTTTACAAGAAGCGGTATACACGCACACATAGATATACACGCACACACATACTTACAGACGCAAAGACATTTTTTATTCGATATTTCAGTTCAGTCTGTTGTGAAACGGATACCTATACAAGAAATTTTTTTCTACGATGATGATTAAAATTTATTTTCAATTTATAATAAATTTATAATAAATTTAGAATACAGTCAAAAGATATACAATTCATTACTGAACCATAACAGATACGAAAAAAATTAACAGAAACATTATTGTAGAAAATTTAGTCAGCTTTAATTTTGTATATAGCCACTTTTTGATTAGGGCTAATCGTTTTCGAGATATGAGCGAAAAACCAAAAACCGGGACCTTCTTCGTGCCCCCTGCACCCCCCCTACTTCCTACGTTCGGGGACTTTTGGTATGTTTACCTCCTAAATAGTCCAAACACAGCCCCCAAGTAAAAAATTGTGATGTCGGCATTTCCCTCTAGACCCCCTTATTGAACGTTCATTGACTGGGCTATAGATAATTATCAATGAGACGAATAGTTTTCCCCAATTACTCATAATTGACACCGCTTTCATCATTTCCAATAGTACCATTTTTTATTTAATACAATATTATTTAATTAAACAGGACCACAATAGATCGTGGAATAGGCCTACCGCGGAAACCACGTTAAAAAAAAACGCGCCAAGTACACTATCTCACAGGTGGCGTGGAAACATGTGCATATTATGGAGAACACAACTTTTTCAACTTTTTGAATCGCTATATCTCAGAAATGGTGATCCTTAGGAAAAAAGTGTAAGAACAATTTTCATAGATAATTGCATGATCTACAATTTTTGTCTGACCTATTTTTATGATAAAACTTACCGTTTGGCTGAAAAATCCAAAAAAACATATTTGCGAACTTTGACCTTGAATACATTTTTTTGCAGATGTGGGATCGATGGGGACTTTTCATATTTCATTTATAATAGTGTTCCCAACATTCGTACAAATTTTCAGCTCTATGCGAATTATTGTAAGCTTACCTCCATTTTTTGAGCTATTTTAACCGGGTTATTAATTCTGAATTGGAAAAGTTCTTATTTGCATTTTTTTTATTAGCTTTATATATACTTCATTGCACTCTGTTGATTTCTTTTCTGACATTATCGCAATAAACTTATTGTATAATCTATAAAAATGAACTCATTTATTAATTGTGCTGATATTTCTTATATTTTTATAGTTTGAACACGTCTTCTTGGCAATTTGTTCAGTGCCATGGTACACTTGGAACATACGAAATCAAAAACTGTATTTGATATTACTCTGTGGCGCCTTAACCCCCGTGCGGATAAATGTCACAGATAAATTAATTGTAAACTACAGTTTTTCAATTTGGGTCAGTTTGATTTTATTATTCTAACTTTATGTCGTAGAAAGAAATTAAAATTAATAATAGCACATTATAAAATGTATTTAATCACTATTCGTTCTATTGTTGTAAATTTTGATGAATAGCAATAACATATGTTACAACTGAACTGTGACATAGAAATTTCGTAGGCTAAAAATCAAATGATTCCAAGCGCCAAATCTAAAATTGTTCGGAAGAATAGTAAAATTTACCATATAATACTACAAATCAATTCAGAGGTCTGCGAATAAAGATCATGAATGTTGTTGGGCAGCTGAGGGTCATTTCCAAAGTAATATTTAGTGCTGAATCCAAATCTGGCTTCAGAATTGGCTCATCACGTCAGTATTTTGAAATATTTGAGGTTAAATACTTAAAATATGACTTTTTCGGCAAATTATGAGGTAATGTATAGGTGTTAATAATAATATTGATAATAATAATATTTGCGGGAGAGTTTTTTTTAGCTTTAAATCTTGATTCGCCTAGAATCGTTTGGTTAAGATTGTTGAGTTGTAGGGGATCATGGTTTCAAATTCATGTCACCAAAATAGCTATTACTTTGCGAGAAAATATCGTAGATGACCATTCGAAAGCTTATTTTAAAGAGGAAGTGGGAAACATTACTTCGGAAATGACCACCATCTACCTAACAACAAAACCTCGCAGACATGTGATGGGAAGTAATTATATTGATTAGAAATATTTTTTCTGGAAATGCATGTTCTCAGGAAGTTATAGTAAAGTTTTGTTCAATCTGGGAGGTAAGCGTTTCTTGGAAATTAAGTTTCAATTTTGAGAAACGTGTTTTTGTACCGTTTGCCTTTAATTCTCTGTTCATCGGATCGGTCCAAACAAAAAATCATAATGTTTGTAAATAAATTATGAATAAAACTACATAGGTCTAAATTCGGTGTACCATTTTGTTTTTTTGAAAAAAAAATAAAAAACTACAAAACTATATAATTTCACTTGAATCGAAATTACTAAAGAAATAATTAATTTTTTTAATGAAATTTGGTGAAATTATAGGTCTCGTAGGTGCAAACTATTATGGAAAGTTACAAATAGGATTATTTGGTATTTTTCTTAAAAAAACGAGATTTTTTTAAATGTTTTGAAGCTCCATAAAAAACTGCGATTTAGTTAAACTAAGAATTTTTTGCCCTTAAATTTTAGTAGAAACAAAAAAATGTATTGAACTCTGAAATTAAAACTTTTGTATAGATTTGATCCCGAAGTCGCATCCGCTTATGTACCAATTTGCCCAGTTTTTTTATTTTCATGGATGTCAGAAAACAAGAACGGATTTCATCGATGGTTTTTCGACATCACCCAGAAATATCACAGATTACTCTGGACCTGTTTCATATCTATCTTTCAAGTGATTCTATTTTATAAATAGCGAGTAACGAGGAGTTCAATTTTGTATAGTTGGTTTTCGGAAGATATAAGATATTGAATTGTCCGATACTGATAATTTTGACGTACCTCCTCTTCGGATCTGCCACTTTGCAAAAAAATCTATATGCAACAAATTGAATGACACATAAATGGTTGGTAGAACTTTTTTTCGAAGGATTGTCTATATTCCAGTCATGAAAGATTGAATTCTCTAAATATGCCGCCGTTTCGACACCTATAACTTTCAGACGAAGCATTCCGGAACCAAAGAAAGCTTATTTCTTCTTCTTTATTGGCACTACAGTCCTTGGTGGGTTTTGGCTTCCTTCACTAAACGGCGCCATTCGGTTCTGTCCTCCGTCCTTCGTCTCCAGTTTCTGACTTCCGCGTCCCCCTTCACATCGTCTATCCATATCTTCTCCTTCTTCTTCTACCCTGGGGTTTCCACTGCGATGCTTTTCGTCCAAGCTCCTTCTCGTGCTCTTATCACATGTCCTAACTGTCGTAGTCGTTGCGACTTACATGTTGCAATATCCACACTTCCCATTAGTTTCTTTATCATTTTTCTCCTTAATTATTCCTCCTGTATTGGGACAAATATTTTGCGCAGTGTCCTTCTTTCAAAGGCTCTTAGTTGTTGTTCATCATTTTTTGTTAATGTCCAAGTCTCACACCCA
The DNA here is from genome assembly GCA_936432065.2 of Rutpela maculata. Classification (NCBI taxonomy): domain Eukaryota; kingdom Metazoa; phylum Arthropoda; class Insecta; order Coleoptera; family Cerambycidae; genus Rutpela; species Rutpela maculata. Next base: position 248,333,002 of record OW386285.2, read on the forward strand.
TATGTTACAGTCCATATGATATTAGTCTCTTGCTCACATGAGAGTACCTATTATCGCTAAATATTCTGGCTTTTATGTCTTCTACACAACTGTTATTTTCTGCAATAAATGATCCTAGATACAAAAGTCGTAACTATTTCAAATTGATAATTCCATATGTTAAGTCTGCAGTTGGCATTCCTGGGTGTCTTGGGACAATACGTACATTTGGTCTTTTCCTTATTGATATGTAAGCCTCTCTTTTTAGCTTCTGGAAATAAAAACTTAAAAGTAGAAAACCGAACGAGAAATCGAATGCCGCAAACCATTATTTGATATCTGTAACCGGTACCAAGATGGTTGCCAAAATAGAATAGAGTATTTTTTTAACCAGGAATAGCAAATAGTGTTTCACAAGTCACAAAACTGATGTAGAGTGTAGGCACCATATATAAGCAAAACTAGATTATAATAGAATAGAATACTTTATTTGTCTTTGTGGCTACAGTATTTGTAGATTATAGATACACTATTCTACAGCCTACATGTATTGGAAGTAAAGTAGCAAATTCTTAGTAATTTCGTCATGCTAAATAACAATATAAAAAGCAAAAGTTAAGGTTGACTCTGGTTTTCCCAATACAGGTAATAAAGTGTAACGCAGGTACAGGGGGCTACAGACGATCCAGCTGCTGGGACCCGACATTGTCGGTACCGTTTTGAAGACAATTGGAATTCCAGCAGACCAGTTCACTTTTACGAATAAGTTTAAAGCATGCCGACAAGGCTGGCTTCCTGCCGCTGGATCGTGTGTAGACCACTTATAAACCCTAGTTTATGGGCGGTCCGATCACAAATAACAGGTAGAATTAGAATTCTACGAAAAATAGACATACTAACTATCTACCTCTTTATTTGTCACTAAAACTAATATT